>JASCZW010000193.1:0-567755 GCA_034211315.2 Aedes japonicus | reverse complement strand
AAGCAACATCGTCTTGTAAAAACCTCATGAACTGTCCATTTTGCCCGATATTCCCACATATTGAAAATACTAAATATGTCATGTGGTTTCCGAAATTTCACCTAATTATAATGTATAAAAATGCAATGCACTATTGTGGAATTGTCTAGGGAATTGAATGGAGGGGATGTCTGCTTGTGTAGACATCAGTTATTGTCCATTTTACCCGCATTTCTCTGCATACTGGAAGACTTAATATATATAATGCGGTTTTTGAAATAGCCGTACGCTACAATACGATCAAATGCACGACAATATTATTAAAATGTCTGGAAAATTGCACAGGGTAATTTTCTCAGAGGGCCCCTTGAAGACGAATACAAGCGAATGTCACGCGTAACACTTAAACATGGCATATCAGCTTTTGTAAACAAAACTTGTGGTCTAGCCAAAACAGGGTGATAAAGAGATCTGCAAACGATGATGTCTCCTTCATAAGATTCTCCAGACATTTTCACAATACTGCAGCATAGATGTATTCCACATAATTAGAGCTTATATGTTAACTGTATGATTATTAAATTTTAATCTCTAAATTAGGAGAAAATCGGGCAAAATGAGTTACTTCCCGAGGTTTGCACAAGACGACATCCCCTTCATTCAATTTTACAGACATTTTCATAATATTGCCGTGCATTTGATTTTATTGCAGTGCACGGCTATTTCAAAAACCGCATATATATATATATATATATATATATATATATATATATATATATATATATATATATATATATATATATATATATATTGATTCTTCCAATTTGCAGGAAAATAACTGATGTCTACACAAGTCGAAATCCCCTCCATTCAATTCCCCAGACAGTTTCACAATAGTGCATTGCATTTTTATACATTCTAATTCGCGAAAAATTCGAAAACCACATGACATATCTAGTATTTTCAATATATGAGGAATATCGGGCAAAATGGACAGTTCCTGATATTTTGACAAGACGATATTGCCTTCATTGGATGCTCCAGACATTTTCTCAATAGTAGATCCCAAATGGGTTCACTATTATTAGTGAAAATATGATAAATGTAGTATTATCCAATTATTTTTTCAAAATTAAGGGAAAATCGGGCAAAACGAGCCTTTTCCGGAAGTCTGCATAAGTCGAAATCCACTTCATTCGATTTTCCAGACATTTTCATAATATTGTAGTGCATTTGATTTGATTCTAATGCGCAGCTATTCCAAAAATCGCATTTTATCTATTGATTCTTCCAGTATGTAGGGAAAAGCAGGTAAAATGGACAATAACTGATGTTTACACATCACGACATACTCTTCATTCAGTTCTCCGGACAGTTCCACAATAGTGTATTGCATTTTTATAGATTCTAATTCGCCCAAATTTCCAAAAACACATGGCATATCTAGTACCTTCAGCATGTGGGGAATATCAGGCAAAATGGACAGTTCCTGACTTTTTAACAAGACAATATTACCTCCATTGGGTTCTTCAGACATGTCCACAATAGTACAGCACTAATGGATACAATATTATCAGAGCTAATATGATAAATGTGTGATTATTCAATTTTTCTTCCGAAATTAGGGGAAAATCTAGCAAAATAAGCCACTTCTCGGGGACTGCACAAGATGAAACTATCTCCATTCGATTCCTCGCATTTTTTTACATAAGATAGGCTATTTTACAGGGCACTTATCCAGCGATTAGTTGGTGATTGTGGGTCACATTTTTCCCACTGTGCATCGGCACGTTACGGTAACTCCCAGAACATTGCAACACTTGTTGACACACTCAAAAAAATAGCACAGGAGAAAGGTGTACTGTGCGATCCACTCCTTGCGGATGCCACACATTATCACTTCACCAAGAAGCTCACCATAATCGCAATCAAAATGAAATAGAAGATTGGCTAGACTAACGACTGTTCCAGAAAGTATAAGCATTTTAATGGTCACTTTGAATATAATTAAATATTTCAACATGTTTTGGCTGCGTCCTTTTGTCTGCACATTTCTGAATGACATAGCATCAAAAAGTGCTCAGTTTTGTGTTACCTATCAAAATGCGCAGTCTTACTCCGGAACAACAAATGGTGCACTGTGAGCGGACTCTCCTTGAGAAAATTGGCCAAGGTTGAGGGTGTAAGCGTTGGAGCGGTACGATCTGCGATTCGAAAATATAGAGAACAGTGTACGTTTGAAGATGCACCGAAGAGTGGTTCGCCGAAAATCGGTCCTGCGAAAACCAGCGACTTCCGTTCGGGAAGTTGCGAAAAACTAGGGACTTCGTCGAGTAACGTCATGCGTGCCAAAGAAAGACTTGGGCTAAAACATACCGGAAGCAGAAAAAATCCAAAACAGGCCGCGTCCGTGAAAACCACGGGCCCGCAAACTCTACGATTTGTTATTGTGTAGAAATTCTGGGTGTATAATAATGGACGATGAAACGTATGTGAAACTAGATTACAAAACGCTTTCCGGACCACAATTCTATACTGTAAGCGAAGACAAAGACATCTCCGAAACGGAAAAAAACCGGGAAATTCCGTAAGAAGGTCCATGGTTTGGCAGGCAATATGCGATTGTGGTAAAACATCTAGTCCGTGCATCACAACGGAGACGATGAACACTCAGAAATACGTTAAGGAATGTCTCCAGAAGCGATTATTGCCGATGATCAGGCAGCACGAAGGTCAAGTAGTGTTTTGGTCTGATCTGGCGTCATGTCATTACGCAAAGGACACTTTAGAATGGTACAAAAGTCAAAATGTATGTTTCGTGCCGAAAGTGAATCCGTCATGAATCCGTCGAACTGCCCGGAGGCACGGCCAATCGAGACTTTTTGGGCTTTAACCAAAGCAAAGCTTCGAAAATTCATAAAACCAACGAACGACATCCAAAAATTTAAAAAAGATTGGCCAAAAGTGTAGAAACAATGGAAACAATCGTCGGAGTGGAACTGTCGACCGGAAACTGCGTGGTAAGATTTTGAAGACGATTAAGAGGAATCCCAATCTGTCGGACCGTGATTTGGCCAGGAAATTCGGTGCTGCCCATAGTACCGTGAGGAGAACGCGACTCCGGGAAGGAATCAAGTCATATCGAGCTAGCAAACAGCCAAATCGGATCATAAAACAGAATAGTGTGGCCAAAATCCGTGCTCGGAAGCTATACGACCAGGTGCTGGCCAAGTTCGATGGGTGTCTTCTGATGGACGATGAAACCTATGTCAAGGCTGACTTCGGGCAAATCCCAGGTCAAAAATTTTACTTGGCAACGGCTCGGGGGATGTTCCAGCCAAATTTAAATTTTTTTGCCGACAAATTTGCACGAAAATTCATGATTTGGTAGGGCATTTGCAGCTGTGGCAAAAAAATGAAAGTTTTCGTTACAAATAAGACAATGACGTCGAAACTATACCAAAAAGAGTGTCTCCAAAAACGAATTTTGCAGTTCATTCGATCCCACGACCATCCCGTAATGTTTTGGCCAGATTTGGCAAGCTGTCATTACAGCAAAGTCGTTCAAGAATGGTATGCAGAGAAAGGGGTCCAGGTTGTTCTGAAAAACCTTAACCCACCCAACTGCCCCCCAGTTCCGCCCTATTGAGAAATACTGGGCAATCATGAAGAGGAGACTCAAGGCAAAGGGAAAGGTTGTCAAAGACATCAATCAGATGAAGACCTGGTGGAATAAGATAGCTAAAACGATGGACGAAGATAGTGTGCGCCGCCTAATGAGCCGTGTTACAGGAAAAAATCGAGAATTCCTTCGAAACCGTGACGAATAATTTTATCCGTATTTTTTCTTAAAAGTATGAAGAAAACGCTACATTTGTATAAAAAGATCTTGAATTCAATAATAAATAACTGAAATACAGGCAATTGCTTTTGTTCCAATTCTATCTGAAGCAAGCTTTACAAATATGTACAAATACAATAATAAAATTATTAAAACAAAAAAAAACATGACTTTTTTGTTATTTTGAAAGTGTGCTTATACTTTCTGGAACAGTCTATAATAATATGTTATAATTATCATATGCCGACAAAAATGTCTTCCCGATAATTATCGTTTAATATTATAGACAAAGCTTTACTACAAATGAAATCAACTTCATTTGAATTAAATTTAAACTTTCAACCTGTCAACCGTCATAACGGTTGTAGTGATTTCATTCAATTCTTATCCATCAATAACAATGTATTATTTTAGCAGCACGTGCCAGTGAACGCATTGAACGAATGATTCTGATAAAACACAGCTCCTTTTAACACATCCAGTCACTATCAGCTACGATGTGATAAGAACGCATTTTTTCCTTCGCCTCTTGCACTTTCGTGCTGTCCATACGTCAGTTTGGAGCATAATAATGCAATGCCAGCGAGCGGAAAATGATAACGCACAACTCTGTTGTAGGTATGAGTTTTACAAACAGCGTGTTATCACAATGGAAAGAAATTTATGAAAACACATTTCAAGGCAGTCTGAACCACTCAGCGTGGAACGATGACCATCCCACTTCGCCAGAGAGGACAAGGTTTGAACACCGTTCGGTTTTGTAACGTATCTGTTTACCCTGATCTCCAGCTGATGGTAATTGATCTTGGACTATTTGAAGATGGACTGATGCATTCTCGATCGTGATCGGCACGGGTAGCTGTCAGGATGCATTTGATAAAGACGACTGACATTTCACGGTAAATTGGCCAGCGAGACATTATACCGATCATGCGTGGGAGAAAGATCACTCACTCAATTCAGTTACTTGTATTGTTTGTTGTCTCGCGATGAGCAGTGTAAATATTTGCATTCTGCTTCTTGAAGCAGTTTGCTGGATATTGTATTTTGCGACTTGTGATGGTCCTACCTGCTCGACACGGTCGATGATTGGTTCATCAACCAATCGCGATGTAGTGTTCCCCGAAGGCCAAGTTGTCAGCCGAACGGATGGATTACGATCCTGCTTACTTTCGCGCGAGAGAGACGGCGCAAAAAGTTGAATTTGCGAAAATGGACAAAAACGCGTAAATTCCTTTTACGGTTGGGGCAAAGGACTGCAAAACGAATCTACTGGAATTAATTGCTGATCGTTAACAATATTCGGATTTGAATTCTTTTGCTTCTCTTATGAACATTAAGGCCGATTCCAACGATGTCCTACTTTGTATGGACTGTTATCGTTTACAGCTACACTTATGGGCAAAATAAAGTGCCCACCTCATAATTTTTTGAAGGTCAATCATTTATTTGGTTTGAGCCTAAGTAACACACACTGTAGTCGTTTTTGATATTTAATTTTATATAATTTTCAAGTTTCACTTATGGAATAATTTAAAAAAATAGTTCAACTGAGCTGGTGCATTTGTAACACTTGATCGCGTTTAATTCATGTGAAAAATGGAGAACAAAGTGATTTTGAAAGCAATCCCCTTGTGTATCCGAAAATTTGTGGATCCTGATGTGCAAAACAGTGAATCGCACCGGGTTGTCCCTAGGAAGTACAAGGTGCGGCCGAAAATAATGTTAAAATTTGTTCTATTTCTTTAAAATCCCATTTTCAACTGATTCAAGCAATAATCTTAACATTTTCAAGTGCAATTATCTTTATAAAGTTTTTTTAAACAAATTTATTCAATGTGTCCTCCATTTTTATTAATAACATCCTCGAGCCGACGCCGGAAGCCAGAGCATGCCTTTCGGACGTAGTCCTCCGACATTGACGGCCATGTGCGTGTTATTGTTGACTTCAGGGTTTTCACACGTGCTTCAACATATGCCCAAATTGAATCATCCAACGGATTAAGATCTGGACTGCTAGAGGGCCACGAATCCTTCGGCCAAAACTTCATGTTATCGTTCAACCATTGTTGGGTTCGATTGGACGTGTGACACGGTGCTCCATCCTGCTGTAGGACAATATTTTGGTCCTCGGAGAAGTTTGCCTTCACCCAGGGAAGCACTTAGTTCTTTAAAATACCGATATACACATCGGTATTGATTTTAACTCCAGCATCAATGAAAACAGGTGGCATTTTCAAACCGTTGGACGCCACCAAGTCAAAGATCATGACACCAGACGGATGTTTGGTTTGAAATTTGAATTTCACTTTTTCCGGAGCGTTCTCCATTTTCTGCGGTGAATTGAACCGGTCCGTGCAGCTGTTGGCCACAGCATCGATGCTGAAAAGCTTTTCGTCGGAGAACAGGATATCATTTTTTTCTTCTTCAACAAGGAAAGCAATCTCTTGGAACGAGTCACTCGTAGTTCATTGACCCGGTCCGTAAACAAGTGGCATTTCACTCTGGCTCTGGAAGATGCATGCAGGCCTTCTTTGATGATTCTCCGCATGGATTTTTCCGGAATATTGGCTTCCTTTGCAAGTTTTCTTATGGCAATTTTTGCATCGATTTGATCACGTTCGGCGTGCGTGCAAAGCACGGACGTCCGCTTTCTTCGGCCTCCGCTGCTTAGGACCATCCTGCAGCGACTTTTTTTTTTGCGGTGAATTGTTGCCAAATGGCACCCTACCACCATGGCAATCTCTTTCGGCTTCTTCTGGGTGGGCAACAAACTGGTGATCACTTCTTGCGTGAACATTTTGACGAATTTGCAATAAAGCAAATAGAATGTTTGGATGCAGCACTTGAAAGTAAACATGAAAAAATACAGTTTCGACAGAAATTAGTCACTAGCTACAAGAATTAACCCAATACTGATGTTTGAACATTTTCGCATTATTTACTGCCACACCCTGTACAATATTAGCAACGTAATGGTTGGGAAAATTCTACTGAAACCAAAAACGTTCGGATCAGTGGTGGATTGCCCAGGCAGAGCCAGGAAGCGCAAACCGAATACACGAACGGACACCAAGATCATGCGCGAGGTCATGAAAAACTCAAAAGTAACTTTCCGTGAGATCCAGGAAACCCTTCAGCTATCAGTTTCTGGTCGAGCTGTTCGTCGCCGTCTTGTAGCACAGGTGCTGATTAACAAAGTTGCCCGGAAGCGCCCATTTATCGGCAATGAGCATGCTGATAAGCCCGTAGAGTTCTGGAAAACGGTTCTCTGGACGGACGAATCAAAATTCGACCTTTTTAATCGGTGAGGAGCAGATCGGGTGAGAAGCTTCAGGATCGCCTCATCCAAGGCACGGTGAAGCATGGAGGAGGAAATGTGATGGTCTGGGGTCTGGTTTTTCGTGGAGTGGAGTGAGTAGCCTCATGAAGATCGACGGGATAATGACAGATAACGTTTTGCAAGCGATTTTCTAAACGCGGAGTTATGAGTGATCAATTGCATTGCGATTAACGTGTTTGGGGTGATTCAAAATTGACGTCCAAGTCCAAGATGTTGAAGTACCTGTGAAAACCCTGAAGTCAACCATAACACGCACATAGCAGTCAATGTCAGGACTACGTTCAAAAAGGCATGCTCTGGCGTCCGGCGTCGACTCGAGGATGTTATAAATAAAATGGAGGACACATTGAATAAATGTGTTTAAAAAGGACTTTATAAAGATAACTGCTCTCGAAAATGTTGATATTATTGCTTGAATTAGTTGAAAGAAAGTTTGAAAGAAATAGGGTATATGTCCCTTGACTCAGCCTATTATGCAACCATCGATTACATTTTTGATTATAACTCTTAAAGTTTTCAAGCTGAAGGCGAGATTCAACTAGTTCTACACTTGCTAAGATATGTTTGATAAGACGTTTGGTAGTATGTATCATGAAAAGTTACACAACTCTTTTTATAAAGTCAGAAACTTTCAAGGCATATGGATTTAATGTCGGTCTACAGGCACTAAATTGGGTCTATTCATGGATGCAACTTCGTCCCATTCGATCAATTTATTACAAAATGCAGTCTTTGTACGTTTTTTTCTTCTTATTCTTTGAATTTAGGAATTGCCAGCTGTATTCGCTTTACTTAACACAAAATTTCACAAAAAAACTAAAGTAAAACTGCTTTGAAACACATAAGTGATATTCATATATGTTTCATCAGCCATTCAATAATGAAAATATTATAATTCACTATACACTCATTTTGTTCCTTCGGATTGTGTTTAGATAAGCCACTTGAATATAAGCAAACCGCAAACTCCTGCACTTCCACTTGAAATTTTACCAATAACAACCTTTTCACTACGTTATTGATACAACAGGCCATAGTTGGGAAAATACAAAAAAATATGTCTCCAACATTGGGTCTACGATTTTCTTGTACAATCATAGTTATTTTAGCAATGTGAACAGTTAGTTAGTAACTTGTAACTGTTTTCTGTACTTACAGGTGGCATTACTTGCTTTATCGATTCAATTAAGCCAAATTTAGATCACTTGAAGATCGTGGACTTTATCTGTTCAGCTTAACCAGTGAAATCATGATGCCCCGAAACTTCAAGAAATCGAAAACTACGCGGAAGGGTAAAACTACAAATTGATTAATATTGTCTCAATTGCTTCGGATTACCTCGGTTATTCTAATAGCAACATGATTTTGTTGATTATTGCTGAAATAATGACTAATTTGGTACATAGGCCGAATGAAGGAGCTAGGCTTACATTACATCCCTTTACCCTAGAACAAATTTTCGCATTATTTTCTGCCGCACCCTGTACATGTCTACATATTTAAAATTCTTCTGTCCACGGATTGCTGAAGTGTGTATTGATGGAAATAACTGGAAGAGATGAGTCAAGGTTTTCGTACACTGGCATTTGCTTTCCTGTCAGTTCGACCTCGTTTTCGTCTAGCCATTGAACCTCGTCATCCTCGTCGTCAAGGGAAACCAGGAGTTCTTTGTCCCGCTTTCCAATGGCCTTTTTTGGCTGTAGTTTTCCCAGACGCGTTTTTTTGTGGACCACAGCATGTTTTTTCGAAAGAACGCCAGATGCAAAGTAAACTCCACACTCATCGCATGTCCTCTCTGGTAACTTTTCTGTTACAGATGCTTGTGCCTGACTTGCCAAGTTTATGTCCGGTGTGTAGCACAAAGGAATTGGTGCTGGCATGAATCTTCGCTGGATGTTTCGCAAATAAGAACTGCGGAACGGAGCGCAACATTTCTCGTCAGTACCTTTAATAATCTGCAACATGCGTTGCCATCCAGGCAGTTGGTTTGGTTAACAGCTCTGACTTGCTATTTTCGGACTCGTCGCTGTCGACAAACTTGGAGATGACATTATGACCATCTATGACCACCGAACTGAAAAGCTCCGCAAGCGTCTCCCCTGCAAAACGAAAGTTCTTCCGTTCCAGTTCTGCATCCACTGTCTTCCCTTGTCCATCCAAATAGGTTCCAAACTTGTCGTGAAGAAGAACGGTTCCTGAAAGCTGCTTAAACAATGGAGCCATTCTGCGCTCCACACGGTTGTATGCGCTGTGACCTGGTGCATTAAGGTCTGTATCATGTGTCATCCGTCACCAATTTTGCAGCTTTCTGCCAGTTACGCCTGAAGCTTTTCTCATCAATTGCTACGCTATTCGTTTTTCGAAGATTCCTCTTGACCAGAGCCCAATACTTTTCGATCGGACGGAGTTCTGGCGAATTTGGCGGATTGCAATAATTTGGGACAATATTTACACCATTAGCAATGTACCAATCCTTAGCCAGTTTTCCATAGTGGCAAGATGCCAGGTCAGGCCAGAACAGCACCGAACCGTTGTGTTCCCGAATGAACGGCAACAGTCGTTTATTCAGACACTCTTTTACGTAAATTTGTGCATTTAGAGTGCCAGTTGTGATGAAGATGTCGCTTCTGAGACCGCATCCACATATTGCCTGCCATACGAGGTATTTTTTTGGGAACTTCGACAACTTTTTTTGCTTAAAACGATCAGCAACATTTCCTCTTTGCAACGAGGTATAAAACTGTAGTCCCGGTATCTGCTTAAAGTCAGCTTTGCAATATGTTTCGTCGTCCAATATTATGCAGTCGTATTCCTTCAGCATAGTGTCATATAATTTTCTCGATCGAGATTTTGAGCTCTTGTTCTGGCTGTCGTTACGATTTGGAGCAACACCTACTTTGAATGATTTCAAGCCTGCACTTTTCTTCACTTTCTGGACGAACGATGGAGACATTTTCACTTTTTTCGCCACATCACGAACGGAGATATTCGGTTTCTTCTTAAATTCTTTAATCACTTTCTTCCTCTCCGCGACGAAACGAGAATCATGGTTACCTCCGGAACCGACCTTTCTCTTTAAAGTTAAGCGCTGCTGAAAGTTTTTTAGCACTTTAGTAACCGTCGATTTTGCGATTTTTAATGACTTGGCAATATCGCCGTGCGACATATCTGGATTTTCCACTCTTTTGTGCAAAATTGCTTCGCGCACGCCATTTAACTGAATAAAGGTTACTGTAGCCAAACGACGTTTTCATCATAGCACACATACATTAATATTCATGTAGTAGTGATCGGATTATCAAAGCGTACACGGAGAAGACTGCATTAGGGCATTTCCGACGACTACTTTTTGGTGTGCACATTCTTTATTTTAAGTGAGATAATTTTAAAGAACATAGACAACCCATACTTTCAAGGCGAAATATCCCTGTAGCGGTTCTTTTTCAGATTGTCGTTCTTCCTGGCCTCCGTGATTGCCAGATCGGAATTCTTCCGATACATCTGCTCATACTGAGCAAGCATAGTGACGAAAACGGCTTTCCTGGGCAGCTGACCAGACTCATCAAAGCAACGATGTGTGCAAAACTGCGTAAGGGTTTCGGGTGAACTATCCAGTTCTTTCGAATCTCATCGGGCATTGCGACAAGGTGACGGACTCTCATGCCTACTATTCATCATCGCTCTGGAAGGTGTAATGGGACGTGCCGGGCTCAACAGCCGGGGTACGATTTTCACGAAATCTGGTCAATTTGTGTGATTTGCGGACGACATGGAAATTATCGCAAGAACATTTGGAACGGGTGCAGAGCTGTACACCCGCCTGAAATGCGAAGCAGCAAATGTCGGACTGGTGGTGAATGCGTCGAAAACAAAGTACATACTGGTAGGCGGAACCGAACACGACCGGATCCGCCTAGGAAGTAATGTCACGATAGACGGGGATACCTTCGAGGTGGTGGAGGAATTTGTCTACCTCGGATCCTTACTGACGGCTGACAACAATACGAGTCGTGAAATTCGAAGACGCATCATCAGTGGAAATCGTGCCTACTACGGGCTCCAGAAGAAACTGCGGTCTAAAAAGATTTACCCCCGCACTAAATGCACCATGTATAAAACGCTAATAAGACCGGTGGTCCTCTACGGACACGAGACATGAACCATGCTCGAGGAGGACCTGCAACCACTCGGAGTTTTCGAGCGACGCGCGCTAAGGACGATCTTCGGCGGTGTTCAGGAGAACGGTGTGTGGCGGCGAAGGATGAACCACGAGCTCGCTGCACTCTACGACGAACCCAGCATCCAGAAGGTGGCCAAAGCTAGAAGGATACGGTGGACAGGGCATGTTGAAAGAATGCCGGACAACAACCATGCAAAGTTGGTGTTCGCTACTGATCCGGTGGGCACAAGAAGGCGTGGAGCGCAGAGAGCACGATGGGCGGACCAGGTGGAGCGTGATCTGGCTAGCATTGGGTGTGACCGAGGTTGGAGAGCGGCAGCCGCAAACCGAGTATTGTGGCGTACTATTGTTGATTATGTCTTATCCTAAATGTGATGTTGAACAAATAAATGTATTTAATTTTAAAGATCTAAAAAAAAACCTTTTAAAAATGGTACGTAGCTTTTCCTCTAGATCATCGGTATGAGTGATTTTGAAGATTTTGAGAGAAATTTTGAAATATCGATATTGGATGTGCTTCCATTCTCGAGATATGGAAAATTACGTGGAGATATTCTCGATTTTCGTTATGTGAAGATGTTAAGAACATTATTTATAGTAGAAAATAGTTCTGGTATTGAAAAATGCTTGAAATTACTCATAAGTCCGAAAAAGAACTTATAATTTGAAAGTTGAAAAAGTAGTGAAATTGCGAGTAGTCTAAGAGAATTGTTTTCGATTGGAAAAATGTATATATATTTAACTACACAAATTTGAAAGCGGATTTTTTTTTGTTTTCGAAATATATCGAGAATTTTCGATACTTTCCTTAACATTCTGGGAACTTCCACTCAAATTCTCAAACCTTGAGAACCTATAGCTAACCTATATCTAAATATTTCCACCTCTTTTCAACGATGCAAAGTTCGCGAGTTTAGATTCTGTTTTGAAGCACTGTTAGTTAAATTGGGAAAAATTTCATACATTTTTTCATATTTCAATAACAAGAAATGTTCCTAAATTTCCAGGGCTGTAAAGAATCAAAATTGTATTTTTTTTCCGGACGGTGCTTTTTCCAAAGTTATCGGACGATTTTTTCGATGCTAAAATTTTGATCTAGAATTTTTCAATATTGCTTGTCTTAATAAAATGTTGAAAATTGTTATATAGTCTATGACGTCAAAACTTGCCTGGAGTGTAGCCATTTTATTCCGAAACTCAATCGATATAAACGTTTATTAGTGACTAGGCACAAACCTAAGCTTTCAGTCAAAACCAAAAGTTAATAAAAAAAAAGACAGTTTCGTAGATATGGATGGTACTATAAATTCTGAAAGATTTGGATATTTGAAGGGAGGGTCACAAGTCAGAACACAATTTGCATCAAATCTAAAACGTTGTAACGAATATGCAATAGCACAAATTGCATATGCAAAAAGATTTAAAATCAAAAATATTGTGTATGAAAAACATACCAATGTTGGGGGAATTAGGGTAAAATCAGCCATAACTTTATTCACAGAGCCGTGCGGTGAACGAAATCTACTTCAATCGATTCTCCTGGAAATTTTACATAGGACTAGTATCATTTTGTTGATTTTGAGTCATACCGAGCAAAGAAATGTCTGAAAATCAAGGAACCAGATTATGGACGACATTGTGAGCTGCATCGGACTGCTGGCCAAGGAATTCCCGGAATGAGTGAGCGATGTAGACTGCTTCTATCTGGCCAACTCGGACACTGTATGTGTATATGTATGTGTGTATGAAAGAATTTATAAACAAATGAGAGAATGAATGTGATTTTTCACTTCCGGTCCGATATTTATTGATTTATTTATTCATAAAAAAGAAAAAGCTTAAAAAAGGAGCCTAGGGTATTTTTTTATGCTAATCTGCATGAGCGTAAAAATGGTGGGATGCCACATTTTTACAACCCCCTCCCTCCCCCTGTCACATATTGTCACAATATTTATACCCCCCCCCCCCCCTCTCCCTCCCACACCTTATAAGTGGACGTCGTTTTTGAACGACCTCTTCTAGTTTTATTTTTGACAGGTTTAAATTTAAAAATTGGCAAACAGTTAGCAACAAGCATGAAATCCAGCGTTGGGATCGGTCTAATATGTAGATATCAAATTCATTAACACATCGTAATACAAACTTTGTTTGAAACAGCTAGGTTGATTTCAAATACAGTTACATAGGTATCTAATTACTACTAATGTTTAGCTACCATTGAAGATAATTTATTTCAACACTTCGAGTTGTTGCTCGCAGAAAGCTCCCTTATTTTGAAGCATCTGTCTTTGAAACAAACCTACCAAGCATGCAACAGTGTAGCAGAAGTACCTACAGTTTTAAATTCATGCAAGATACGTCATCATAACTAGACAACTCTGTATAGCCAAGCAGTTCTTCCGTCACATTCTACCAGCAATAGTTGAAATTGGTTCAACACACCGCTCTAGAAACTGCTCAAAATTTTCTCTTGGTTCTCTGAGAAAGAATCTCAAAATATTTTAAAATTTCGTAGTTCACGTGGTAAGAGATGCGGATCGAAATTCCTTTTACAGATCGTTCTTATTTTGATGCTTCGTTTCCTTGGCAATCCAGGCTCTATAGGTGAAACTGTTTGAATGAGTAGTCCATTCGTATACATAACCGCCCTATTGGTGCTAAGTACTTGAAGCATAACGTATTACCCCGTCTTCCCCAATTCCTTTTGCGGTGCGAATGAGATTTCGTTTTGGATATCCGATTTGTCGTCCGCCGGCTGGCCTGACAATTTCCGTAGATGGAAACTTGTTTGCGCCAAGAACAATGACGTTCTCGAATTTGTGCCGACTTTCCGTTTCAATGCAAGTCGGTGTGCAGCATGCAGCACTGCTGCAGTGTTGATGTTTTCTCAGCTTGCTATGTTTACCATGTGGGATGAACGCTCGGATCGTTGCTAGGCAACATACACTCAAACACTATGGACAACAGTCGAGTTTGTGTAGAATTAGTTCATTTGCATTTCAATTTACTTACACTAATGAAAGGCACGTATTTATATAGAATGAACTACCGGGTTTATTACGAAGTTATTGTGTAGAGATAAGTTGTGTTCCGGCTAATTTTACTTGAGTTGCTTTGAGCACACATTAGGTACAAGCAGTCGTGGCCGAGTGGTTAAGGCGTCTGACTCGAAATCAGATTCCCTCTGGGAGCGTAGGTTCGAATCCTACCGGCTGCGAATTCTTTTTGCATTCGTTAATGCATCGCTCCAGCCGCCAGCAAATCAATTTACCACAGTAGATATACACTGTACTGCCATCTATGACTACTCTGCTGCATCATGCTATAACAGTTATAGCACAAACTTGTCAAACAGCCAGCTGACATCACCAGCACTACGATAACGTGACCATTGAAGCGAAAACATTTTACGTCGTATTTCTGCACAGCCAGGTTTGCCGGTTCATCGGTGATAGTTTAGTTTATGTTTGATAGTAGCTGTCAGCAGGGTGTTGTTCCTCCGAGAGTGATAATGTGTAATCGTGTCATTCAATAGGGTTAATGCTGGAAGTGATTGATTCGCTCCCATCGAGCAGATGGTGGCCTAGCCAAGTGATCACTGCGTTAGTGACGTTCTTCAACGGTGAGTAGTGATGGCGATAATGGAGTTGTAAAACTGAACAAAACCTGTTTGACCACGGTATTTACAATCAACAGGAATATAAACAAAACATGCAAAAAACAAACACCATGACCAATTGGCATCACGCCAGCTTGTAGAATACGATAAGAAAATAGATCCGTTGCAGGGTTGCCATATGTATGGATGATTCTGTATTTTCTTAATTTATCATTTATCGCTATTGCGAAAATTCCCGGATAAAAATAAGCATACAATTACAATAAAATAATATAAAATTAACAACATTAAAATCGATTTCCGACCATGAATCTTATTGTTCATGAAGCAGATAATTGCAAAATGCATATTGTCATTACAATAGATAAACTATTAACCCCATATGCACGCAAACAAATACGAAGTTATACCAACACAAAATAGGAATCAATTCTAGGCAAAATCGTCAAAAGGTCGAAAGTAACATTTGTAAACAATGACTTAAAACTAAATTTCCTAGAAATACCAAGTAGCTAACATCTATATCCACTTCCGACGGGAAGATAATAACTCCCTGTATCTGTTTCTGGTACGATTTTGTTTGTGGGAGCAAGCAGATCCCAGAAAAATACGCTAGAAGTCATTGTTTACTAATGTTACTTTCGACCTTTTGACTATTTTATCTAGAATTCATCTAAAATTTATTTTGGTTCTAAGGGAACGTCCATTAATTAGGTCACGCAAAAATGACTTAATAACTTCCCCCCTCCCTTGTCTCGTTTTTTGTATGGACCATCTATTTTTTTTGTGTGGATCGTCACGTTTTCCCAAACCCCCCCCCCTTACAGCGTGACATAATTAATGGACCTTCCCTAATGTGGACCAACAAAACTGATGAACTAATTCAACAAAACCTTTGAATTGAAATAAAACTTCATGTTTTAAAGAATTAAACATCGTGTTTTGCTGTTCAAAACAAAATATTTTCTTAAGGGGACCAGGGAATCCAGGGGAGGATTTGGGCAAAACTAAGGCAAAGTTTGTAATTTTTTTGTGGGAGATTGAAAAGGCGTACGAACTTTCGGTTTTGACGAATCAATTTGATTATTATTCAAGATTTTAAAGAGATAAAAAAAATTTCAAAATTCAAAATGGCGGCTATAAAATGGCGATTTCCGTAAGCCTCTGCGCGGAAAACATGGGGCGACAACTTCAAGCCTGCAGCCTCTTGTAGTAGACAGAAATCAAATCTAGTTATTATTTCTGAAAGATAATAACATTTTCTACGGTTTGAACTACATTTCAGACAATTTAAACTTAAACTCATTGCAAAGTGATCATTTGAACTGAAAAGTTTAATTTTTAGCTACTTTTATTTTCATTTCAACCGTGTTCAAAAATTATAAATAATTTATTATTAATGCCAATTTTAAGTTCAAGCCGCACGAAAAATTATAACCTTTCAAACAGTTATTTGATAGAGGGAATCGGATTAATAGTTCAAGCCCGGGGCTAAGATTGAAAAACATGGTTTAGAAAAATCGCCATTTTGTAGCCGCCATTTTGAATTTTCACAATTTTTTTATCTCTTTAAAATTTTGAATAATAATCGAATTTAATCGAAAAAAACTGGAATTTCGTACGCCTTTTCATTCTCCCACAAAACAACTTTTTACAACAATACAAACTTTTCCTTATATTTGTCCAAATCCAGGGGCGGGTCCCCTTAACCCAACTAAACGCATTTATTGAAATAATAAATAATGATGGACTAGTTTGAGAGAACCATTGAAATGAAACAAGATATATTTTATTAAATTGACTATCCTGTTTTATTGTTCAACTCCCCACTCCCTCACACAAGATGTTTTCCCAGCTAAATAGGCGCAAACCGATTCTAAACGAACACAATCCACGCAATTTTTAAAGAAAAATTCGTTAAACTTGTGTGGGCGTATTGGCTAATTTGGGTCGCTTTTTTCCAGTTTTTTAGCTTGAAAAAAAAAACTTGTTTCGTTTCCCCTGCAAGAAATAAACAATTCTAATTGTCTAAGATTACATTTTTTTTTCTTTTTATATCGTTATTAGGGTGACTTTTAACCACCTGGGCTAGTTCGTCACCTATTAAAATTTTTATTTTTATGGGTATCATGACTCCAAATAAAAAACATCATTCATTTAGGTTAAAATCAGGCTTTACTCTTATGAATCCCGAAATAGTTGCAGTAATCAAAGCATTAGAAAATGCCAAATCAAAAACTATACAGAAATTAACAAACAGACTCTAAAAGTGCTTGTACCTTATTGAACAATCCCAAAAAGAACAACAATGTGGCTCGGCAAACTGACAGTATGGAATGTGCACTAACAAAAAAATTTTTTTTTGTTACAACAATAAATTAACCATTTGAGTTTATAAATAAATGTGATTGTTATAAATAAAATATAATATACATTGATATAACACAACAGTTTACCTTACCTTACCAACCAGACTAAGGCCGGCGTGGCCTCTGCTGTACACAGAAGTTGTCTCCATTCTATTCGGTCCATGGCTGCCACTCGCCAGCCTCGCTGTCTGCGGAGGGTCCGCAGGTCGCCTACTACACAACAGTGATTACTTTAAATAACTATTGGGTTGATTTTCATGAACTTTTTTATGAATTGCAACAAATAGAAACCTTGTATTGAATAGCAACAAAATATTTTGTTGATTCCAAGCAGAGTGATTTCTTTGCGTGTGCTACACGGGAAATAATCCACACATATTTATTGGCAAAAATCCATCAAAAATTCCACATAGTGCTGTTAAGTTCACACATAAACAGCATCCTCTGAGAAACACAAATGAAGTTTATGTGACAAATGAAAGGAATTACATATGTGTGGTTACTATTAGATATAATTGGTTGATTATATTGCAAAAAATCATAGATGGGACACATAGATAAAATCATTGCTTTTTTTTAATCAGTGTAGGGTTTTAAATATTTGTGAAACAGTACAACTAACAGTAATTCTCTTAAATTTGTACAAAAACAAAAGAAATGTTTTTTTTCTATAGTTAGGATACACATAACTCCCCTTGTCTAATGTCGATGTTTCAATTAACATTAGATTTAATTATGGTTATAATAACTCCTATTGTCATCTTATCGTTGTGAACAATACTATTAATTGAACATACTATAGATTGTATTGTATGGTTACAATACATTTAATTGTAAATCTATGAGATTTTTTTTCGGCTAGTGCCATCCTGAGAACTATCATAACAGTTATTTTTATTATTTAGACGAATCCAAGTTGAAACAAGTAGAAGACACCGAGTGATGAATAATCTGACAGCTTCCATGTTAAAGTATAGGACGAACATTTTAAAGTGCTACTGAAAAATGCAAATGAAGTTCTTATTATAAACGGTTTGTTGTATGATGGAAGAAAAATCCATTACTGCACATTAGGGGCATTATTTTTATTTATATATAGGGGCATTATTAGATTCGCCACCAGTGGTATTGGTTTGTAAAATCATGAAGTTTGATGTGTTGCTAGCCAGGTTGGACATCGTTCTAAATCTAGCCACTTCCCTGGGGGAGCCCGGATCCCGGAGCGTCACCAGGTCTGACCAATGTGACCGAAAACTCTCAGGTTGAGCACCAGTAATCTTCATTTGTAAAATCATGAAGTTTGATGTGTCGCAATCCATAGTTTGGAATCGTTCTATATCCCGCCAATTCCCCGGGGGAACCCGGAATTCGCAACATCACCAGGTGTAGCCAATGTGACCGAATACTCTCAGGTTGACCACCAGCGGTATTGTTTTGTAAAATCATGAAGTTTGATGTGTCGCAAGCCAGGGTTTGACATCATTCGAAATCTGGCCACTTCCTGGGGGAACCCGGAATCCGGAACGTCACCAGGTGTGACCAATGTGAAAGAATACTCTCAGGTTGACTACCAGTGGTATTGGTTTGTAAAATCATGAAGTTTGATATGTCGCAAGCCAGGTTTGATACAGTTCTAACTCTGGACATTACACTGGTAGGGTACTTCCTTCACGATTCCCGATAATGAATCCGGAACTACGGAACGTAACGAAATGTCCGCTACTCTTCCAAAAACTAGGATAAATTTGTAATCGTATGGAAAAAGTTGCATCTAATTTGGTTAAGGGTACGCAGAGTTACAGATAAATTAAAAAGGAGTTTTTCAACATAAGAAGTGTCAGGCAATAGGGTAAAAAACTATATTTTACGGAAATGACCATATCTCGGTTGTTTATGGGCCGATTGACGATCTTCAACCACTGACAGATTTATTATGAATTCTAGTTTCTGAAAAAATATAATATTCCCGATTTTCAAGTAACATAAAAAATAACGAGCTGCAGAAAATTAGCACATTTGACATAACCTCAAAGTATCCGTGCTATCTCCGGTGCCCGGAAGTCAAATCAAATTTTGAATAAACATGCTAAAACTAAAATAAATTCTTCGTCGAACGTTTCTAGTTTCATCAAAAACGGTTTATTATTCACCGAACTGTATCACTTTGAATCTGGACAAAATTTTGCTGGTCTTCTCCTTTTTGATCATCCCCTGTAGTTTAAACTGAGCTCAAGTTGTGTGGAAGTATTCTATTAATGAAAGGTTTGATATCAATGTTCTGAATCCACCAAACAACAGATGCTAATGTCAATGTCTCTTTCTACTTGGTAGTCCGCCATTTGAAGTGGCATACTACAAACTAAAGAGAATACTCAAATTTGCTGGCATCAGTTAATTAAATCTGTGCAAATAATGATACTCAATAAGCATGTGGCATGCTCAACGTTATTATATGCCCAAGTTTGAAATGTTCAACCCGAAAAATCTCCGTACAAAACACAGGATCAAATATATCCAACTCTATCAGCATTATTTGTTAAACCGTTTTTTTTACCCTTCTTACATCAATAGAAGGGTATTAAGATCGCTTGAAAACTCGACTTTTTATCCGAGGCCCACAGGGCCGAGTGTCATATACCATTCGACTAAGCTCGACGAACTGAGCACATGTTTGTGTGTATTTATGTGTGTGTGTGTGTGTGTGTGTGTGTGTGTGTGTGTGTGTGTGTGTGTGTGTGTGTGTGCGTTACAAATAATGTCACACCGGTTTCTCAGCCATTTGTGAACCGATTTCAGTTCTGTTGACGGCAAATGAAAGCTACAACATTCCCATAGAACGCTATTGATTTTTTTTTCATTCGGACATTTCGTTACGAAGATATGAACGAAACAGTACTTGACGGCCTATTATAATAGTAATCAAACAGTTTAGTCTCCGATTACATACTGAGCTATTTGTGTACCGATTTTAGTTTTGTTGGTGTCAAATCAAAGCTATAAAATCTCCAAAAACCTGGTCAAAATTTCATTATGATTGGATAATCTTTCATGGATATATGACCAAAACAATACCTGAGAGAACGAGAGCAACGAATTGTGAGATAAAAATATACTCGTTGCAGTTCAAAACCAAACAGTACCACTCACACCCATCGATGCCGCTTGCATTCTATTGTGTCAAATTTTGGGCATTGTATAGCACATACAGCGGACTAGCCACACTAAGCGACTCTATAGAATTCAGGATCGGTTGGCTCGAGTGGTTTTGAATTGCAACGAGTATATTCGAAAATTACACAAAGTTTCCATTTACTATAACTACACAATTTTGAGGATTAAGTATTAAGTATTCATTAAGCATCTTGATTCCGTATTGATAATCAAAATTCATTCTGTGGACTAAATATACGAAGTTTCTAATATTTGTGTAAATTATTCTTTTATATAATAGGTCGTTAAATACTATTAATGTCAATATTTTAATCACTTCGATAAACAATATGTTCAGGATTGACAAATAGTTCATTTTATAAACTAAATGTTTGAATATTCCTGGATCTTCTTGGAATTTCTGATGAAAATATGTATCCAGTACCATATTGGCCACATTTGAGTTCGTAATTCTGGTGAAGTGTAAGAAGGGTTCAGTCTCACCATCGGTGGATTAATGCGGGTTTTTAAAATAAAAATCGACAAATTTAAGTAACTTAAATGTTATTAGTTTGAAGTTTAGTAATACAGACACATCATTTATTTGCACAGGCTTTTTCTTTTATTTTTTATTAATAATTTGTTTGTACAGGCTCAATCGAATCAACTTTACAGAGCCTAGTTTTCATATTTATATTCATCAATTATCTTAAAACTAACCTTAGAGGGATAGAACCGATTAATCGCGGCCGTCTCGAGGTTAATAGGAATAACAATTTACGGATGGAAAGATGGGTGGGAATTTAAATTATATTTTACAAAGCATGTTTATTTTAAATTCGGATTTGGCTAAACACTTATAACTATACAACTTTTGGTTTTCTTGTGACTTGAACATTTTTGAGAAAGAAAAAAAAACACACAAACACAGATAAAAAAAATAACTTAAAGTAAACATACAGGTTAAACTAACTACAATCTAAGGCTAATGTTAGTCACAAACACATAAATGGGTTTCACAAAGTCTAGGTCACGCAGAGCAAAAATATCTCGAACTGGTACATAGGGTTGTCTACCTCGAGCCTGCAGGGAATCATAAACCTCAGATCTGACTCCGCAATGCTCGGCACATGACCAAACAATGTGATCTGCGTCTTGGTAACCTTTTCCACATTCACAGAGATAGCTGTCACTCAGCCCAACGCGGTATGAATGAGCGTTCAAAGAATAATGATTAGACAAGAGGCGAAACACCATACGAATGAAGTCTCGGCCCACATCCATACCCCGAAACCATGATTTCTTCGACACCATTGGGATGATAGAATGTTGCCATCGCCCCAAATCTGCTTTCCTCCATTTATACTGCCAGCTGACGAGTGACTGTTGACGAAAAATAGCAAAAAATTCGTTGAAGGCGATTTGTCGATCATAAATATCGCCTTCCATAGCGCCCACCTTTGCAAGCGAGTCCGCTTTCTCATTGCCCAGAATTGAACAATGAGAAGGGACCCATACAAAGGTGATGATAAAATAACGCGAAGATAAAGCACTTAGAAGCTCCTGTATTTTCATGAGAAAATACGAGGAGTGCTTTACCGGCCTCAATGAGCGAATAGCCTCTATAGAACTGAGACTATCTGTGAAAAGGAAATACTGATCCGGTGTTAGTGAGGTAACAATTTCTAGCGTAAAGTGTATTGCCGCTTATTCAGCGACATATACGGAACAAGGAGTTTGAAGTTTACGATTGGCGCTATAAATTTCATTAAATATACCAAAGCCTGCTGACTCCTCTATCAATGATCCGTCAGTGAAGAACGATTTAGTGGAATCAATTTAGTGGATAAATCAAAATGAACCGAACTGACGAAGTCGGAGAAGCAAACACGATTGGGAATATTCGGCGAAGGGCTGGCATACTGTGTTATGTACAAATTGTACAAAGTCATGAAACGAGTTTGAGGATTCAACTGAAGGAGCTTCTCAAAGTTTTCGATTACCTGTGGGTTCATAACTTCACACCTGGTGAGGAGCCGGAGAGATAATTCTGAAAACCGATCCGAGAGTGGCAACATGCCAGCCAGCACTTCAAGACTCATTGTATGAGTCGAGTGCATGCAACCTAACGCGATACGAAGACACCGATACTGAATACGTTCCAGTTTAATTAAGTGCGACCGACCCGCTGACTGAAAACAAAAACTACCGTATTCCATAACCGACAAAATCGTTGTCCAGTACAACGTTAGAAGATCTTGCGGATGCGCTCCCCACCAGGTTCCGGTAGTTGTGCAGAGAAAATTGACCCTTTGCTGACATTTTCGCTTCAGATACTCAACGTGGGATCTCCAGGTGCACTTTGAATCGAAACAGACCCCAAGATATTTGAATGACATAGAATGAGTTGTCGGCTTACCCCAAATTTGAAGCTTCGGTTGTGCTGGGTTATGCTTCCTAGAAAAAACTACCAATTCAATTTTCTCCTTAGAGAATTCGATACCTAGCTCTAAAGCCAAAATAGATAAATTGTCCAAGGTATCATGTAAGGGTCCTTGCAGATCGACCCCATTGGATCCCGTGACAGACACTACGCCGTCATCTGCAAGTTGTCTCAACGTACAGTTGTCACTTAGACATCCGTCAATGTCTTTGACATAAAAATTATACAAAAGAGGGCTTAAACATGATCCCTGGGGGAGACCCATGTAGCTAAATCGTGAAGCTGTAGAGGTTCCATGAAAAAAGGCTGATATGTTTCTCACCAAATTGTACAAAAAATTATTCATTAATGGTGAAAAGCCACAAGCGTGGAATTTATCTGAAAGAACTTCAACAGATACTGAATTAAAAGCCCCCTTTATGTCCAAGAATACAGAAGCCATTTGCTCTTTTTTAGCAAAAGCTAACTGAATATCTGTGGAAAGCAACGCGAGACAGTCGTTCGTTCCCTTACCCCTACGGAAACCATATTGAGTATCTGAAAGCAGGTTGTTCGTCTCAACCCATTTGTTCAGACGGAAAAGGATCATTTTCTCCAACAACTTTCGAATACAGGATAACATCGCGATGGGTCGATAGGAGTTGTGGTCGGACGCGGGCTTACCAGGTTTTTGAATGGCAATAACTCCAGTTCCAGAAACTGATTAAACAAGTGCAACATGCGCCTCTTCGCGACGTCTGGGAGGTTCTTAAGTAAGTTGAACTTGATCTTATCAGCCCCTGGAGCGGTATTGCCACACGAAAGGAGTGCGAGAGAGAACTCTACCATTGAAAAGGGTTGGCTAATCTCATCTATAGAATTCGTGTTTTCGCGAGGAATCATCCGTGCCGGCACAGAATCTGGACACATTTTTCGCGTGAATTTGAGGATCCATTGGTCCGAGTACTCTTCGCTCTCGTTGTTTGTAGTTCGGTTACGCAAACTTCGCGTAACTTTCAATTTCAAAGCCTTCCGTTGCCCTATACGGAACTATCAATACACTTTCTCTTTATGTCTATTCGTTCTAGCAATAAAATTACTGTCCGCTCTTAGCGCTTCGCATGGAGATGAGAAATTATCTGCTTCTGAAAACTTCATCAAACTAAAATTGTTTTTTTACTTTCAATGTTTGGATGCATACCACTCAGATTTTGAATGCAATTCACAAAGTGAGCTAAGATTATCTTTGCTCTTATTCTGAAGAGGAAGGAAAAACATGAAGTCCTGTCACCAAATTTGATAAGACTCAAAATTTACAAAATATTACGAGAATTTTTTGCACCATATGAACGGTATGGATAATAGGTAGCTAGAAACTGTCGTGCGTGAATTTTTGGTTTTCGCAGATTTTCCCTAGCAAAGAATTTAAAGTCTTTTGATTTCGCCTCGCTGAAACGGTCACCTTAAATTTACAAGACCATAAAAACTCAAAATGATAGAAAAATGAACATAAACTTATATTTTAGAAAAACGGTTACTGTTAATGCAAATACAAACCTTCTTGATGACAGTTTACACCTCAAGCGCCTAGTTCTAGCTACCTTCTGGAATATTCAAGATTCAGTAATCAAATTTAATGAAAAAAATAGATTTCTACTTCATTGGTTTATTGGATCCCTTCTCCGTGACCGAATGTCCACAATTTGCCCTTGACACCACTTATAGGGTTTTCAGCGGTAGTGAGGGCAACTTTTTTTATACCGTCACCTACTGTTTCTTCAAAGCCAGCTCGTTTTCGAATACTTTAGGTTATTTTGCAAGTTTGGCCTGCATGATGGCCCAAACTTCTCAACGAAGTTCCGGTGAGTTCGCTGGGTTGAAGTCAAAAACAGCATTTCTATCTCTGTACCAGTCTAACATCGGCCGCTTGTAGTTGCAGAATGCCAAATCGGACCAAAATTTCGTCTCGCTTCCATGAGACCACTGGAAAGGCAGCAGGCGCTTCTGGAGCCACTCCTTTTTGGAAGATTTGCCCATTCCTGGTACCTGTTTCGATGTATGGTGAGCCAACGTAAAACTCCTGCCTCGGCAATTGCTTTGTGCGCGTCTTGATGTAAGCCTCGCCGTCCATCACAACGCTCCTCGGTTTCGTCAGCTACCCTCGGCACGACTTTGCCTTCCTTGCCATCACCGAATCAGCTGTCTACGGTTTTCTGCCGTTGGGTCATTTGGGTCTCCTTGAATGACTTCACCACCCGGGTCATGGTCATATCATCTGCGGAATGCAGTCGGATTTTCCACGACGGCATGCATTTTTTTTTGCGGATCTGCTGTTGTTTCGATGCTACTTGACAAATTTTACTTCAGCGGTAATAAGTGGCGTGCGAGCAGTAGGCTTTTGTTATGTACACAGATAAAAAGAAACATTGAATTTTATGCGTTTTCTAATGCACATAAATGGAATGCTAGATTTGGCAGAAATTAATGGGATATTTCATGTAAATTGAGGTCAGATAACGCCTGCATCTATCCTTTTGTATGACAGATTACAAACATTTTTGTATGTTGTATGGATGATTGCATACAACTTCGCTGTTTACGCCTCCTATAGGTTGAAATTAAACGAGAGGAAATTTTACGCGCTTCTTACAATTAATTATTTTTTTCTGTGTAGCAAACTAAACAAAACACAAGCCACTCGCGAAGGTGGTAAAAACAATACACCGGGACGTCCCACAAATGGTCAAACGTTAAAAAATACTACACAGTTTGTTAACGGGACACGGGAGAGCGATAAATTATTTTGTTGTTTTCAGTAACACATACAAAACGAATACATATATCATGACCGAGTATACCATACAAATGCACGATGTAGCTTATAGGCGGTTAAAAAAAATATGGCTGGTCTGTTGGCAAAACGTAAACCCATTGAACTTTTCCATTTGGTGCATTATGGAGGAAAAACAATGCGCATTGAGAAATTCTAAGCAACTTTGTAGAAAAAATGACGTTTTATGTTTGCTTCACTTTATTGGGTCAACCCTGTATATTCATGTGCTCCTTATTACTCTATCTGTTACAATTGGCCGAATGATGACCGATACTGCGTGAAAGTTTTTTTTTATAGAGCACCAAATTTCTAAAGTGAATGTAACTATTGTGGGCAGCACCTGTGTTATTTGGCTATCGTTCCATATAATTATTTTGTATTGTGATTTATTTGAAATTAAGAATATGGCGTACTAGGATCGATCACTAGTGCGAATGTTTTGATGAAAAATTGCAATGAATTAGAGGCTTGAAATTGTCAATTGAATTGACAAAAAACGGTCAATATTGTGGAAGCCGATATTTCCCAACTAACATCTGGCAACTAACACACTTAGGCAATGGATGTATCCAGGTAACGCAAAAGTGAGGTTAAACGTCGTAGATGTAGTATGTTCAAAATGGTTTTTCGTGCTGTATCAATCGCTTAAGTTCAGTTTAAGATACTATGATGTTTAACCTCACTTTAGCTTTACTTGGATTCTTCAATCGTATCTGTAGTTTTACCACAAACAAGAACGTATGTAGATTTGGGTTTTGAGAGATCGTAATGATCTATCCCAAATCGCTAATCTATTCGAACTTTTCAATAAATGACGATCCCTCTTCAAACGAGCACTGGTTATCGACTGACAACGATTGCACGAGGTTTAATGCAGATATGAATGTGGCAACCCTGTTGTGCCGGCTGCGATAAGCTGTGGAATGGGGTTGTGTTTACACTAGAAACCGGTGCCTGGTACCAGCTTTGCGGCATCTGCAGCGCTTGCCGTTCTCGAGCTGCACAGAATAGAGAGCAAGAGGCCGTACTTGTTGCTTCTGAACTGTCGGTTTTAATTTAGCCTAAATTAGATCTTATCGAGGTAGTAAAACCAAAGCGCCAGAAGGAGCGGAAAGCAACACAGGAGAAGAAGGGGCAAAATGCAGTGCCGTAAAAAAAAGGTCATAAGAACGTACAGTTTCAGAGACGACAGAGACTAGGGTTCTGAAAATTCTTACTCGTCGAACTTGTGAAACGTAGTGAGAGGAGATTGGAACAAAATTGTGCGGCTTCAACGTTATTTAGACCTATTTACCATTTCATAGGTTTAAATCACCAAAAGTGCAACACATTACCAACGCGGTAACGCCTTGAAAATTTAGATCCAAGCTGTCCGGTTATTCGAAACGTAGGCTATTATAAATTCGTGTAAAGCTTGATTCAAAGTAAATCTGGACGTATGGTTTAATACACCACCGCGTCCCTGGTGGTTGGAACAAAAAACTTTTGACATTTTTTTTATGTTTCATTGACGAAAAAATTGGTGAAAAGTTTTTCTCCTTCGTAGTCTGCCTCGAAAATAGTAAAAGTGTTAAAATTCCCAAAGTCAACGGTGTGTCTTGAAATCAAACGATACTCTGAGTGTAGATAGAGCACAGCGCATCTATCATAAAAGTGGCACTAACGGCAAAGAGCTGAGGAGAAAGGCGGCAACCCATGTGTCTCCATAAGTGATTTGGCAAAGAAATAAGATTCCAAGGATATAAGTCTTTTTGTGCCAATAAACATCCGAATCGCTCCCTGAAACAAAATTTAGTGGCAAAAAAGCGAGCACGATTACTATACGAACAAGTTTTGACGAAATTTGATGGCTGTATTTTAATGGATGTCGAAACATATGTCAAAATGGATTATAAACAAATCCCCGGACGAACATTTTATACGGCCACTGTTCGAGGGGATGTACCTTCAAGGTATAAATTAGTTTTTGCTGATAAGTTTGCTCGTAGACTAATGATTTGGCAAGGAATCTGTGGCCTTAAAACCAAGGTTTTCATTACATCTCACACAATGACGTCGAAAGTTTACATTAAATAGTGTCTGAAAAGCGGATTTTACCCTTCATTCGGAAACACAAGACCAACGTTATGTTTTGGCTGGATCTAGCCAGCTGCCACTACTCTAAGGAGGTACTAGAATGGTATGCTGCAAACAATGTTAATTTCGTCAACAAAGAAATTGATCCTCCGAATTGCCCTGAGTTCAGACCGATCGAAAGATATTGGGCAATTGTCAAGCGAAAACTTTGAGGATGCGGTAAAGAAGTGACAAATGCACAACAAATGCGTTTAAAGTGGAATAAGTTCGCCGGTACAGTGTCACCAGCGACTGTGCAGATCATGATGGCATCGATCACAAGTAAAGTGCGACAGTTCATTTGAAACGGCAAAATGAATAACTGGTTTTATATCTTTTGAAAGCTGAATAAATACCCTTTTGATTGATGTTTCGATCAACCGTATACGTAGATTAATTGTTGAGTAATAATCGTTTGATTGCGTCCAAATTTACTTTGAATCGGGCTTCAAAACTCGCCTGGAAAATGCATCTTTATTGTTTGAATTCCATAAACCACATAGGGTAGGTAACGACTTAAGCACCCCGAGACCCTATTTTAAGCACGGGGTTAACGTTAACCTACAACGCTCATTTTTTGCAGTATGGTGCTTCACTAGATGGAGCACCATACTGCAAAAAATGAGCGTTGTAGGTTAACGTTAACCCCGTGCTTGGAATAGGGTCTCGGGGTGCTTAAGTCGTTACCTACCCTACTGCCACTAAAAAATATTCGAAACGTCTAAGAAGGAGGTGCTCTCGTGGCTAAGGAATGCTACAAGTGAGACACAAACTTGGATTTTTCCATTTTTCGTGTAATGAACAATTCTTTAAAGTTTAGCTCAAATATGAGAAGATCGATTACAAGTGATGTGGACATTTCGGATGGAGTAATGAAAATCACAATCTCTGATTACAAGCTCGGCATACCGATTTTAGATGCCTCCCAAGTCTGTCCACCAGATATCGATCAAGCTTTTCCACATTCAACCACCTCCTGGCCGGCGTCAGCACTGCATGCCGAGGTGAGATCTTCATCGGAACGACCGTCTTCGGGCTAGTTCAATTTTAGATTCCATCATGCCGAACCGCGCCGCTATGCAGGCTCATGGTCCATCACCGAACGGCATAAATGTGAACGCCATTCGTTTGGCCACTTCCTCCGGACTGAATCGATCAGGATCGTACCGTTCCGGATCCGGATTGAATTCCTCATCATGATGGATGGCGTACACTGGAACCATGATAAACATACCTTTCTTGAAAACCACACAAGAGTTGAGTACTCGATAATCTTCGGTGACGCATCGCATTAGGGTTGCTCCCGGTGGATCCTTTTCAACGATTCGTTAATACACTGCTCCAGATAGTGCATATTCATTACAGAGTCGTTATTGAGGCCACCGTGTTTAGCGACAGCAAGCTCTACGCACTCTCGGGCACGTTCTTGGATTTCGTTGTTCAGGGATAGTTCGAACAAACAGAACGAAATCGTTGTACTTGATGTTTCGAAACCATCTAAAAAAAAACACGAACGCTTGTGCCACTACCTCATTGAGACTCAGGTTTCCAACTTTTTCTTCCGATCCTTCAAGTTCACCCTTCTCCTTCAACTGAATCAACAGGTCCATAAAATCGTTTCTCTGAACATGGTTCTTTTTACGGCAATCAATCGTCTCTCGGACAACCTTAGAGAAAAATGCTGAAACAAAATCATGTAGTTTGATGTGTCGCAAGCCAGGTTTTGGTAACGATTCGAATATGGCAACTTTCCCGGAGGCACTCCTAAAACCTCCGTAAAACCTCCATGTGGCCTGTATGATCAGACACTCTCAGAATATCCTCTGAAGACAAAGTTTTGCAAAACCATGAAGTTTGATGTGTTACAAGTCAGGTTTTGGTAACGATTTGAATATGGCCAGTAGGCTGATGCAAATTTCAAAATTTTTGCTCCCCTAAGCTTAATTGACGCCAATTCGGGTCTTGATAGTGCCTGAAAAGTTTGAACACATTTGGTTTTAATTTGGCTTTGCACACGCTATTGAAAGTTTGTATGGGAATTAGTATGGAGAATCTCAAACTTACGTTTCCAGATCCCTAACATCTTGATATTATGTCCTTAAACCAAATCTAATTAAGATTCATATAGTGTAAGTTGCCAACCATCAAAATGCCAAAGATACCTGACATATAAATTTTATACAAAAATAGTTATTTAACAAATAAGATAATAAGAAATAAAAACATATAATATACATATAAAATATATAAATATAAAATATATAAAATATATAATATAATATATATAAAATAATATATAAAATATTTAAAAATAAAATTAATAAAATACATAAAATATATAAAATAATAAGATAACAAAAATAAGAACAAAACAGCATACCTAAAGTTTGTATTTTATGTTTTATTGAATAACTATTTTTGTATAAAATTTACATGTCAGGTATCTTCGGCATTTTGATAGTTGACAACTTACACTATATGAATCTATATTAGATTTGGTTTAAGGATATAATATTAAGATGTTAGGGATCTGGAAATGTAAGTTTGAGATTCTTCATACTAATTTCCATACAAACTTTGAAAAGCGTGTGCAAAGCCAAATTAAAACCAAATGTGTTCAAATTTTTTGGGGACTATCAGGACCCAAATTGGCGTCGATTAAGCTTAGGGGAGCAAAAATTTCAAAATTTGCATCAGCCTTATGGCCACTCTCCTGGAGGAACTTGGATCCCACTGGGCCTCTTTTATGCCAGTATGGTCAGAAAGCCTCAGAATATCCTCTAATGATCTATTATTGCATAATAACGAACATTGATATGTCGCAAGCCAAGTTTTGGAAAAGATTTGAATTTGGCTACTTTCCCAGAGGAACTCGGATCCCGCAGGGCCTCTATTAGTGGCCAGTATGAAAAATGTCAACCGTTACCACCACTGAACCAAGCCCTTCGCTCAATTTTCACTACTTCTTCAATTTTCTCAACCTACCGTACACTGACGGAACTATCACCACTTTCTCTTCATACCTTTCATTCTAGGAAACATTACTGCCCACTCTTGGGGCCTCATGGTGATGAGCGAGCATTTCCTTCTGCATCATTTCTATGTTACGTTTTACGCAGATCACCGATTATTTGACGACTATTTGAATGGTTGCGATCCGTTCTGTACACGGTTTATGACACTCCAAAAAGCTGGGCCCGAACATTCTGGTAGTACACCGTTAATTGATGAGCGCCATCTGCGGCCGGATTGTTGCAAGCAGGTATAGCTGAATTTGAATCGATCTGAAAACTTGAGCTACTTGATTGACGTGCAGTACCATTCATGACTTCGGCTGGATATATACTAATTCTAGCATTACCTGGACAAAAAGAAGTTGAATCTGGATTAGCCATAGCGCGTAAAGCTCTAAGTTCACTGACGAGAACAGATGTCATTTCGTCCCGCTGGATGATTGGTACGACCGGGGGTAACGATCGGATTGGCGATGACTCGATGATTGCACTGATCCAACATTGCCTGGGATAGCAAGTTGGAAATCCCCCTCACCACCGAACACAGGAACGGAACGGCTTGGAAGACTGGAACAGTCAGCATAAGAGCAGCATATCTTGGGAGACCCCTACACCAGACTCGACGGCAGGGCCAGAACGGCTCTGATGGCAGGAAACAGGGCGATGATGTTGACAGGAAAACAGTTGGCGCGACTGGGTCGAGCGGCTCGGGGTCCCCCATGGAGCGACAGGCAATGCGTTCTGACAAACAGTAGGTGGACGCGGCGTCTGAGCGTAAGAACTGACTGTCGGTTGGTACAGGCAGTAAAGGATTGCCCAACGGAGTATCATTGTCTATGCAGTTGATAATAGGTGCGACGGAGTTCAAAGAAACGCTGGAACACGAGGGTTGATCAGGTAGGGAACTGTTTCTAACGAAAACGTACTTACCTGAGAGTGGTTTTTGGGAGACCCCTACATCAGACTCGATCGCAGGGCCAGAACGGCTCTGAAGGCATGAAACAGGGCTATGATGTTGACAGGAAACAGCAGGCGCGACTGGGTCGAGTGGCTCGAGGCCCCCCATTGAGCGACAGGAAATGCGTTCTGGCAAACTGGAGCAGAGTGTGTTGCGGCGCTGATTACTGTATGACATTCGCTTTGGGGTTAATGGAGATCCATTTCGGAAGAAGGTGCCGAAATTGCAGACCCTCCTGTTTCGCGAGAAATCCGAATGGTAGGTGTATTCGTGTGAGGCTGCCATAAGTTTTTTGAGGTATGATCCTCGAACTCACGAAACATTAATCCTTTCGGCCAGGTTTCCGCATCCAATGCCATTTCACGGAACTTGGTATCAATCCCAATTTTGTATGAAATGAAACTCATGCGAGTCGTATCAGCCCCTCATTTTACGAGCGGAACGGCTTTAATTGTGTCAATTCTCTCTAAACAATCTTTCACTAGGCTTTCGGTTGGACACTCGGGTGAATACGAGAAAGATACACCCAAGACAACTCAACAGGCTCAGGGACGGTTATCACGCCAGTGTCGGCCACGATCCTAGTACTGCCAAGAAGCGGCTTATTGATGGCCCGCTCTTCGTCGCGGCGCCTTTTCGGAGTCACTCTAGGTCCTTGCATCATTGGTCTTGACAACTGAGCGATTTGTTGAACTTGTTCAGCCAGTTCCGGACTCTTGTTTTTCGGTAACTCCATTAATTGCTTCACCGAACGAAGAGACGGAAGTTTTGAATCGAGCCATCTTCATTAATTTCACGCACTCGTCGCACATCCACAAAAGATTTGGGTTTTCATGGACGATTTTGACGAATGACTTGTTCAGCTTCGTTGTCTTATTGCCAGCTCACCTTTTATTGGCTTCGCACAGTGATCACAGGCAGAATTCGACATGTTGCGGTGGAGATCTACGCTCAAGCTACGTTGTTCACTCGGTCACGCCAAGTTTTCCACATCAACTGATACACGTCGTATGTAATGTCCTGTTGCTTTAAATCGCCAGTGTAGAGTTCAAACAGGCAAATGAACTGATACTGTTCGCCTATATTGTAGTTCAGCTATTTCATATACAGGTGGCACATCAAGCGCGAGATTTAAACACCGTGGATGGATTTGGCAACGCAACACAAACTTTAACACAAGAAACGAAACTGCGGTATGCGGAAAACAACAAACCGCCCGGAAAGTATACACAACTAGCTGGCCCAACGGACTTCGTTCCGTCTAATATTAATTTATCGCTTGCAATATCTTTAAAATCGATTCACACAATAAATCGCTATTCGATATTTACATCGCTTTTTTTTAAAAGGCGTGAACGTCCTTCATTGTCAATCTGAAAGTGACAGTCATACTGGAGAACTTGGACATTTGGATATGATTAAATTGTTGATAATCTGTGATCAATTGACCATTTTAATTGGTGTTTTATGTTAGGATACTGAAGTTGTTTTTTATTTAAGTTCCAACGCATGAAAAATTGTTGATTTTTTTATGATGTCTTGCCGGACCGACATGAGTTGATTACAGTGCTGTAAGATGTCATGAAGAAACTTTCCAAAACAACAACGTTTTGAATCCTAGAGGGTTTGAGCTGTTTAGTGGAATACTTGTAACTATAAATTAGAAGAAAAATTAGTAATCTCCATTTAATTCCAACTACCTTTGCTTATCTTCGACAGATACGCGTATTTCGTCTACAATGTGCAGACTTCTTCAGTGTCTCGTACTAATAACTCGACTATTCGAGTTATTAGTACGAGACAGTCGAGTTATTAGTACGAGACACTGAAGAAGTCTGCACATTGTAGACGAAATACGCGTATCTGTCGAAGATAAGCAAAGGTAGTTGGAATTAAATGGAGATTACTAATTTTTCTTCTAATTTATAGTAACAACGTTTTGTGCATTTTCAATGTGACAATTTAGCACTGGCATCGGAATTGAAGATGTTCTATCAACTAATTGTTGAAAATTGGGTATTTCTTGAAGTTTGCTTAGTTTGAAGGTGAAGAAATTTGAATTTATTGTATTCAAAATCATTTATTTGTACTTTTGTGCATATATAGATTTTTTGAAAATTGCTATCTTTTAGAAACAAAATTTCACAATATTAACACTTGCTACACCAAAACTTTCATCCTGTAAAAACGAACGATGCAATAAAAAAATAAACGACACTGCTTTGGACACAGCAAATCCAATTAAAGACGGATAAAAACACGCGATCTTTGAAATGGTTTTCTGAAAAATGGAAGATAACGCAAATATTAACCATTGTTTATTGATAATTTATCAGCAAAGTGATTGATTTAAATTCAGTGCGTTATCCCAAGAATATATAATAAAGACTGTATTCGCTGAAATTTGGACACACGCAATTGTTCGTAACTTTTTAGCGTGTGGGTAAAAATTATTGCAATTTTAAGTGAATGTATTTCATCGTGTTGTGTCAATTGTGTAATGAGTTTCGTGAAAATCGGTCGAGTGATTTCAGTGATGGCTTCGAATGAAGAAATAGTGCGCCAACAAATTTTGGGCACTTACTTCGAAAACCCAAACGCTTCTCATCGATGGATCGGAAAACAGCTCGGAATCGCACATTCAACCGTATCTCATGTGATCAAAACGTTCAAGGACCGTAAGACAACCAAGCGGAAAAATGGTAGTGGCAAAAATCGTGGCACATCAAATCCGGAGAAGGCCAGGATGGTATTGAACCAATTTAAGCGTTATCCCAACATTTCGATCAGGGATGTTGCGAAAAAGGCGAAAGTTTCAGTTTGTTTTGTGCAGAAAACAATGAAACGTTCTGGATTACATGTGTACAAGGTCCAGAAGGCACCGAACCGGAGCGATAAACAGAACTCGGTGGCCAAAACTCGTGTAAGCAAACTGTACAGGGAGTGGCTCACAAAACCGTTCTGCATTGTGATGGACGATGAGACCTACATTAAAGCCGACACCACACAAATGCCAGGACAGGAACACTATGTCGCTACCTCTAAGTTGGCCGTTCCGGAGAGTGTACGGTAGAAGAAACTGTCGAAATTCGCCAAAAAATTCCTTGTCTGGCAAGCGATCTGCGGATGTGGCAAAATGAGTCAGCCCTTCATCACCTCTGGGACCGTCAACGGACAAATCTACAAGGACGAATGCCTCCAAAAACGACTTCTGCCCTTCTTGAGATCTCACGATGGCCCGACACTGTTTTGGCTGGATTTGGCATCTTGCCACTATGCCCGGCACGTCTTAGCTGGTACAAAGATAATAATGTAGTTTTTGTACCAAAAGACGTCAACACTCCGGAATATCGCCCAATTGAAAAAATTTGGGCAATCATGAAGGCAAAGCTCGTTAAAACTCCAAAACTGATAGAAAATGAACTTGAACTAAAGAAAGTATGGTTAAAAGTAAGTAAGGTCAAGGCAAAGGTGCGGGTTGGGAGAAAAGGTTCAATAAACCAATGATGTCAAAACTTAACCATTTAGTAGTACTTTATTTCCAGAAAGTTTGAAAAGAATCGAGCTCAAGGAAAATTTTTGGTGACCTATTTTGTGTGTCCAAATTTCATCGAATACAGTCTTTATAAGGAGTGTATCTAGGAGTGTATGTATATTTTATTCTAACAAAAAAATGATCCTTTATTGTACGAGGTTAAACTTGAACATAATGTAGACCGGATGGAATTTAAGTTATTCCTTAACGAATTTTCGAACTTTGGATCGAATGCTCTTCATCAAGTTCCGGACAAATGTTGCATCGCATTTTTTGGACGCTTGAGCCCAAATTTTTTTGAACTCCTGCATGTTCCCAGCTGCCTTACCAGTCTTCTTGAAGACCCTCTTCACGATTGCCCAGTACCCAACAGTTCGATGGGTCTAAGCTGAGGGCAATTTGGTGGATTGATATTTTTCTCAACGAAATCTATACTCTTTTCCTCAAGCCAATTGAGAATGGTTTTGACGCTAAATCCCGCCAAAACAGTGGAAGTGTACTATGCTTCTTATATAAAGGCAAGAATCTCTTCTGTAGACACTCAGATTTCCGCATTTATAGTTCCGGTAGTGTAAACAATGGTTGACTTCAAACCACAGGAACATATTGCTTGCCATACCAGTACCTTTCGACCGAATTTCTCCACTTGAATCGACCTGTCCGCATCGCTCACATCCTCCCCAAAGACGGCAGTAAGGTATTGTGGACCTGGAAGGGTTTTTGAGTCCTCCTTTACATAGGTCTCATCGTCCATCAAAACGCATGCACCCGGACGCTGCAAAAGACGCGAATACAATTTCCGGGCCCTTGTTGCTGCTCGCTTCTTCTGTTCTGCACTTTGTTTCGAGATTTTCTGCTTCTTGTAGGTCTTCAGGTGGTTTCGCCTCTTGATACGCTGGATCATTCCGACACTCGTTCCTGCTTTTTTGGCCAAATCACGTATTGACATTGATTTGTTCTTCATGATTAGAGATGCCACTTTCTGCTCCAGTTTCGGGTTGGAAGAACCGGGGTTTCTTCCTGGTAGCTCGTCCAAAGAATAGTGTTCCCCAAACTTATTAATGATGGTTTTAACACTCGCATGATGAATTCCAAACCGCTTCGCCAATTTTCGCATAGTAATACCCTTCTCACTTAGCCATGTGTCCAGAACCTTAATTTTCACTTCCTTTTCAATACGCGACATTTTGAAAACACAGAATTTGAACCGCACAAATAAGTAAACAAAAGAAAGCTGACAGTCAAACGCACAGCATGCAGTGTTCAGAGCATAAAAAAACCATCACAAATACATGCGTACAACGCAAATGTATGTAGATAGCTTATATTCGATACACTCCATATACTATTTTGCCCAATTTGTGAAATGCCGGTGCGTTCAAAGGAATTTTCATCACTCTAAACAATCTTATGCGCCATTCTTCATTTGCTGAAACCAGCTCGTTCGTAAAATCTGTAACTGCAGTAGTAACTAGTTTCAAAACCTGAACTGTGTGTATCAGATATTTCCACATTTGGTTCACTTTCTATATCTGGTACACCTACCCTTGAGCAAAACGAATATGTAATGTAAATTTGAGGGTGATTTACCGTATATTCAATTGCTTCTAGGTGTTAATTTTCCTTCCCTTATCATTAAATCGTGAATACACACCGTTCAAATGCCGTTCAGGAACCATTTGAGACCAAAAACTGTCACGTTGGCTACCGTATAAACCCAGCAAGAGTTTCTCCACCTGCTCCCATGCGCATGTATTGTTTCATAGTGAGCCTTTTCACACCGGTTCCCCCATTTGACAGACATAACATAACTTTCTTCGGCCTACAAAGACTACCATCGACGGCCGGACAATGACCGCTGAACTTCCTGATTCTAGAGGGGCCGCTGTAATTCAGTGGGCGTTCGGAAGCACTCAATTAGCATCAATTACGCATGTCAACGCGTTTGTAAATGTAGAACCAGGCGTCTCCACCGCTTCATATTTGTCTAAACTTGGGAAACCACATTCCAGAACTGGTTCACATTGCAGTACCCTTCAATGGCGAAACTTCTATTTACAACCTTCTTTTTTTTGACATAGTACTCATAACCTGCAACCGGGACGGGATGACACCATCATTCTCATTGTTCGGGTTTTTGTTTACGCACGCTACGCTCGTTGTCTTCGCCGGTTCGACACTGCAAACCGACGCGTCGTCTGTCGCCGTAAAACCACATAGTGTAGAAACCTACCATCATTTCACTATCAACGTAATTTTACACCCATACGCGTTTGGCCAGTTTTTGCAATTGTCTGTCGTTCCAGAGCCAGCAGTTCTGATTGCCGCGGCGCTGAGCGGAATCAAAAGAATTAGTTGCCGCGTTTGTCTCTTGTAGTTGACTCAACAACTTCAGCAGCCGTCAGCGTGGTATCAATCCCCGTATCAAACCGCCCCGGCATATTGCCACTTGCTAATTTCCTTAACTCAGCTGGAAGTTGATGTTCACTAACTCACACAAAGCTACCCGAGCGGGTTATCGTTCTTCACTTGGTAAACATCACCGCTGAGTGTCGGATGTGCAGCAGCATTTCTTGCGCCAAGAGCTCAACGTCTTCATCGACGTCCGTATAAAAGTACTAGTTCTTGATCGTGATCGCGGGAGTTGTGCCGTGAACTTCAGAAGGACTGCTCAGTTGTCCCGGTGCGAGAGTTGATGCAAGTGATCGGTTCAGGACGTTGATGACCGGTTTCCGCGTGTGTATGTTTTGATAGTGTATTTAGTTCTGAAAGCGGGTTTCGAAGATATGGCGATTTATCGAATGAGACGTCGAGGACCGGGTGGGTAATTTACATCCTTTTTTTTGGGTTGGGTTGATCATAGTTACGGTATTTATTTCTGGAAGTGTGTCACATGGCGGTTCGGCAAAGTAGGCCGCGATTGATGTGAGTGCGGGAGAAATTTGCGTTATGGCGGCATGCTGAGTTGTTGTTGTTTTTGTGGATGTTTGGAATTTCTTATCAGCAGGCAAATTTGCCGATAGCAGAACACAAATCATTCAGCTTTGCTTCGAGGCGTTTTGCTTACATGCTAAAACGGTTCGAAATAAGATAATTGATTAGCATCAGCGTTGGTGAGAGTGGTGATTTTGAGATTTTATTTTTGGCTCGAATTTGAAAAGCAAATATTACTGTTGTGTTAGTTATCAATAATATCAGACGAGCAAATGGAAATCCAATGGATTCCAATAGATGGCACCAGAATCATATTCGGTAAACACACCCTTTGTGGAGTTATTCCCCATTGGGGAGGTATGAGTTTTCCATGCCATTCTTTCAACATTGTTTATATATCCTACGTGATGTTTTTGAGTAGTTCTAGATTTATGAGATTGTTAGTAGTTCTTGATATATGTATGTGTTCCCAATAATGGAGCAAAATTTTGATAGAAATTTGTTTGTATAGCTGGGTCTAATTTTTATTCAAAAATTTAGACTGACTTTATCAAGTGACGTACTTCAATCACATATTATACTTTATGTATAATAATATTACAATAATACCTTCACAAATGCGCGTTTCCAGCCGAAATGACCTACCGACCAAATTCGAGTGTCTCCGATTTAATAAAAAAAAATGTACACACGTTTTACCTACGAGATTGAGTTTTTTCCACTGATGCAAAACATGTTTGGCCTAAAGAATCAGTTTTAAAAAGGGCGTAAGCATTTTGAATAGCACTTTAATTAATAATTTGTAGTTCGAAAACCTTTGGTTGTACAAAAAAAACTGTCTAAGAACAAGTTGTGGCCCTAGGTGTGAAGGTTGTAAAAAAACATACACTGAAAAAAAGCGAAAAAATAATTGAAAATTAACATTATAATTTAAATATCTCAAAAATCGATTGTTTGATTGTTTTTATTTTTTGACTGTGAAACTGAGAAGTAATTGCGCAAATTTTAGGCAAGATTTCAGGATGGAAAAATATCAGGGAAAAAAGTTTCTAGAACATCAACTTTTGATGTATTTCTCTAAATTTTATTATTAGCGGGAATAAACGTGTTCTGATTACATAATCTAACTTTTGAAGTATTTAAAATAAATTCAGCTGCAGGTGATGATCTTTGTAAGAGCATCCGTTCTCGAGATATTTCCGATTTAATTTTATCATATTCGAATAATATTCGAAAATACGACCGTTTCATAATTTATTCGCGTTTATCCAGTTACCAAAAAAAAAAACGTTTTTCGAAATGTTTGTTAAGTTTCCTACAACAAAAGGGCATGAACACCCAATAACAAATGCAAAAGAATTATATGAATGGGCCAAACAGAAAAAAATGATTGCTTAACGAAAATGTCTTTTTGTTATGTATCTCATGAAAACTATGAACAGGGAACTACAGAATGGAGCAATATCTTTCAGCAAACTAAAATTATTACTGGTACACAAAAATATCACTCTTTTGTTCCGCGTTCAGATCATCAGATAGAGGCAAAATTGAATTCAAATGATGTAGCATCAAGCCCATAGTATATATAAACATGTAAAATGAAAGAGAACTTCACTAAACTAATCTAAATTTAGATACAATATATGTACTTCAGTATGCGCATAATAAATTGGAAATACAAGTAAACTAAAATAAAAGAAAAGTTTTTAAAATCATTTCCCCCTATTTCTTATTTCATATTTCGAAAAAGGTACTTTTGTGATGCTGGAGAACCACGAAAAATTTACGAAAAGGCCGTATTTTAAATATACTTCAAAATCGAAACACGTTTATTTAGGCAAATAGTTGAGATTTTAGAAATTCTTTTAAAGGTGATCTTAGAGACCCTTTTTCACTTCAGATCTCTTCACCCTGAAGTTTTCTTCAAACTGACGTTAGAGCTTCAAGTTTTTACACACAATGTATAAAGTATACAATAAAGGCTTCAAATGGTGAGTTGACAACATCAAAGGAGGGTGCGACCGACCTCTGGTCCTCACAAGTTCCTACATCACGCCTCCACGAATCATATGCTCACAAAAGACTGCCAGCTGAAACATGGAGACGCTGGTTAGCGTAGCCTGGGCAATGTTGTCATTTTGACAATAGCGAAGTGAGGGGGTGCGACCTGTAAATCATATCATTATTTTCCGTTCTCATATCTTTCAGGTCTTCCAGGTCATCATTGTAAAAAACATTTAAAATTCATTTTTTTCTCATGGCTGCCATATATTGTTTAAGTTTTCTGGTTCATAATGGATGCGCAAGTTTGTCTTCAATCGCAACAAAACAGCAGTCGGCACACATGTAATTTTCAGTTCATATTATAATATCCCTTCACTATATATATTATCTTATATGACATTGTTTATTCATTACCATTACCATTCATCTTTATCATCATCACCAACATTTTTATCGTTACTTGTGTTTTCGTGATTGACATATTAACATTAAATAATTTTATAATATTTAGCTAATAGTTTATATATACTTTTAATTATTAAGTCTTATCTGTCCAATTATTTTTTTTTATCCTTTCTTCTCCTCTTATGATTTAAAAGTATCTAGTACCTTGCATACAAGAAGTTGCAAAGGAATCTGTGGCAGGCTTTTGCACTTATTATTGAGAGTATTTTTCATTTCCGGTTTGCGAATGGACATTTACCCAAATCTGAGCTGATCTGATTCGTGCAGCGCTGTGTGTCATTTGAATAGTTTCTGATTTAACAGTTCAATTTTCGTCAACTGTGTCATAACTCACAATATCATTATAATTGGTGATATTGTTTTATTGATTTTACTCCAGATAATTTGAACTTTTCTTATTGTTTTCGTATGTCCATTTGTCTTTAACTTACTTTCAATCAATGCCCTGTTTCAGGAGCAACTCCTAACTCATGAACAATAACTATTAGGTCAGCAAAAATAAAAATGGATTGCTGTTATAAAATCAACATCAACAAGCGAATAGTGAATATGGAAAGAGTAAATTAAAATGTATAAATGTTAGTTCTGTGAAATTTCAATAGACTTAACAAACTTTTTCAGGATATTTCAAATCAAGATGTTAGTCAATAGCTGCTATCGCTGAAAACGAACGAAAACGTGCAACAATTTACAACATTTCTTCCATTTCAGGATCATTCGACGAATGAAGATCATATATAATAGATATGAATGGTTGTAGTATTTTTCATTTACATAAATATATACAATATTATATAAATAATTCATGGGAATGGGAGGGACCATCAGGGCACCCGATTGAAGCACTCTGGATGGGGAGAGTGGAAATGCCTACTCCCTATTGCTAACAGTTTGTGAATAGAGGGCGGGCTCTTCTCCCCGCCCATTGGGGCATCCTCCTGTTAGATGGCTTGCTTTTTTGATCAATTGTTCAATCTTGTTGTTGGAAGGAGATTCTTTATATCCCTGTGGATACGTATAAGTGATGTTGCCTATCGATCCACCCAATCCCTTTTTGGCCCTTCATACAATGGCATGATTAGGATAATCAGTGGTTATTAAAGCTTGATCAAGTCTAACAGCGAGGAGAGCTCACTGCTGTCGGACTTAGTTTCCGTGCTACAATGGGTGGTAGTACATATCATACATCATACATCATACAATGTATAAAGTATACAATAAGATAGGCAAAATAGGCATATGTTTAACGAAAATTTAAAAAAAAATACTGTTTGATCCATTTAATTCCATATCTTTTTAACAGTTCATCAAATCATCAAAATTCATTATACATTTTGAAAACCCAACTTTTGTTGTAAGAAAATCTTGAAAAACTTATGAAAAGGTTGTAGTTTCGAAAATTATTCGAATATGATAAAATTAAAAGGCAAATATATCGAGAACGGATGCACTTACGAAGGTCATCAGCAGGAACTGAAAAATTTAAGAATACTTCAAAAATCAGATTACAGAATCCAAAAACGTTCCTGCAAATATTAAAATTTTGAGAAATGCATCGAAAGTTGATGTTCTAGAAACTGTTTTCCCTGACGTTTCTCTATGCTCATGTCTTAGCTAAAATTTGCGTAATAACTTCAAGTACTTACAAGAAAAAAAAATGAAAAAAATAAAAAAATTGGTTGTTGAGATGTTAAAATTACCATGTTAATTGTCGTTTTTTTCGGATTTTTTTTCTCAGCGTATATTTTTTTTTCACAACCTTCACACATAGGGTCACAACTTGTTCCTTGACAGTTTTTGTGTGCAATCAAAGGTTTTCGAGCTACAAATTATTAATTGAAGTGCTATTCAAAATGTTTTCGCCATTTTTAAAATTGTCTCTTGAATCACAAAAATCTATGTTATCGCGGAAAATGATCAATCTCCTAAGCCAAACGCGTATGCAAAGTTTCATACAAATAAAAAAATATCGAAAATAATTTTTCCACATTTCCGACTGGAAACACACAAATGATACACACTTAGAATTTATGAATTTTTCAAGAGACGTAATTCATGTTTGTTAAAAGTCGGGGAACGTAAAGAAAAATTTCGTGTAAAATTATGTCTCCTGAAACTGACACGTACGCAATTCGATGAAAGATGTGTTCGATTGAACTTTCTCACCTCTTTCAGCTCATTCTTATATGCTAAAGGACACTTGCATGTGTTGGTCTCTGGGGACAGAAATCTACATGACATTTTGGTAGTGTGTATATTTACTCTATCAATAAAAAGAGGTCGTCAAGTCAGTTTTGATTTACACTAGATTTTTTTTAAACATATTTTGTTAGATACAGTTTTTTTTTCAAAGGCGGACCTCCCTTTTGGTCTTCAAACAGTCGAAAAAAGTAGGAACGAATTGTAAATCAGATAAAGGAGTCATTTTCGGTTATTCACCTAGCAATTATGAATCTATATTTGATTGTTCGCATCCCGTCAGTCAAGCGAACTCAATTCGATCATAGGTAAAATCGGGATACCGTGCACTATGACCAGTTTATAAAAGCGTTATGAATTCAAGGTTTCATTAAAACTCGTATATTTAAATTTTATTTTGCATCTTGGAAATTTCTGATACAAATATTAGTAGTTTATGATACAGTAGATTTAAAAAATCATATTTCATCAATTATTTAAGTTTACTCTGACTTTGCTTGCTGTTCGTATTATCTTGTTGTGTGTTTTTACGTTCGAAAATATTCACTGAATATACTTGAATACGTGACGTAACTTTGTATGACCCAAAAAATTACTGTTAATACCGTAAATTTTAAGATCTGAACTTCAGGACGGTTTGGATTACCTAGAGAATCTCAAACTAATAAAATAATGACTATTGGCCTTCCAAAAGTTTAATGTAATATGTTTGAATACATATGGTCACCATGTTTAACTCACAGAACTTCTGTTACAACTGTAGATATTATGTTTTGAATTTAAGGACAGTTTACAGTACCTAGAATATCCCAAGATTATCGCAATATGTATGTTGGTCTTCCACACTATTCAATCAATATTGTTAAATACATATTGTGCTTTTGCGCACTCCAAACACCTACTGTTACAACTGTAGATCTTACGTTCTAAACTCAAGGACAGTTTGGATGACCTAGATCATCCCCGGTTATCTCATGATGGTTTTTACGTTCCAAAATATTCACTGAGTATGGTTGAATACGTAGCGTAACTTTGTACAGCCCAAAACTCTAAAGTTACGAATGTAGATCATAAGTTTTGAACTCAAGGAAAGTTTGGATGACCTAGAACATCATAAAATTAAATAGTAAATGTTGACCTTCCGAAAGTTTATATGTTTGGATTCATATCGTAACCTTATATAGCCCTAAAAGCTACTGTTATAACTGTAGATCTGAAGTTTTGAACTCAAGTAAATTTTGGATGACCTAGAAAATAACAGAAAGATACAAAAATATTTATCATTTATCAACGAGAATTTAATAATACGTACGCATATGAAAAACATTTTAAACCAAACTTCTTCGGATTCAGAATGTTCTAGATCGTCAATTCGGCCTTAAACTCATATGTTCTTTTATACTTTCCAGATAGAAAAATTTATGGAAAACAAATTTACCGAAGACAGTGTAAACATTTATGCACTATGTGTGATTGTATACAGCCATTACCCTTTTGGGGTCATATATGATCCCTTAAGCCTGAGGGACTTAATATGCTTTTTGAGGCTAGACTTAACATTTGTGAATTTTTCAATAGTATGTAGCCCGAAATTAACAATGTTCGCTCGCGAAATTGATGCGTAATTATTAATACTTCCGATCGATTGATGTGAAAGTTTTGAAAATCTTCCGAGAAATTCGTGACGTAAATTGTACCCCAGTATAGTAAACAAAGACGTAGTCCCACGTCAAAAGTCTGAATTGAGAACTTGTTTATAAAATATTGCCAATGCCTCAACCCACTAGCCGTTGCATTCAGTGAAAGCTCCAACTATGTTGTGAAGATCGCCAAGTTTCTTCCGATTCAGGTCAACTATGATCTTCTTATTGACGAATGGAACTCAAAGGACCTGGAGTACAGAGTACAGAATTGAGGAGTATTGTAACCAGTTGTTAACTAGGAAAACGGCTGTAGGTGAACCCAAATACCCTCAGGGAATTAAGGTTGTGAAAACAGCTTCACATGGCAACGGCTCAAAAACGGAATTGAGAAGCAAGATATGTCAGAAGTAATTCAAGCACAGGCCATCTTGAAAGACATTTCAACCGTGCGTATAGACCCTGTATAGAGCTGCGGACCAAATGCAGGAGGTCGTGGAGAAAAGTCACTTGATTACAGGCTTTTTTACAAAAAAAAACACAAAAAGTGATACTGCACAGCAGTATTATTCATTTTTACTATACTCATACAACTAATGTATAAAAGATTTTAAAAAAATAAAAAAATTGGGAAATCACTTTTTAGTAATTATTTGATCACTTTTTTTATTATTTTAGTCTCTGAAGTTACTATCATTTATCCGTACTTCCACTGCTCATAATACGCATCATTGTTGTTTTTTTATTATTATCGGTTTTGATTAAATTTTTCTTGAGGTTATTCATTACGATTTAGGTTTCGAGGGGTGATTCATTGAACTTGACACCGACCTTGGGAACGATGTGCTGGTATTCTCCGTATTCTCCGATGAGAAAATGTTCACTATTGATCCCGAATCTTACACACGTACAGACAGGTTTATTTCGCCGAAGAAGATTGAGGATGTTCCAGAGAACGGGAAATTCAAGTTTACAATCAAAAATCCAGCCGGAGTCATGGTTTTCGGGGCAGTTGCGTCCAATGGCTTGAAAATGCCCCAAGTATTTATCAAAGCTGGATTAAAAATTAATACCGAGGTTTACATGGACATTTTGAAGGACCACGTTCTGCCATGGATGAAAACCAATGTTGGAACACACCAACACGTCATTTTCCAACAAGACGGAGCACCGTGTCATACCTCAGTGATGAGAAATTCTCCAAAGGAGACGAACAAATCGGTGAAGCTGAGCAGTGCAACGGCGGCCGTGGAAAGAGGAACGTTCCCAACGGTGATCGTAAATTCGGTCCCAAAATATGTATTCTTCGGTTGTGGGGTAGGCGTATCTTTGATCAGAAGAGATATTCAGGAAAAGCTTGGACAAGCGGTGAATACGAATGAGAAGCAGGAATTACAGACACTCAGTGGACGTGTTAGTACCTTGAAAGTTACGTCGCTGGAAGTTCAAATAGAAGAAAGTGTGATGATGCTGAAGGTCAGTGTGCTGTCAACGCAAGATTTTGATTTGGAGATGTTGTTGGGACGCAATCTGCTCTGTTTAATGGAGACGTCAAAGCTTCCACCGACAGTTCCAAGTTTTCCCGAAGAAGGAGACTTTTGTGTACAGTATCGGAGTAACAGTTGGGCCACCGGACGAACCAGTGAGCCATATTAGCAACACAGCAAACCTCAGAATTGTCCGGTCAGTCGTCAAGCTGAAAATTGTCCTAAGAGATGAGACATCGATTCAGCAGCTCGCTCGACGGTTGGCGCTATTGGAAAAAGGAGATTCATCCGTAGTTGAATGAAGAAATAATCCAGCCAATTTCGTCTGAGTTTAGCACTCCAATTGTCCTTGCCCACAAAAAGATGGTACCAGAAGACTGTGCGTGGATTACAGGCGCCTTAATAAGGAAATCATACCCGATCATTTTTCGCTTCCTTTGATTGAGGACATCATAGACGATTTGCCAGGAGCGAGAGTTTTTTCCACTTTGAACTTCTTTCACGTTCCGGTATACGAGAACGGCAGCATAATTAATCATCAATTAAAAGAGAGATTTGAGCAATAAAAAATGAAAAAAGTGCCATTAAATTATTAAGGCCTGTGCCAACAAATAATGTGTGATCAGCATTAAAAAATTAGGAATGAGCAATAAAAGATGAGAAAAGATCTTCGGATAATCTAATTGTGACCGGTAAATCTGTCAAATAAAGCAACAGCTATTAGTATATGTGCAATTAAATATGGCAGTATTTCCGCCAAATTATGTAATTTGAGCACTAAACTATTCGCATATGTCTTTTAATTTTGTTAGATTTTCCCATAAAAACAGTAAAATGAGCAATGGATATTTATTTATCCATTGCTCATTTTACTGTTTTTATGGGAAAATCCAACAAAATTAAAAGACATATGCGAATGGTTTAGTGCTCAAATTACATAATTTGGCGGAAATACTGCCATATTTAATTGCACATATACTAATAGCTGTTGCTTTATTTGACAGATTTACCGGTCACAATTAGATTATCCGAAGATCTTTCTCATCTTTTATTGCTCATTCCTAATTTTTTAATGCTGATCACGCATTATTTGCTGGCACAGGCCTTAATAATTTAGTGGCACTTTTTTCATTTTTTGGTGCTTTTTCTGAATTACTAAGTGCAGGTAAATATTTTAGCCATACGAGAACAGTCGGAAGTATACTGCCTTCGTCACACCTTCCGGCCAAGACGAGTTTTTGACAACGCCTTTTGGGTTGAGTACATCACGGACCGTGCTTTAACGGTATATAAAGTCCATTTTGCGGGAGCTGATTGAGAAGAAAGTGATAGTGGTCTATATCGACAAGGAGGAATGGAGAAGTTGAAGATGGTGCTTAATATCGCAGAACGTCACGGGCTATGGATCAAGTGGCAGAAGTGTCAGTTCCTTACCTTAACTTACCAATCAGACTAAGGCCGGCGTGGCCTCTGCTGTACACAGAAGTTGCCTCCATTCTATTCGGTCCATGGCTGTACCTCGCCAGCCTGGCTGTCTGCGGAGGGGTCCGCAGGTCGCCTTCTACTTGATCGATCCACCTTGCTCGTTGCGCGTCTCTTTTTCTTGTACCTGTCGGTTCGATTTCGAGTACCAATTTCACAGGGCTGTCGTCCGATATTCTACGACATGCCCAGCCCATCGTAGTCGACCGATTTTTGCGATGTGTACGATGGGAGGTTCTCCCAGCATTGGTGCAATTCGTGGTTCATTCGCCTCCTACACTTGTCTTCCATCCGCACTCCACAGTTCCTGAAACGGCGTATTGAGTACCTGGGATACCAGATCCAAGAGGCGGAGATCAGACCTACGATGAACAAAATAACAGCGGTGAAGAACTTCCGGACCCAAAAAACTTCAAAGAGATTCAAAGGATCCTTGAATTGACTGGATGCTTCCGGATGTTTGTGGCGAATTATTCAGCTCTAGCAAAACTACTCACGGAAGTGCTCAAGAAGGGTGCAATCTTTGTATTTGGCAGGAGCAGGAAGGTGCTGTTGAACAGTTGAAGAAGGCGTTGTATTTCCGACCAGCTCTAACACTATTGTGGTTGTTGGACAGGCCATCTCTGTGTACCTCGAAAACCTGTTGAGGATGACCCTCTCCAGCACCTATTCCGTCGTGTCCAGCAAGTATATCGGACGGTACTGTATATGAACGGTCATGTGTAAAATACTGTGGTATACTGTAAACTGTCTTGTCAAAACAACATGATTTGTATTGATCCATTCAAACAAAATCGCGCATGTCCTCGGTTATAACTTACAACGAATCAGGATTTGAGTTATTTACATAGTTATGGCACGACCCAAGGCAACAATTTTAGTTTTATTCCAGCCGTATAGCACTCCTCTCGGCTTTGTTGATAAAACTACATTCAAAACTGTTTTGTCCACCAACGTTTTAAAGCCTTTAAAGCCGAAATGTGTTCAAAGTGGCCCGCTCTATAGACGGTAGTGAAAACAAGTGAATAAAACCTTTCTAAGACCATTAAGATTTTGAAACTGTTCTAGTGAAAGATGTTATGACCACTTGAGAACCTTCATTAAACCTATTGGCTGCCATCAAAACCAGCATAGGGCCAAATGGCTTAATGGCTATCAAACTTCACGGTGATATCGTGGTTGGTTTTTATTGTTCTGCTTTGTTCGATTATCTGCTCTTCTGATTCATTTAACAGTCAATAGTATCTAAGAAAAAAGTTCTAGTGTTGCGGGAAATTTTGTTTGATAGCAAAATATCCAAAACAAATTGAGTTTTTAATAGTGTATCATATCATATGCGCAATTTAATTTGAAGGTGAATATTGGCACGATAAGTGTCAAAAATAAATGCGCCTTGAAAATAAATATATTCGATAAGTTAATAATGATTTTCTGAAAATTGATGGAATTCAAAAAGGTTATCTAAAAGAATGCTGAAATTGGTCTCTGATCTACAGTTAAATTGCATTACATTTAAAATTTAGTGTATTTTCACATTTCAGTGATTCCTTATATTTCATATGGCGATTGGAAGAAATCACAGTTTTGCCAAAAAGTCAATTTATCTTCGCAATGGCTACTATAAAACTTTATGGTCATTTGGTGTCTTCCCTTAATGCCAATTTACCGTTTAATGCATTTATTGACGGCAAAATTGTTTTAAAATGCTTTTTCAATTGACCATCTATATAAATAAAAATGAGTTGGAGTTTCCTTTGTCACGATTTAACTCGCGAGCGGAAGGACCGTTTGACAAGATTTTTGCTTTGTTGGATTCGTCTTGGACACCGGAAGGTTCTTATGATGGTTTGAAAACCCTCCCTTCTCTAGAAAGGGGGGCTCCCATACAAGTGAAGCACAAATTTCTGCATAACTTGAGAACTGATCAAGCAAATGAACCCAAATTTAGCATGCGGTAGTTTTTGGAGGCAAGCAATATTTCTATGGTAGTCAGAGACCTTTCCCTTCTCTAGAAAGGGAGGCTCTCGTACAAAGGAAACAGAAGTTTCTGCATATCTCAAGAACTAATCAAGCAAATGGAACCAAATTTGGCATGTGGGGTTTTCTGGAGGAGAAAAATGTTTTTATGGTGGTTTGAGACCCCTCCCCTCTCCTAGAAGGGGTGCTGTCATACAAATGAAACTGTAATTTCTTCATAACTCTGGATCTAATAAAGCAAATGGAACCAAATTTGGCATGCGGGGATTTTAAAGGCAATAAATGTTTCTACGATAGTTTAAGACCCCTCTTCTCTCTCTGTTAGGTTGGGGGCGGTGCTCTCATACAAATGAAACAAAAGCTTCTACATACCTCGAGAGCTAATCAAGTAAATGGAGCCAAATTTGGCAGGTAGAGGTGTTTTTTTTATCATTATTAAAGTGGCTTTCAGCCTCCTGGGCTAGTTCGCCAAAAAGCAGGTAGAGGTTATTGAAGGCAAGAAATGTTTCCACGGTAAATCGAGACCCCTCCGCCCTCTGTAAGAGGGGGGCTCTCAAACAAATGCAACACAAATTTGTGCATAACTCGAGAACTAATCAAGCATATGAAACCCAATTTGGCATGTGGAGGTTTTTGGAGGAGATAAATGTTTCTATGGAAGTTTGAGACTCCTCCGCCATCTGGAAGGGGGCGGGAGGGGGGTTTCCATACAAATGAAACTCAAATTTCTGAATAACTCGAGAACTTATCAGGTTAATGGAACCAAATTTGGCATGTGGGGGTTTTCGAAGGCAAGAAATATTTCTAAGTTGACTCGAGCCCCTCCCTTCTCTGAAAAGAGGGCTCATATACAGATGAAACACAACTTTCTAAATAACTCGAGAACTTTTTAAGTTAATGGAACTAAATTTGGCATGTGGATGTTTTTGAAGGCAAGAAATGTTTCTATTGTGGTTTGAAACTCCTCCGCTCACTGAAAAAGGGGTCTCTTATACAAATAAAACACGAATTTCAGCATAACTCGAGAACAAATCAAGCAAATGGAACCAAATTTGGCATGTGGAGGTTTTTGGAGGGTAGATTTCTATATACATAAAAATAAATTTCTGTCTGTCTGTCTGCCTGTCAGACCCTTATGGACTCGGAAATTTCTAAACCGACCAACGTGAAAATTTATATGAAGGGGTTTTTGGGGCTGGGGAAGGTTCTTATGATTGTTTGAGACCCCTACTCTCTCAGGAAGGGGGGCTCTGATACATATGAGACACAAATTTCTTCATAACTCGAGAACAAATCAAGCAAGTCAAATCAAATTTGGCATGTGGGGGGTTTTGAAGGCAATCATTGTATGGTGGTTTGACAAACCACCCCCTCTGGAAGGGAGGGCTCCCATACAAATGAAACACAAATTTCTACCAAAAATGAGAATTATTCAGGATACTTAAACACAAAACGTATATTTCACGGGTAAGAAGCATGTTTTGATAGAAGTTTGAACCCCTGCTTATTCCAGAAAAAAAACTCATTCCGAAAAAAAAACAATAAAAGTGCCAGTTACATGAAATTTTCCTTCATTTAGTTGTAAGCGTAGCAGCGCATGCACCGGGTTCAGCTAGTAATAAGATAAAAATAATGAGTCCTAAAACGGCATTTCAAAATAGCATTTTACGAGTTCATAAAGTCAAAATAAAACCTTTGGTAGGAGTATAAGGAATTTTAAGGACAAGGTTTTGAGATCTTTGTAAAAAGCCGTGCAGGATCTCATGAACCTGACATAAATTTGAAACCTATTGGCACCTCTTGCTGCGATAATAAAACCAAATTGATTTCTAGTGGCCTTCATAAAACTTCAATAAAACTTAATAAATATAGATTGTTTTGGCAATGCATGTTTAAAAAAATCAAGCTGCTTGGATTGAATACGGCTGAATAATAGCAACGGAAAATCCCTAGCTCCGCCCTAGTTCGAATCGGCTGAAAAAACCTCGTTTTTACCAACAAAGACCAACTAGTTCCGTTCACGAAATCGAGGTCTATTTCTCGGTCTATCTATATTATTGAGCACGATTTATGGCCACCTTTTCGACCAAGTGGAACCACTGTTTATCGATAACCGAATCGTGAATGAAACGAGTTAATATTAGATTACGCCAGGTTCTAAATCGGTTGACAGGAGGTTAACGTGAGGCAGGTAAGAGTCTGACTGACTGACGCAATTTTTCTTCCAACTCACAAATTACACCCCCCTCAGATATGCCGTGCGGGCTTGTTCATATTCATAATTTATTCGTCTATCAGACACTGCACCTGCTTCTCGGCGGAAAGTCCGTTAATGGAGTGGTCGAGATTATTAAATAAACATTACAAAGGGTGGTAATAAATGTTGGGTAATATTTTGGGGAGACTTCTCGGTGTTCGCTGAGGTTGACTGTATACTTTGTAAGTGGAAATGAGGTTAGTAACCTAGATAAAAATGCGTGATGTGGTATTGTTAATGAAAAGAAGAGACTCTGTATGTCGAAAGCTATTTTTGGAAATATGGCAGTTGGTGATTTCTTTGAGTCATACTCTTGTTTTTGGCAATATTTCATTCCACTAACTCCATGGCATTTCCTTAGGATATAGCTTTTTGAAAGACTAAAATTAGTACTATGTACATCGACGGAAACCTTCCAGTGTGTCATCGTTATCTTATTTTGCACACTGTTCGTACTGTATATTTTTAACCATGAATTGATAAACTTGGTAAACAAACCGTAAATCCTCCTGCTGAGATTGATTGCATAACCCAGCTGTCAATGACGGCGGTGGTCCGATTTATTGTAAGAATAGGGTTGACCTTAAACCGAAGTACGTTTCTGCAATCAGTGTCAAGTGGCGACCGGCATTCTCTATTGTTTCAAAAGTGTAACGCCACTCCTGAACATTCAGATAACGGGCTCAACTTTTTTAACCATGTTATCATTACCACGACAACTACGAGCCACCCGTTATCAATGCACACAGTGAGACATTGCTACAGCGATTGTGTCACATTACCAATCGAGTGTAAATTTAAACCTTTTCTGTCCTGAAAGTTTTCGAAGAAAAAGTCGAAGTCATTCCCACTATAATCGTTCTACGGTCTCGCCTAGAGAGAGAGCGAAAAAAAGCCATTTCATTACCAATAAAAAGTAGCTTATCATAACAGAATGTCCCGTCACGGTCGATTTCACTGTAGATTTCTGTAACGTTACCCATAGGCGTCTCGGAGAAGTTTCAAGGGGGTGGAAGTTTCAGACATTTGTTTTGTGACTTGAACAAGATTCAGAAAACCAAGCCCACGGCCAAGTTTTGAAAAAATCATAAACTGTTCCTGACCACCCCTCCTACCCCCTCCCCACCCTTTTTTTTAACTACAAAGACGGCTGATTACAGTTCTCCAGCCGTGGGATGACGTGTTGTTGTTGGTTGATAACAAGCATGTTGTTAAGCTTGCCGGCTTGGCCTACTGGTGTGGAGAGCGTCGCCGACGCAGATAAAAATACAACTGCATCGACTGCCGTGTCCGCGCGCGTCGTTCATGATAGGGCGCCTCAATAAAATGTAGGCACATGTAGTAGAGTTAGAGTTACCGATTCTCTCGTAGTTCTTAGGCAGCTGGTGGAACGCGGTTTTAGTTCCATTCGCGGCACCGTACGACATCATCGGGTTACTTTTCAATCGACAATTTAATTAGTTCGGAGTGAAAGGAGAAGGTTATTCCCGTGCAGGACAGCGATCATGACCGTTGACCGTCGCGCATAATAATGGTTGGCGATAGAGATGACGAGCGGGAACGGTTGCTGCAGGTTCGCCGGCGGCGGAAGCGGTTCCAGAAGTTGCATGAAATCCGACACAACCACAACATGCGGCTGCTGGTGTCGGTGCTAATCGGTAGGCTCATTGTCAGTGTTGCGATTCGCTTACCAGATCTCTGTGATAAAGCAATTAAATGTTACACATCGAGAGTGCCGAGAGGCTGAAACATGAACGTGGCTCCAAGGGGGGCGCACGTGGTATGCAAACAAGTGCCACGTAATGCTCGGATACTTATCTCGCTTACGTTCGCCACCTGGGATTTGCTTTGAAGGAGGTGCACTTCAAATTATGACCCCTCAGAACTGGGTCTCACAGCACAATCAAATGATCAATTGTGAGACGTAATATATCGAATCTTATCTTCAATCGTTCGATAGTACCTTGTGAATCACGTTATGTGATAAGGCAATTCAGCTACGCCTATCAATTAAGCCTGTTGTTAGCCTTGTTAGAACAAAAACTAGGAGACCCTGAGTTTATGAATCGATTGAAGCAAATTCACATATTCAGACATTATTCTTTCGATAACCGCTTTAAAACCTCTCACTTATCTCGGTAATGCGAAAATGGTTGGAAGTGACAAATTGAAGAGTTGTCACCCACATTCGAGGAGCTTAAACAATGCAGCGCGAAAGAGCATTGCCCTACTGATGAACGTCGAACTAACCGGAGGGCATATTATGCTGGTTGAGGAACCTTTGAGAGTGCCCTCAACCAACATTTACGGTAGGTACTTGAACAATTTGGAACAATTATTACCAGCAGTAACATACCCTACATCGCGTTTGAGAAATTCACTTTCCCTTGCACTTGAGCACATTGCACGAGTGCACTTGTTTTGGAATTTCCGTTTGATTGTAACTCAGTCGAAATTTGACACGTGCCGCTTGGATTTGGACGAAATTTCTCAAACGTAATCGTTATAACAAAATACGTTTTTTGAAATAAGGCCGTTTCCAGCGGTGTTCTATTATTTGGCTAGTTTTACAACAGTTCCAAAAATATGGACCACCCAAAATAGACCAACTCTTTTCCATATTTACCGCCATTGTTCTAAATCTATATATATCTCGCTCATAACTCGAGAATGGATCGTTCGATTTATGTTGCCCTTTGTTTTGCTCTGTTCGGCTACGCCCAAGGAACATTTATAAAAAGAGAAAGTTGGGAAAATTTATGGGAACAATGACAACTTCGAAAATGATAGGTTTACCATACATAATGTATGGTTTTTTCTTTTTTAGATCGAGTTATCCTTGACATGGAACGTAGATTTTTGACATTGCGCAATTTCGCAGGTACCCTTATTGTTCTGAGGATAGTACAGTTGATGCTGCATTCCAATTACTGTTTGAGCATTAATTATCAGACTTTAAATATAGTGTATTATTCGTGAATGATCACTCAAGTGAAGCTCAGCGTGACTTCACTAATTTCGGAGATATTTGTGCAACCAGTGAGGTACTGCATTATTTTTTTAAATAATTATTTGTTTGTACAGGCTCAATCGAGTCAACTAGAGTTTTGATATTTTTATACATCTTCAAGTTTATCTTAAAACTAAAGTTAGGGGGATAGAACCGATTACCCGCGACCGTATCGAGGTTAATAGGAATAACAATTTAACGGATAGGAAAAGGGGCTGAAGTTTAAAGTATGGCTTACATAATACATTTATTTTGAATTCTAAATTGTCTAAACACTTATAAATAGGGGAGGGTGGGGCAATTCAGACCTACCTAAGCAAATTTAAAAATAAATATTGAAAAAGTCAGAAAAACGTTATTTTAACGACAGTACTTGAAGGAATTTTTTATTGGCAACACTTTTGGGCAAAAATAAATAAATCGCTAGCGGAAATTTCGAATTTTAACGTCGATCTGCTAAAACCCATATTTAAAAAAAAATCAAGCACGTGGGGCAATTCAGACCACCTCAAATTTAATGCAATTTTATTGTAATTGAACCAACTAAATCAGGTCCCATAGAAAATAATCATTTATTCCATCAACAAAATTAAAATTTCATAGTTAATATTTAAAAATTCACCTCGAGACGGCCGCGAGTAATTGGCTCTATCCTCCTAACTTTAGTTTTAAGATAAATGATGTATAAAAATATGAAATTTTTTCTTGCGGACCATTGCAACCTAAATTCCAATTTTTGCATTACTAATAATATTTACTGGTAAAAGATTAATTATGTGTGAAAATATATGCGAAACAAGGTGGTCTGAATTACCCCGCATGTTGACGGTCTGAATAGCCCCACATACCTTTTCTACGCATTATGGTGTTCGCCATAAAACAAATACAAATTTGATTCAATTTATTTTTTGAATTGCTTAAACAGAGTCTGTAAGCTTCTTATAGCACATACCTGTTTTTTGTTAGTTTCAAATTGAAAGCTTTTACCGCGTTTTTTCTTGTGCGCAATTCCTATTATTGTAGGCACTGCAAAGTAAACTACGCCGTGGCGCACCTCAAGGTCGACTGAAGTCAATGTATATATTTGTCAGAGTAGTGGTGCCGCATAACGTGTCAGATAATAAGGTTGAGATTTTTCCATGTACTGCCATTGCGAAAAAAAATCGACGGTCGGGTTTACCCTCCCGGTCTGAACTGCCCCACCCTCCCTATACAATTTATGGTTTTCTTTTGACTTGAACATTTTTTTGAAGAGGAAAGAAAAAACACACACATACGTCGATAAAAAAAACTTATAGTAAACATACAGGTTAAACTAACTACAATCTAAGGCTAATGTTAGTCAAAAACACATAAATGAGTTTCATGTACTCCAAATCACGTGCAGCCAAAATATCTCGAATTGGCACATTGGGTTGTCTACCTCGAGCCCGAAGGGAACCATAGAGCTCCGATCTGACTCCACGATGCTCAGAACAAGACCACACAACGTGATCTGCGTCCTGATAGCCTTGTCCACACTCACAGAGATTGCTGTCCCTCAGCCCAACCCGGTATAAATGAGCGTTCAAAGAATAATGATTGGACATGAGGCTAGACATGACACGAATGAAGTCTCGACCCACATTCATACCCCTGAACCAAGATTTCTTCGACACCTTTGGGATGATAGAATGTTGCCATCGCCCCAAATCTCCTTCACTCGATTTATACTGCCAGCTGACGAGTGACAGTTGACGAAAAATAAGAAAAAATTCGTTGAAGGCGATATGTCGATCATAAATATCGCCTTCCATAGCGCCCACCTTTGCAAGCGAGTCCGCTTTCTCATTGCCCGGAATTGAACAATGAGATGGGACCCATACAAAGGTGATGATAAAATAACGCGAAGATAAAGCACTTAGATGCTCCTGCATTTTCATGAGAAAATACGAGCTTGAAAAAAAAGCTTGAAGTTTACGATTGGCGCTACAAATTTCAATAAATATACCAAAGCCTGCTGACTCCTCTATCAATGATCCGTCAGTGAACATCGATTTAATGGAATCAACTTGGCCAAACTTTGCAGCAAATATCACCGGAGCAATCGTAGGACGATGATGCTCTGGGATTCCAGGAAGCTCCTGCTTCATGGATAAATCAAAATCAACCGAATTGTCGAAATCGGAGAAGCAAACACGATTGGGAATATTCAGCGAAGGGCTGACAACCTGTGTTATGTACAAATGGTACAAGGTCATGGAGCGGGTTTGAGGATTCAACTCAAGGAGCTTCTCAAAATGTTCGATTACCTGGGGGTTCATAACCTCACACCTGGTGAGGAGCCGGAGAGATAATTCTGTAAACCGATTCGAGAGTGGCAAAATGCCAGCCAGCACTTCAAGACTCGTGATATGAGTCGAGTGCATACAACCTAACGCGATACGAAGATACCGATACAGAATACGTTCCAGTTTAATGAAGTGCGACCGAGCCGCTGACTGAAAACAAAAACTACCGTATTCCATAACCGACAAAATCATTGTCCGGTACAACGTTAGAAGATCTTGCGGTTGCGCTCCCTACCAGGTCCCGGTAATTGTGCAGAGAAAGTTGACCCTTTGCTGGCATTTTCACTTCATATACTCAATATGGGATCTCCAGGTTCCACTTTGAATCGAACCAGCCCCCAAGATATTTAAAGGACATAGAATGAGTTATTGCAGTACCCCAAATTTGAAGCTTCGGTTGTGCTGGGTTATGCTTTCTAGAAAAAACTACCAACTCAGTTTTCTCCGTAGAGAATTCGATACCTAGCTCTAGAGCTCACGTAGACAAATTGTCTAAGGTATCCTGTAAGGGTCCTTGCAGATCGATCCCATTGGATCCCGTGACGGACACTACGCCGTCATCTGCAAGTTGTCTCAACGTACAGTTCTCACTTAGATAACCGTCAAAGTCTTTGACATAAAAATTATACAAAAGGGGGAGGGGGGGGGGGCTTAAACATGATCCCTGGCAGAGACCCATGTAGCTAAATCGTGAAGCTGTAGAGGTTCCATGAGAAAAGCTCATGTGTTTCTCTGACAGCAAATTGTACAAAAAATTGTTCATTAATGGTGAAAAACCACAAGCGTGGAGTTTATCTGAGAGAACTTCAACAAATACTGAATCAAAAGCCCCCTTTATATCCAAGAATACAGAAGCCATTTGCTCTTTTTTAGCAAAAGCTAACTGAATATCTGTGGAAAGCAACGCGAGACAGTCGTTCGTTCCCTTACCCCTACGGAAACCATATTGAGTATCTGAAAGCAGGTTATTCGTCTCAACCCATTTGTCCAGACGTAAGAGGATCATTTTCTCCAACAACTTTCGAATACAGGATAACATCGCGATGGGTCGATAGGAGTTGTGGTCGGACGCGGGCTTACCAGGTTTTTGAATGGCAATAACTCTCACCCGCCTCCAATCATGCGGTACAATGTTGAGTTCGAGAAACTGATTAAACAAGTTCAACATGCGCCTCTTAGCGACGTCTGGGAGGTTCTTAAGCAAGTTGAACTTGATCCTATCAGCCCCTGGAGCCATATTGCCACACGAAAGGAGCGCGAGAGAGAGTTCTACCATTGAAAAAGGTTGGCTAATCTCATCTATCGAATTCGTGTTTTCGCGAGGAATCATCCGTGCCGGCACAGAATCTGGACAAACTTTTCGCGCGAACTTGAGGATCCATTGGTCCGAGTACTCCTCGCTCTCGTTGTTCGTAGTTCGGTTACGCAATCTTCGCGCCGTGTTCCAAAGAGTACTCATCGACGTCTCGCGCGATAGCCCGTCCACGAATCTTCTTGGCCTTGATGAGGCTCTTAAATTCGCGTTCGAGAGCCGTGTATACTTCGAAATGCTCAGGTGTTCCACGTCTACGAAAAACTTTAAACGCGTCGGACTTTTTACGGTAAACCTTGGTGCATTGCCGCTCCCACCATGGAGAAGGAGGTTTCCTGCGAAATGACGTTCCTGGAACTGGTCGAGTTTGAGCTTGAAGCGCGCTGTCTAAGATCAGGTTGGAGAGGAAGTTATATTCTTCCAGCGGTGGAAGCTCTTCTACCGTCGTTACGGCTTCATCTACTGCTGTCCTAAACTTTGTCCAGTCGATGTAACGGGTTAGATCATACGCGACGTTGATGGATTCCGACGGATTGAACCCGGTGGCAACCGAAATTTTTATGGGCAAGTGATCACTACCGTGGGGATCTTGAATCACATTCCATGTGCAATCCAACGATAATGAATTCGAACAAAGTGTGAGGTCTAATCTACTGCCAACTGAGGATGAACCAGCCAAACGTGTTACTTCTCCATTGTTAAGAACTGTCATATTGAAGTTGTCACAGAGGTCATATATCAGGGAAGACCGGTGTCATCGTACAGTTCTCCCCAGCCTGTACCGTGAGAGTTAAAATCTCCCATGATCAACCGCGGAGCAGGAAGGACCGAACAAATATCTGAAAGTTGTTTTCGGTTCATTGAGGCTCCAGGAGGAATATACACAGAAGCAATGCAAAGGCTTTTATTTTTAAAAACAGCCTGACATGCGACTACTTCAATACCTGGAGTTTGAGGAAAATTCACTCCTTAGAAGGAGTAGCACTTCTTGATACCCAAAAGTACTCCTTCTCCACGTGAATCTTCATGATCAAGACGAATTATATTAAAATCATGAAAAAGAATATCGATTTCGGAAGAGAGCCATGTTTCACAAAGAGCGAAATTCATCACAAACGGTATTGTGAGCTAAAATTTTTAATGATTCCAATTTAGGAATCAAACTTCGACAATTCTACTGTAGAACAGTGATCAAATCCTCGACCTCAAATTATCCATCGAAGGAAATGAAAGCTGCCAAGAGGGGCCACTTAATTGTTAATTGTTCAAAAAAGTCTTCACTGTTGAAAGCATTGCCAGAACAATGCTTTTAAGAGGGTTAGAAATTTCGAGGTACTTGAGGATACCTTCGACAAAGTCATCAAATGAGAACAGCTCACTTGAGGAGGGGGCTTCTGTTCTTAAAATAGGGGCTTCAGGGGTTTTGGATGTCCCCGGGAGCGATGGAAAGTTCTGGGTGTAGTTAGTTCTACGGAAAGCAGGAGGAATTGTTTTTTCCTTTTTTTTCACCTTTTTTTTTAAATGGGCAAGCTGGTCTCGGGCTTCTTTTCAGCAATTTTCCGTGGGCGGACACGTGAAGCACCTTCCGGAAAAGTGAACGATGGTCCCTCTTCTGCCGAATCAAAGTCAGACTCGTCATCTGACAGAGGAGCAAAGGCTTTTTGAGGCTTTTTTCACCATTTCGGCGAAAGATTGCCTAGAACGCTGTTTTAGCGAGCGTTCTAATTTTTCCCCGCGTTGTTTGTACGCCTGGCACGATGAGAGAGCATGAGGAGAAGTTCCCTTACAGAAAGCGCATTTTGGTGTGCTGTCTGCGCAGGCGCCATCCTCATGTTTCTCCCCGCAGTTGGAGCAGCGTGCCTTATTGCCGCAATGGGAGGTCGTATGTCCCATCTGCTGGCATTTTTGGCAGATCATGACCCGAGGTACAAACAAACGCACAGGTAGTCGAAGTTTTCCCAACTCGACGTATTGAGGAAGGGCTGAGTCAGAGAAGGTCACGCGAAACGAGTCTGACGGAGTGAACTTTTTTTCGCCCTTATTGGTCGGTACTGTGCCAACTAGGCACATCCAGTATCTGAACTGGGAGAAGCAGGGGGTTCTTAAATCAACCAACCCCCCGCTTCAGCAGGATCTCAGGGGTCAGACTCGTTTCGGTGACCACACCTTCAATTTCAATATCCCGAGTTGGGATATACACTCAATATTCTAGTGTAAAGAGCTGGGAGACAGCAATCTCATTAACTTGCTTAAGGTTGGACACAACGACCCGAAGTTTATTGGGTCTGACTTTAATTATCTCGGTCACGGCCGAGAATCGTTTGCTGAAAAAAAAACAACCCATGGACCAGCTGAATCATCTGGATAGGCCCGTGACAGGGCGACATTTTGAGAAACCTCATTATTTGGCGGCACGGATGAATCATCTTCCGACAAATCATTCATGTCGCACCCGTGGGAGCTTATGACGCACAACCACTAACGCAATTATCTACAATCAATCACAGATAAATAAACTAAACCTAAGACACACTCTCACACACTCTCACACTCTCACACACAATTTCAATGTGTTCAGCAGAGAGAAAAACAAAAACTTATCTTATATGTATTACTGATCTGCTGGAGCCGGGCGACGAATGTGCTGCTGCTGTTGAGTGACGATGAGTGGCCGCGTGTACCGGCTAGGCGTGGAGCTGAACGATGATGATAATACTGGTCAGTGGTGGTTAGCAGATAAACGAATGCACGCTACACATGATCGACTCCTGGTGCTAATGCGTGCCGTATAGATGCGGAACAATATGGCTTTTCGATCGTGGCAATATTGCTAATTGCAATTAATGACGTTGCACTGCTTATCACACAACTTTTTCTTCTTCAGAAAACCAGGACTCGATTTCACTCGCGATCGCGAAAAAAAATAAAACTGAAGCATTGAAACAACTCCTGAAAAGCTTCCATAGCAACGGAAAGCGGACAGAACGAACTGCACCGTTCGCTTGTTCACTGGGCGAATAGTTGCGCCTTGTGTGTGCAGTTTTGCTGCTCTGACGAGCTATCGGAAATATTGTCTGTCAGGTGTCTGTCAGGTGTGGCTGCAGTTTGTATGGCTCATTTCCTTCTAGAAGCGTACAAGAATCCACTTCTATCGGAAAACGGAAGCAATTGCTCTACTATCGTTTTCATTATCACCCAAGTATATTCCGCCGGTTTGCAACATCGTCATCCGACGAGTGATTCTCCTTTTTCGCACATATTGTGATACACAATTTTAATTCTTAAAGGCATTTCATCCGGCTCATCAACAGCTTCCAGCTCATTAGCTGCTTCCAAACCCGCAATATTCAAGTCCAGTGTCACTCTTGACCGTAGGCAAACTACAATTATATGAACTAAAACCAACATTAATTTACAACCAGTTAGAAAGTCTTGCAAACAGAGATAGTTACCTACAATTTCCAACTGCTTAAGAAACTCTAACTATACTTACACTCAAAAACATAGTAATGCGAACGGAGCGAGGAACGGAGATAACTCTTGAATAGATTGTTTTAATTTTAAGCGCAAAGCTGATGCGCAGGCAAACTCAATGTCGTGAACGACAGTTCGGGCAGGCAATGTGATTTTTTGCCTATTTCCCCGTTAGCAAGAATCTATATACAATAGATGAAAAATTCGGATTGTCAAGCCTGTTATCAATGACATTCAGATGCGATGACGTTTTGATAGAACGGGGGAAAAAGCAGTTGATTAATAACGTTTTGATACGAGGGAGGCACCGGTAGTAAATTATTGCTCCGAATTACCTATAACAGAGGGCTATAATGTATATGCAAATTACACCTGACTATTTTTTTAGGAGGATTTTATTCAAAGAGTTATGTCTGTTTGTCTCTGATCACACCTAGCAGCGATAAGCATATTGTGGTTTCAAGCATTCGCCAGTCTATATTAACACTTTTACGTGTGCGGAATCACCTAATTTTCCAAATAATAAATTCGCCAGAAACAACCGGTTTATTACAGTGCTAGCTGAGATGATCTTGGTCAGGAGGCACGGTCACGAATATTACTGATCTGGTTATAACACTCCAGCATCAGTTTGACCGTTGTCGAAGAACCATCTGATATTCGGTTTTGAACTGGTACAATGCGTTACAGAAGATTGAATTGTTGCATAACAGGAATTTAATATGAACGTGTATACTGAGGTCTAGTTTAATAAAATAAGTAAAGCTGAATGGAATGTTAAAATAAATGCTTTATTCGACAGATAATGTACTATTTGCCAGATCAGTAATAACAACACAGATAACCAAAGAGGATGTTACGGGCTAACATACAGTGCGCGAGTTCTCATAAGCGGACAGCTAAGAGATGTTTTTCCAAAAAAAAAGAACTGATTAAATTCAACATAATAAATTTCGTCAAAAGTATCTTACCTGACCGCCAAAATGCGATGCAACTGCTAACAAAGTTATAGTGCCTTGTAGTTCATGTTTTGGCATATATGTTAAATTTCAGTGCGATACTGCCCTTAGTTTTGTTTTGACAGCTGATTGTTGTTGACGTGTTTGGGATCATGTTGAATATGGATAAAATCGATTGTCGTTCTATCATAAAACATTATTTTTTGAGAGGCAAAACGGCGAAAGACACAGAAAAAAAAGTTCGATATGGGGCAAATGCCCCGTCAGAATACACCGTTAAATACAGAGGACTGAAGAAAACGGTAGTTCTTGAAGCCTGCCACTTTTGGGGTGGCGCTAGTGACGATTTCAACATATTAAGCTCGGTTCACAATGGATGATATTTCCATACAATATATCTTCTACCAAACTACAAGTATTATTAAGGAAAGGTCCATTAATTATGTCACGCAGTAAGGAGGGAGGGGGGGGGGGGGGGCTTGGGAAAACGTGACGATCCATACAAAAAAAATTGAAGGTCCATACAAAAAACGTGACAACGGGGGGGATTAAAAAGTAAATTTTTGCGTGACGTAATTAATGGACGTTCCCTAATATAGATAAAATATTATACTACCTGTCGGATGAACAATTTAATAAAAACTATCGTTGTGATAACCACTGCACTAAGTGCAACACGGAAGATTTTTCTCTCGAATCAAGTTAACGATAAAATACGACAAATAGCTCAAAATCTGAAAATCTAAAAATCTAAAAATCTATAAATCTTAAAATTTAAAAACCTAAAAATCTTAAAATCTAAAAATCTAAAAATTTAAAATCTACGAACCTAAGAATCTAAATAACTCAAAATTTTAACATCAAAAATCTAAATATCTCAAAATAGAAAAATCTAAATATTCATGAATCTAAAAATCTAAATACATAAAAATCTTAAGATCTAAAAATCCTAAAATATAAAAATCTCAAGATCTGAAAATCTAAAAAATCAAGAAATCTAAAAATCTTACAATCTAAATCTAAAAATCTTAAATTCAAAAAATCTTTAAATCTAAAAGTCTCAAAATCTTAAAATCTTAAAATCTAAAAATCTAAAAATCTAAAAATCTAAAAATTTAAAAATCTAAAAATCTAAAATTCTAAAAATCTAAAAATTTAAAATCTACGAATCTAAAAATCTAAATAACTCAAAATCCTAAAATCAAAAATTTAAATACCTAAAAATATAAAAATCTAAACATTTAAGAATCTGAAAATCTAAATACATAAAAATTTTAAGATCTAAAAATCTTAAAATCTTAAAATCTAAAAATCTAAAAATCTGATAAATCTAAAAGTCTCAAGATCTGAAAATCTAAAAAATCAAGAAATCTTACAATCTGAAAATCTAAAAATCTAAATATCTAAAAATCTTGAAATATGAACATCTTAAAATCAAACAATCTTTAAATCTAAAAGTCTTAAAATCTAAAAATCTTAAAATCTTAAAATCCTAAGATCTAAAAATCTAAAAATCTAAAAATCTATAATTCTAAAAATTTATAAATTTAAAAAGCTGAAAATCTTAAGATCTTAAAATCTCAAAATCTTAAAATCTGTAAATCTAAAAATTAAAAATTTTAAATTTTAAATTTTAATATCTTAAAATCTAAATATCCAAAACTCTAAAAATCGCAATATTTAAATATCCAGATCTTTAAAAATGTTAAATCTTAAAATATAAATATTTTAAAATATAAAAATCTAAAAAGCTTAAAAGCTTAAAATCTAAAAATCTTAAAATCTAAAAATCTTAAAATCTTAGAATCTAAAATCTAAAATCTAAGAATCTAAAAATCTAATAATCTAAAAATCTTAAAATCTTTAAATCTTAAAATCTAAAAATCTAAAAATCTAAAAATCTAAAAATCTAAATATCTAAAAATCTAAATCTAAAATCTAAAAGTCTTAAAATCTAAAAATCAAAAAATTCAAAATCATAAGATCTAAAAATTTTAAATTTTAAAATCTTAAAATTTAAAAACTAAGTAATAAAAAATCTTAAAATCTAAAAATCTAAAAATATTAAAATCAAAAATCTAAAAATCTAAAAATTTAAAAATCTAAAAATCTAAAAATCTATGTATCTAAAATTTTCAAATATTAAAATCTAAAAATTCTGAAATCTTGAAACTCGGCCAAAACATGCTTCTATTTACACTCAGTTAATCTTCTTGCAAAATATGAGTGCAATCGGTTTTTAAAAAAAAACCCGGACAGTAATAGAAGAAAACCCGCCAAAGCCGTCATTTTCCCTATCTAAAAATCTGGGAATAAATGTAAACAAATATCTAAAAAAATTAAGATTAAAAGATTTCAGAAACTTCAATATCAAAACCTAATTAAAAAAATCAAAGTTGTTATGAAAATCATATGTTCAGGAGCTTAAAGATCCAAAGATAAATCAAATATAAAAAAGTTCGAATTAAGAGCAGTGAAATATACCAAACTATCAATATTTTCACAATATTATTACAATCACGTATTCACTATGCACTGATTTACCGGTTAATTCAGTGGTTATTTGATTCGGGATTTGTCATGTTCAAATAAAAACAATGTTTTCCCGATGATGGTTTAATTCGACAGATATTTGTTCCATTATGTTTTTCGGTGATATTAGTGTCCATATATCGACACAGATTTTTCATTAGGACCCAACTGACAAGAGTAAACTATGGCCTTTTCCTCGAGTTTCTTGTCATTGAAAACTCGCCTAATTAATCAACCACGGTCATTTCGAAGAAGAAGAAGAAGAGTTCACCTATCCAATAGAATTGAAGGCTTACATGGGTAGCCTTTGTGCGATGAGAATTTTACGGAAGAAGTCATTGTTCACTTTTGTCAGTTAGGTCCTTATGAAGAATCTTTGTCGAAATATTAAATTTAATAAAGACCCCCTATTTATACAGTCTTGACTATTCAATGCAAAAATCTGGTATGTCCAAAGCATTAAAGCATTATATGTCCAAGATTTTAAGCATGTTGAGATTATTAGATTTTTCAAATATTTAGATTTCTAGATTCTTAGACTGAAGGATTTTTAGATTTTTTAGATTTTTAGATGTTAGGGTTTATAGATTTTTGAATTTCAGATTTTTAGATTTTTAGATTTGACTTCTTTTGCTTGATTCGTTCTCGAGTTATGCAAAAAATGTTTTATTTGTATTGGAGCCCGCCTTTCCAGAGAAAGGAGGGGTCTCTAACTATCAAAAGAAGCTTCTCCGGCCTCAAAAACCCCTCCATACAAAATTTCACATCAATCGGTTCAGTAGTTTCCGATTCTATATCAGACAAACAGTAATTAATTTTTATGTATATATATATAGACAAGACTTTAACGTCAGTGGCTATTTATTGGAAAATTGTGTGCTGCTTTTGACCCGCTATTTTTCTACACGCTTAAAGGGTGTATTCGATAAAAATGGAACACACATATTTAATCACAAAATTTGCCCTGAAAATTTCAAAAAAAATTGGATAGTCTCCTTATGAATGGAAAGAGACGCTTCTTAAGGCATCCTTCCGTGTAAATCGCGCCGTTTATTGTTCCGGAAGGGATGAGCGCTTATTTCACCACCGCAAATCGCCAGATCAAGAAATTGTTTGCAAATTTCGATAATTTCTTCTATCGAACATCCTCCGAAATATCAAACTTAGACTTGGCAACGAAATAGTCTTACCCAGGAGGTTGACGGAAGTCGGCCTTGACGTATGTTTCGTCATCCATCACGATACAACACGATTTGGAAAGAAATGACGGGGGATTGGAATCACAACGCCATGAAGATATATTTTCAAATGAGGAGCTTTGTTGAGCTTAACAGTACTAATATTGGAATAATAAAAATACAAACAAAATCGGGTTTTAATAAATCTCAAATTATGTGATGAATTTAATTACAAACTGATCCCAAGTATACAAAAAAAAAAAAAACTGATCCCAAGTATATTCAAACCAACTTTTGTTAAATTATCTAATCATGTTTTATGTTATTGCATGAAGCACGTAATCAATTATAGAGGAAAGGCTTGTAAGATGGAACAGCGCCACTTTTGACATTCATAGCGACAACACGATCGCGCTGACAAGTGTTAACCTCATTTTTTTACTATTCTTCAATTTTCATTTGCTTTTGGAGTGAATACACTCATTCGATCTAGCTCTTCCAGGTTTCATTGTTCGAAAGTGGTGAAATAATTAAAATAGCTATTATTTCTTGTGCTTAGTAAGTGGACATTTCCCATCGATATCAAAAGGTTAACATTAGTGTTGGCTAGCATTTTTGGTGTATTTTTATGATCCAAAGGCATTTCCAAACAAATCGTAATGTTAACCTTTTTTTTTAGTTTTGTGTTTATGGCGTCATGTTTGTAAGATGGAACACTGTTGAGCTTGTACGATTGAACACATTTTTTTCGTTTTAAAACATATGAATGACATTTTTGATGTTTAAAAATGCCATGGAATCAATAATAAATTGACAAATAAAAATACATATTTTGAAATTGCAATTTTCGATGAATTTAGAAAATTGGCCATAATTTTTTTTATTACTATAAATAATCAGTTCCGTTGGCAAACTTGGAGCCCTTTAGTTATTCTTTCGAAAAATAATCGAAAAACTAAAAATTTTACATGTTACGAGCAAAAACGAATCGTGTTCCATCTTGTAAGCCATTTTTTGAAATTGCAATTGGATGGATTTCGAAAATAGGCCATAACTTTTGTTTCGATGGCTATAAATAATCAGTTTCTTTAGCAAAGTTGGAGCCTATTAGTTCTTCTTTCGAAATATGTCTTTAGATGTCTTTATAAAAACTATACATGTTACAAGCAAAAAACGGATCGTGTTCCATCTTACAAGCCTTTCCTATAATGTTTGTGATTGGAAATATTCTTCTTATCAACATACAACCCTACAACCCTTTTGCTAGAACCAAAGATGTAAAGAGAACGTATTAATAGGTCCGTAAGAGCACGGCAGGTTGTGAAATTAGTTGAAATTGAGCGTAGGGCATGTTTGAAAGGCGAAATCCGATCAAGCAGACAATTCTCACGTACTACCAATTGATAGTGATGGTTCTAGCGGTTGTTTATACACACTCCGTTTTGTAGCCTACATGCTTAGCTTAGCTTGACTGACTGCACGTATCAATGGTTGCTACTTCGTGATTGATCAGAATCAGTGAAATTGCACAATGAATCAACTGAAAGGGGCTGGGAATAACCGACCATTCTGTACACGTTTCAGTGACTCAATTTCTTTAATAATCAATAACGGCGCTGGCCACGTCCTTGCAATCAGTTGGGAATAGGGAAGGTAAGTTAGCGTGACCTTTGCTGATTAGAGACCGTGTTTACCTCTGCATCCCCACAAAGGTCCCAAGAAGGAGGTTTTTCTATGTAAGTAGGGTAGAGCTCGATGGATCAGGATTCACCTTGATAAGTGACGTGATCATATAATATAGTTCATATAGTTCAGGGGATAACAATTACCTGTTTCGCTCCGCGTTTTTGAGAGCACTTACCACCTCTATATTGTCTATTTTCGGCATCGCTTTAGGACTCGGGAAAATCTCTCCGGACACTCTGGATACCCGGTATCACCGATATTCGGCAAGCTTCTCGTCGTAAACCAGTTCCGTCCCGGACCAGTTCCATTGCCGACATGGCATTACTGTATATATGAACCACGTTCGACGCTGACCTATTCGCCGTTCCATCCATCCCTCATATCTCCTATTGACAGGACATTTTCAGCTTGTCCTTCTTTTTCACTTCTGCCAATCTGATAGGGTTCGGTTTGCGGCTATTGAATTTTTAACGCCGTTTGTTGGCTTCAGCTGCTTCTACCGTCTTTAAGAGCGGGTTGTGATTTTGGACTTTTGAGCACCCCAGCTGGTTACCACGCGAGAGCATACTTCGACCTCTCTTGGTTGGGTAGCAGCGCATGCACTTCCGACTAACGTTGGAAATTGCACAGCATTCTTGGTGGCCTTCAAGACTTCTGCATACTTTTCCACTTCGAAACGGTAGCAACTACAAACTATTTTATGCAGTAAACGTTCACTAACTAATGGTTCAACGGAACTTTTTTCAGATCAATCGCAAACGACACGGAGAAGTTTAATCGAAAAATTAACCAAATTTAACGTTAAAATGCATTGGTAAGCGAATAATCTTCAGTCTTCATTGTTGCACAGACTATTGATTCATTTAAAATCAATGTAAAAATATGTATTTTCTAGAGAGAAAAAACGCATCAGAAAAAAATAACACGTCAGATTTTCAGCGCGGCTTACTTCGATCGAAGACGACACTATTCATATCGTCTCTCCGGGAAGTCAATCCGTTTTGTTGCCTACATGGGAGAGAAACTCTCTCCGTTTGGGTTTATTTTTGTACACAACGTTTGTTTTTTTTTTTTTGCAACAAGGGCTGCTAACAACCGCTAGAACCATCACAAGCAATTGGTAGTACGTGAGCCCGATCAGGCGAGTATTCCTTTTGCCTGTCAAGGTGGTGGATTCGTTTCTAGCAAACATTATTTTCCACTCTTTGGGTCTCATGGTGATGAGCGAAAAAGATAAAAAAAAACCTTGCTTCTATTTCCCGGAATGTCCTTACCTGTATTAGGATGGATCTTAGGCAAGGATAATCCCAAGGCGCGCTACAACTACGAACCTCATGTGAGTATGTAGTAAAATTCTCAATGGGCATACGATCCTCTGAACCAACCTCAGGCTATCGCATCTGAATCACATTCCAAATTCATTTGTAGTTTGCAATCCGGTACTTCTTTTTGTTCCCTTTTCCTGGAGTGTATTCAATGAATGCCGGTATTTCAACATTCTTCGGCCTACAAGAGTTTACAAACCGAGAATATTTCTTACGAAGAATTCTGCCGAGACAACACTCAATCGAAATAATAGATAAAGCCCTAGACTCTAATAGAAATGTGGTTAAATAATAGTATCGATCGTATTACTGTCACATCTCACCTAGAAGCAGTTTACCGTTCTTTTCGGAGCTCACTCGATCACTCGCACCAACGAACAAAAGATCACCGGAATCAACAATAACGCGCTGTAACCGATTCCGTAAAAGTTCTCAAAAAGCATCGACATAACCGTTCACAGCCGATGCTTGAAGCAAACGTTTCAATTCATTTGATTATCCTGGTGATGAATCTTCCTATGCATCTGCAATCGTAGCGACTCTGTTGTGTAAAGTTTTCGCGACAAAATTATTGGAGTAGATCTTACGCTTCAGGTTGGCCCAGAAATTCTCGATGGGGGGCAGCTGGTGGACGTTGGGTAGGTTCGCCGACTTGGGTACCACGTCGATATTTAGCCACTCCATTTCCTCCAATAATCGCTTCGAGTAGTGGACCGACGCCAGATCCGGCCAGAACACCGCGTCTTCGCCCTTATGGTATTTCTTGATTAACGACGCAACTTCCGGCAGGCATTTCGTACTATAAGTTTCCCCGTTCACAGCCAGTCCGGAGCGAAAGAAGAGCGGCTTTGACATCCTCTTCTCGCTGATTGTCAGCCACAGCAGCACCTTCTTGGGGAACTTGGTGTGTGAAATGAATTTTACCTCGAAGCTGACTTCCTTCGTGGGGTAAGTAAAATAAGAAGTGCACTGCCAGCCGTTGCCATCCAGGCTGAGATAGGTTTCGTCGTCCATCACCGCCACCACGTCGCGATTCGCCGGGAAAATCGAGTTGACCATCTTATTCAGCCTATGCCGCTGCGTCATTGCTTGCAGCTCCGAAACTAGTGGACGCGACTTCCACTTCCTGACATGTAAAGGGTGTCCACGATGAAATTGCCACACACAAAATTGATTCGCAAAATTCGAGTTTTCATCCGATTGCCATCAAATTTTCAGGGATTGAGAAATAACTATTAAACTTCATTTTACCATTTTACTCGTATTTTATTTACAGTCCAAACGCAAATGCCCGCACCTTGGCCTTAACCCCGGCCATAAGATTCTGCACAACCTGTGAATCAACCGTTTTTTGCATGTAAACCCATACTTTCTTCAGTTCCTCGACTGTCTTCACTACCTTAGGTCGTTTAAGAAGGTGCTGCTTCATAATCGCCCAGTACTTCTCGATGGGGCGGAGCTCCGGAGTGTTGGGAGGGTTGAACATTTTCGGCACGAAATTGACCTTATTGTCCGCATACCACTTCAGCACGTCCTTGGACTAGTGGCATGAGGCCAAATCCGACCAGAAGATTGTTGGGACGTTGTGGGCCTTCAGGAGAGGAAGCAGCCGCTTCTGGAGGCACTCTTTAATGTACACCTGTCCGTTCATCGTGTCCTGGGTCACGAAAGGTGCACTCCGCTTCCCGCACGTGCAGACGGCTTGCCAAACCAGGAATTTCTTCGCAAATTTGGACATCTTCTGAGTGCGGACATGCTCCGGAACGCTGAACTTATCCTTGGCCGTGAAAAACAGGTTCCCGGGGATCTGTTTGAAGTCGGCCTTCACATATGTTTCGTCGTCCATGATGCAGCATTCAATTTTCGTCAGCATGTTGAGGTACAACTTCCTGGCACGGGTTTTGGCGGACTTGTTCTGCTTCTTGTCGCGATTAGGGGCCTTTTGTACCTTGAACGTTCGAAGCCCAGCCTTAGTTTTGGCCTTCTGGACAAAACTTCGGCTTAGGTGCAGCTTCTTAGCCACATCCCGAACGGAGGCGTTTGGATTTCGGTTGAAGGCCCCAACTAAGCGGTTGTGATTTTTGGTGTTGTTGGTGAATACTTTTTCCTTCACTTCTGGGCTTCCGATCGGTGGTCAACCGTTCCTCGAACCGCTTAATCACTCGCGACACCGTGGAATTCGCGATTCCCAACGTTTTAGCGATGGAACGATGCGAGAGATCCTTGTTCTCGTGATGAATGCGCAAGATTTTATCACGCACGAGCTGTTCTTTCGACTCCATTTCCGCGAGTTTTGATCACAGGACTTTAAAACTTGCAGGATGTAAATAATGCACTATGATCCACTAAATCCACCCAAATTTTCATTAAATTCTATCCAACGGTTAAAAAGTTAGAGCAATTTCATAGTGTGGCAATTTCATCGCGGACACCCTTTACGTTCATGTTCGCCATGTACTTTTTCACTGTTTGGCCGGTGAACCAACCTCCCGGCCAAGCGCACGCAGCGATTTAGCCACTTTTCCCTCGGTCTTCCTCTTCAGCATCCTTCGGAGCTTCTTGTCGCTCAGGGTCGTCGGCCGTCCGGAACCGGGCTTTCTTTCGATGCTCTGATTTTTGTCTAATAATGCCAAGATGTTGTAGATGCCGGAACGGGCGTATCTAGCGTCCACAAAGTGGCGCACGATGTCCGTTCCCGACGTGGCGTGGTGCCGTTCTTTGAACACGCATACTTCTGAACGGAGTAGCTTCACTGTTTTTCATCACGGTAAGAGTTCGACTGATAGAGCTGTCAAATTTTGTCTGCTGACTCGTGGGTTACAATGATTGTGCGGGTGAAGGTGAATTCATGAAAATTGGGTTCGGCAATTTCTGTCCATTTTATTAATGCAAACGTTACCTGGGAATATGAATATGAAAGATCCAAAACATCGTTCCGGCGATGCGGGACGTCGTGGACATAATAGATACGAGGCCTACTTGACGCTGGACAGCACAGACTGGCAGGGGGTCGAGTACTTTACGTCTCCCACCTAGGAGGTAAGCGTTGACGTCATATAAAGGGCGCCCCACATCAAATTGCATCACGGAAAAAAAAAAACGCTGTTGAAAATTACCCATTCGGTATTTTCTCTTGAAAATTTTGCGTAAAAGTAGTTAAGAGTGTGTTTTTTGTGTTGTATTGTGTTGAAAAAATGGCGTCACCTGAAAAGCAACGTCGCGAATTGATTTTGCACAAGCACGTGAGAATCGTGAGTCATGTGATTCAACGTAGCTACGAAACTCTGAGCATCAAACGGAAGGAGAAATGCGGTCAAAATGGAAGTTCTATTAGTGATCAGGATTATTAGCGTGTCGTGAAAGCGTTTAAACGGAATCCCAATCTGTCCAAGTCTTTCGTTATACGGTGGGAAAGGCATGGGCCCGGAAACTGTACACCAAGATGCTGACGAAGTCTCATTGTCTTGAATTACGTCAAGGCGGACTTCCTGCAGTTTCCGGGGCTACTGTTCGTTACCGCGCAGCACAAGTTTGATGTACCGGAGGAAGTAAGGAAGCAGAAACTTTCAAAGTTTGCCGGAAAATCCATGATTTGGCAAGTGATCTGCTCATGTGGCAAATGGAGTGCGCCGTTCGTGACTACCAAGACTGTACACGGAATGATCTACCTCAAGGAGTGTCTACAGAAGCGTCTACTTCCTCTGTAGAAGCTACACGAGGGCCGTACGAGCTTCTGGCTGGCTCTAGCTTCGTGGCGCTATTCAAATGTTGTTCTGGAGTGGTACGAAGTCGACGGGGTCACTAAAGCCCATCGAAAAATACTGGGCTATTATGAAGCAGGGTACTACGGAAGCATTCCAAGGAGGTCAAATCAGAGGAAGGCATGAAGAAAAAGTGGGTTTCCGTACAGAAGAAACTACAGCCAGATATTGTACAGAATCTAATGAGTGGAGTTAAGCGTACGGTGCGAGCGTACGGTTATGGTATTGAAGTTGAATGAAATAAATATGTCAAAAGCTTACCAATGGGTTATTTTTTGTTGCCTTAAAGTTTGAAAAGGATCGGTCAACTAAGTAATTTTCTACAGCGTTTTTATCGTAGTTGCCGCCTTCATCAAGAAGTGTCATGTGAAGGACGTTGTAATCCAATCTACTTCAATAATGTCTTACCTGATCGCTGTGAATATCCGAGAACTGAGCAATCACCCAACGCGCTGCACTATATTTTAAGACGATCTTACCTCGTTTACTGCCAGACACGAAAGGGGAAGATGCTTGGTCATGAATCTATGCCTACTGCGATAGTGATGTACCAAGGATATTGCGTACAGGGTAGGTTATACTTAAGGGACGTAACGGACGTGACTGGCAGTATCGGCTATCCACTTGATTTCACTTTTCTCTTTTACGTAACGGCTGTCAAATTTCTGGGCCATTGCGTCAACAACGTTCAGAAACCTCGTGTTTCGAGTTTACTCTAGCCAAGAAAGGATCTGACCCACAAATTATAGCACAATTTCGGTGAGTGCGAGTTTATCTTATTTTCAAACGTTGGATAAGATTAAACTTTGTTGCTCAAGTGAGGTGGAAATCGTTTGTTTCTTGCGGAACGTCGAATCTCTTGATTTTCTCTTCTCTAAGATTCCGGCACTGGTAGTTCAGAAGATTTTGTGTTTGATTCGACGCTGCCTTTCTGTGGTTTGGTTTATCTCCAATCCTAGACCTTTTTCGTCTGCAAGTCGTGCCATTTAAGCATTTGGCCCGATTCGTCACACAAAATCAACATACAATTCTTCTCCTCCATCACGATGAATTTTCGATTATCGAATCGAATCCGCTTTGCCCCTGATATGTCGCTCCACCACAGCTTTATCTCCAGGTTTAGCTTCCGATTCGATATAGCTTGTTCCACTGGTAGATGCAGCAACCATTGCTTTATTCACTATAGCTTTATAAAACTCTCGGCTAGTCCGTTTTGTTGAGGAAGCAAAGGAGTGGAAAATATGAGTTTAATGCCATCTTCGAGGCAATCTCGTTTATACTCCTCGCCGTTAAAAAGGGGGCCGTTATCAGATTTTATGCACTCTGGGAAACCGTCTTCCAAAACCTTCCTCGTGCTCTCGAAACTTGTGGACTTAACTGGTTTTGAAATCACGTACCTTTTTGAATTGATTATATGACCCTAAGAAAAATCGAAAAGATCATCTCTTGTGTTGATCATTTCGATCTTCGGAAAATGAACCATAATTAAAACGTTAATTGTGTATACTAAACTGATGAATCTGATCCTAAAAGTAGAAATTTGTAGGAAGAATGGTAAATTTTGCAAAAAATATCGTAGTTAAAAAATTGTAGTGTAAAGTGACGCAAAAATGTAAATAAGCTGTGAAAATTTGAAGCCTTGGCTACAACTTTATGTTTCATGTAGTCAGCATAGGGTGCAGAGCCAACTCGGTAGTGGGCCAATTACTTCGTTATTTCGCAGCCGTATTGAAACCGATTTTTTTTCACATGACTAGTGTCTATGTGAAACTATAGGGTGTCTGCAAATTATCCATACAGACTTTGTCGGCATGCCTCAGCACAACCAAGCGGATTAAACTAAAGACTGTATTCGATGAAATTTGGACACACAAAATAGGTCACCAAAAATTTTCCTTGAGCCCGATTCTTTTCAAACTCTCTGGAAATAAAGTACTACTAAATGGTTAAGTTTTGACATCATTGGTTTATTGAACCTCTTCTCCCAACTCAAATGCCCGCACCTTTGCCTTGACCCCTTTCATCAAATTTTGGGCAATGATAGGACCGACTTGCCTACTTACCTTTAACCACACTTTCTTTAGTTCAAGGTCATTTTCTATCAGTTTTGGAGTTTTAACGAGCTTTGCCTTCATGACTGCCCAAAATTTTTCAATTGGGCGAAGTTCCGGAGTGTTTGGAGGGTTGATGTCTTTTGGTACAGAAACTACATTATTATCTTTGTACCAGTCTAAGACGGGCCGGGGATAGTGGCAAGATGCCAAATCCGGCCAAAATAGTGCCGGGCCATCGTGAGATCTCAAGAAGGGCAGAAGTCGTTTTTGGAGGCATTCGTCCTTTTAGATTTGTCCGTAGACGGTCCCAGAGGTGATGAAGTGCTGACTCATTTTGCCATATCGGCAGATCGCTTGCCAGACAAGGAATTTTTTGGCGAATTTCGACAGTTTCTTCTTCCGTACACTCTCCGGAACGGCCAACTTAGAGGTGGCGACGTATTGTTCCTGTCCTGGAATTTGTTTGGTGTCGGCTTTAATGTAGGTCTCATCGTCCATCACAATGCAGAACGGTTTTGTGAGCCACTCCCTGTACAGTTTTCTTGCACGAGTTTTGGCCACCGAGTTCTGTTTATCGCTCCGGTTCGGTGCCTTCTGGACCTTGTACACATGTAATCCTTTCGCCTTTTTCGCAACATCCCTGATCGAAATGTTGGGATAACGCTTAAATTGGTTCAATACCATCCTGGCCTTCTCCGGATTTGATGTGCCACGTTTTTTGCCACTACCATTTTTCCGCTTGGTTGTCTTACGGTGCTTGAACGTTTTGATCACATGAGTTACGGTTGAATGTGCGATTCCAAGCTGTTTTCCGATCCATCGATGAGAAGCGTTTGGGTTATCGAAGTGAGTGCCCAAAATTTGTTGGCGCACTATTTCTTCATTCGAAGCCATCACTGAAATCACTCGACCGATTTTCACGAAACTCATTACACAATTGACACAACACAATGAAAAACATTCAGTTAAAATTTCAATAATTTGTACCCACACGCTAAAAAGTTACGAACAATTGCGTGTGTCCAAATTTCATCGAATACAGTCTTTAAGCATACCTACATGGTATAATATCGTAACCCATTGTCTTCTTACGCAGTTGTGTACAGTTGTGATTTCTTTTTTGCCGGCTAATGGAGCAAAAAAGACTATTAGTCTTTGTGAACGCATTTTCACAAACTTTTTAACGAAAGATGAATGGCTTTCTAGCTCACCGGATTTGAATCTGATGGACTGTTCGGTATGATCCATCTTAGAGTCAAGAGCCTGCAGCACACCACATAAATCACTAGAACATCTAAAATCGTCTCTTTTAAAGGATTGGGAACAAATATCTGTCGAAGAACTCGCGGCCATCGTGGATAACTTCCCATAACGTTTGAAGGCGTGCATCTCAGCACAAGGCGACCATTTTGAAATGAACAAATCAAACCTGTAGTTTGCAAACAACACATATTGATTTCTTAATCCAACAATAAAAGATAGTTTTAACACCATTTTGTTGTACGGATAATATTCGGACACCCTGTATTCATGACCAGAATTTGAAGTCATTTGGTTCTTGTACGGCTGAGTAATAGCGATTCGTGACGAGAATTGGTCCCGCACCCTATATGGATTCAATTAGATGATTAAAAATCAGCAGTATAATAAACAGTAATTGAAACTAGAAATGAGAAAAAAATTAGTATTTTCCATTTAATTCCAACTACCTTTGCTTATGGAATGGAAAATATTATTTTTTCTTCTCATTTCTAGTTACAGGTATTCCACTAAACAGCTCAAACCCTCTAGGTTCAAACAGTAATTGGTCAATATGAGAACCTTGTGGCACCTAGGGCTGATTCCTGGTAAATTTGATTGCTTTTCTATGGCTTTTCTCAAATCACATTGAAATGTTTTAAAACGTCCCAACGTGCTTATAAATGAGTTTAAATAGTAACCAAAGTAAGCTAAGAAAGCTATGTCAATTGGATCCGTTTAGCTGATTCTGTATTCTTGCGAACTCGATTACCCAGCTGGTTACCGAAATTTCCGAAATCTGGCAAATTCGGTAATAGAATTCGGGAGTTTTCAAGATCAAAGAGGAACTGTTCCAATTGACACAGCATTCTTAGTTTATCAATTTTAGCACCCCGGTTGTTATCCAGACAGTTGAGGAAGTGAATGCTTATTCACTTTGCCAGCTCCATGGATGTGTTTAACTGAATTTGTTTAATTTTGTTATAAATTTAGCGAACAATCAAAACAGCATCATAAAGGTTGTACGGAATCAAATTGCACCACTTTTAAATGACTGTAACCTTTTACTCGTTGGGTATTTTCTATTGAAATTGTGGGTGGAATTAGTTCAATTTGTATTTGTTTACGCTGTGTAAGTTTCACTAGCAGATGCGCAATCGTTTTCGAAGATGGAGTCGAAAGAACAGCAGCGGCGCAAAGAAATGTCGCGCACATACCTCGAAAATCCGGATCCTTCTCACCGTGCCATCCGCAGGAAGCTGGGAATGGTACATTCTACGTTGGTTCGTGTTTTAAATCGGTACCACGAACGTTTGACCATCGATCGGAAAGAAGAAAGTGGCAAAAATGGATCTCCGTATAGTGCTAAGCGGGTAGTTCAAGCTTTCAAGAGGAATCCCTTCCAGTTCAGTTCGAGATGTGGCATAGAAACTGAATCTAACCAAAATTTTTGTGCAAGATGCGAAAAAAACGCGAAGAACTATGAACTACACGTACAAAGTCCAAAAGGCGCCTAATCGCGATGAACGGCAGAATACGGTAGGTAAAACACGTGCACGGAAGCTCTACACCCAGGAGACTCTCGGCAGCTTCCGGGGCTCCAGTTTTTCACTGCTCATCATAAATTCGATGTCCCTGAGGACGATAGAAAGCAGAAGATGTCAAAGTTTGCCAAAAAAATATATGACTTGGCAAGCAATTTGCTCGTGTGGAAAGCGGAGCACCCCATTCGTGACAACTGGAACGGTCAATGGGCAGGTGTACCTAAAGGAATGCTTCCAAAAGCGTCTACTTCCTCTTCTGAGGTCACACGATGGTCCTACGAGTTTCTGACCGGATTTAGCCTCGTGCTATTACTCGAAAGAGGTTTTGAAGTGTTACAGGGCCAAGGAGGTCAATTTCGTGCCGAAGCCATCTCAACCTCCCGAACGCACCGGAACTGCGGCCAATTAGAAAATACTGGGCCATCATACAGCAGACAATTTGGAAGCACCCTAAGGAAGTGAAATAGGAAGCATATGAAGAAAAAATGGATTGCCACTAAAAAAAAATTGCTCCAAATGTTGTACAGGACCTTATGAGCAGTGTAAAGAAGAAGATTCGTGCATTTGAATATGGAATTGAAATTGAATAAAACAAACATGGGAAAATATTCATAACATGTTTTCTTTTACTCCCTGAAAGTATGAAGATGATTGGTTGAACGGGTGAAGTTTACCGAATATTTGTGTGTGTCGCAATTTGATTCCGTACACCCTTTACTAAATGTGACATTGACATGGTTTCCTTTGACAATGTCTCCTAGCTTGAATGAGTGACCATAGCTACTTTGTTAATATCTTCATGCATGGTCGAAGTTTAGAAGCAGTCGGAAAAAGTCTCGGCAAAAACTCATATTTGCCTCCTCTTGAAGGATTCCCGCGGAGTATCCGGATTGTCTCGGAATGGTCAATACGGTAATTCGTCCATTTAATGACTAGTAGTAGATTGTTAACAAAAAGTCATGAAGTTTGAGCCGTTGAAAGGCATAAAATGTACCCCCGGGCCATCTGGATTGTCATTGATCCATTTCAAGGCTAGAAGTAGACTACGCAACAAAAACCATGAAGTTTAAGCCGTCTTAAAAAATGTTTGCATGAAAATTTGTAACCTTCGCGCCTCACTGATCGTGGCAAAACATGCCCTCTTCCGGCACAGATTCGTTGTGGCCAAATGGGTAAAAAAGGGGAGTTCTCACAAGAAACTGAAAATCTCTTGTAAGCATTTTGACTGCAAAGACCTTCAAATTCGGTAATACAGAGTTTCCAAAATGTGAATTTGAAATCCGGGTCCGATGCAGAAACGAAACTTCCTATGATTTAGGAAAAGTCAAGAAAATTCAAACGTCTAAATGCTTATTTTAGAAAGTTATGGCATTTTTACATCCACTCCGGGTTACATTGACCCCGATACCCGAAGAATGTTAATAGAAATGATCCAGGCTAGGAAAATGGCAGGACACACCAGATATATTTCCATAACCTCACTTTCTGCTAACTGTTTTATCCAGTCGATATGAGTTCGAACTTGACTTAGATATGAGCAAAGCCAAGTTTGTCTGCCAAGGATGTTAGTGAATAAAAGCAATTAACGATATCAAGGGCATGCATTCCGACGAGGCATAAATGAGCAATGGTACAATAAGGATAATTGCCGGCCATTCCAACACGTTTCTGGAAGGCAACAAATTGATTGCCCCTAAAATTTCTATTTACTCACTCACACTTTCCTGTAGATTACCCAGGATTACCCGAGCACTATTTCCGCCCGGTTGGAAAAACAGCTTATCAGGCATCAGGCCGTCGCGTCGCGAGCAAGTCGGAAGTCAATCTTGACATTCGACCCCAACAGAACGAGCGCGGGGGGATTTACTAAAACTACTTTTCTCTCTCTTCACTCGCGATGTAATTATGCTACTACGCGTTTATGGCGTATACGCACTTTCGAACGAGAATAATAATAATAAACACCACAACAACAGCATGATTCATTCACCCACAGCACCCCACCGGCTGTGTTTATTCAGTTAATGTCGATTATTTGGTCAGCCAATTGAGCGCTGCGGCAATTTATATCTACTACTATTTCGGCTTGGGCTTCCCTGGCCTTCCCTTGAATCGATCTAAGCATAATCGTGTAAACGGCGTTAGTTGTTCGTTATCCCGGCTTAAGTTCCCCTTTTTTGGCGTAAACAGAGTATAGTATTCGTTCGTTGGCATAATGTATCGTATTTGTAAGGCGTCGAGACGCGCCGTGGGAGAAAAGCTTCGCCGCTCATCCACCTAGCAGGGTGGGGCCATGGTTGAAGTAAGCAGATCGAACGAATCCAATACCCGTTGTCGAGTGAAAAGTTCTAAGAGTTCGGCCTGCCAGACTGGACGTTCTAGTTTCGTAATACTCGATGGCAGTCAATCAACGGACGCGCACTGGTATGGTAGTAATTCTATCCGGTATAGCTGCCAGAACTAACGTGTTTTGGCCGTTCAAGTTCAAGTCGGTCGGTCGGTCGGTTGTCTGTGCGATAACAAACAGTACAGGCCAAATGTACGGCAACACCGGTTATTGATTAGTGACCTCGCGCGACTATGAACGATAAACGCCTTCTGGCTATGTGGATGGATTGTAGCATAAGTAGGCCGGTGTGTTGTCAGTATAAAGCAAGCTGAGTGGTGGTGCAAAGTTTTTGTGGAGTTATGCGCCCATTCGCGTGTATCGTCCGAAGGGCCCGGCAAAGACCCCGAAGAACGGCAATACTTTCAGGTTCGTTCGATGCTGCTGCTGCTGATGATGATGATGATGGTGGTGGTGATGATTGCCTTTTTATGGGAGGGTGTGAGTCGCGCGCACCATTCTTGGCGGGCGTGAAAACTACCCCCTTTTCCGGCAACAGGTGCCGTGAGTGCAAATAAACACCGGTTGTGGTGAAAGTTTAATGTGTTGATTTGATGGCAGTTGTAAACGTGATCTAATCTTTCGAAGGGTAGGATGTTTGGAAGGCAAGGTCAACGTCGCAGTCTGGCTGACAACAAGGTCATGTTGGCTGTTTCGTGTTACATATGTGTTACTCCGTGCGGTGGGCGTTTCTTTGTACCATTTATCAGTGCATGTGCAAGTGTATCGTCGCGGAAAGCGTTGAAGGATTATCGAATCCATGTCTCCAACGTCGATGATTCCCGCCGAGTTTACATTACAGTCTTCAGCACGCTCGGGATTAAATCCTCCGTGGTGCAGCTTTCAACACGTGGCGTATGTAAAATCATACCTGCGTTTATTGAACGGCTGCCAACAGTAAACACTGACGAATTTATTTGGCTTCTCACACTTATGGACTGCCTGATGATGGGTGGTACGTCCAAACATGCCCACTCTCCCCTGACGGATCGATCGATGGATGTGGCATGGTGGAAACTGTCGGATCGCACTTTCCGGCAATGGAGAATTTTATTGCCGTTTTCCTTGGAAAGGAAACTTGTTTATTTGACACCCCGGTGGCGATAGGTTCGTTAAGTCGAGTTCTCGTATGCTTTCGTGGAAGTACAGGATTACAGGGGAAGTTTCGAATGTGTAAATATTAGCATTTGGAGAAACCAGCGACTTGGCAGGATGCAGCTGGTTAAACAACGATTTCTTGCATGTATGTTATCATCTTAAATGACGATTGAGAACGCAAATTTTGACTGAATTAGCTTGTGTGGATTCAAGGAAGCATTGAATTTTAATCGAACAACTCAATTAACTGAGAGTGCTGATAAGGTCTGTATCCGCAATAACCCGGACACCTCGAAACATGAATAAAACATAAATTTCGCATTATATTTCCGTCGTAGTTATTTATTTCATGGGATGGGATGGGATTCATGGGATGTGTTTTAACAATTCGTGAAGACAAAACATAGTTAATCGGTATTTGCATAAAATTTTCGAACTTTGCGCTTAACCCTTAAAGGTGCAGGACGGACTTTTTATTTTGAAAAATCTATATCTCAACGATGCCTTGACCTTTCCAGTTGAAACTTTCACTTAAATCAAGGAGAATGGTTGTTCTAAATTATTTGGAGAACATTGGATAACTGATATGCATACAAATAGATTGGTTTTTATGCACACAACCTCAGTGAGGCTGTTTGAATATGCTTGTTTCATAAGAACTATATTATAGCTCTGGTTGATTCAATAGATTTTATGACTTGAACTCCACAACGACCTGGAGCAAATAGAACAACAAATATAAATCGAAATGTGTCGAAAACGATGCGCACGCAACAGTGAAGATATTATACAATGTTAGGGATATTACATTAGTCTTGGTTGAACTAATGGCAATGACCTATCTGGATTCCAGCACAATTTGAAGAACCTAGAACATCTTATATGAAGGTAAATATATTACAATCTCTTTGTATGGCTTTTTTGAGTCTGCTTGGGAATGCTGCGTTGCTAAAGACAGTAGCCCAGTCATGGTTGATCTAGTAGATCATTTGACCTGAACTCCAGGGCAATTTGGAGAGACTTGAACGACATGAATGGAGAAGGATGGCAGATAATAATTTCACTCTTTTTGAACATTGTTGAACATGTTTCATGCATGTAGGTCTTTTGCTCACGTGTCATAGAGATATCGTCCATGATCAACATTCCAGGCGTGTTTGGACGACCTAGGACATCCCGAAAAAGATGTATATACCCAATTTTATACTTTCCATGTTCCATTTGTGTTAAAAACTTACTAAAAATCATCAAACCGTTTATAAAAATAAGGGAAAAACCAAAACAATTTCAATATCATGATGAATACTACCCTCAGAGCCACTTAGTTTCAGCCACGAAAAGAAGAGGGGATGAGTTGGAGGGGGTACATATATTCATAATTTAGAACAACCATTCTCCTTGATTTAAGTGAAAGTTTCAACTGGAAAGGTTAAGGCATCGTTGAGATATAGCGTTTTCAAAATAAAAAGTCCGTTCTGCACCTTTAAGGGTTAACTCCGTCCATTAGTGTTATTATTATTATTGTTTTTATTATTATTATTATTATTTTCGTCAACAGATAAAAATGTTCATCCCAATGACCCTTTAAAAAATTAAATTACATACGAAAATTAACAAAACTTAACAAACGAACGGAAACGACGCTTATTAACCTCACGGGATACATTCAAATCAAACACATTATAGCAGCTGTTTAAAACGCGGCACATGCTTTGCACAGGTTCGTGTTTGCCGTAGTTGATCCTTGAGTGCCGGAACCCGAAGAACTGTTGCAAACGGAGATTTCGTCGTCGAGTGTTGATGGTCAAGAGATCCAGTAGAGCGGAACTATCAACATTTCCTTGAAGCAGATCACCAATGAAACACGCTTTGGCTACCATACCAACAATTCCAGGTTGATGACCTTGCACCGACTTTCCTAACTTGGCAATCTGCGAGGGTCTTGCCAGCGCAAAGTAAAGCGTATAAATCTTTGCTGAACAGCTTCGATCCTCTGGACTGCGGTTTGGTCACACAGTATTCCAAGAAAGGGCGAACCAAAGAGCAGTATAATGCCTTCAGAAAGTAAACGTCCTTGAAGTGTCCTTGCGAAGTGGAACACAAATCCTAGCTGCGAAGAGGCCTTGGAAACAATATACGAAATGTGAACTATGAAAGACAGTTTGGTGTCGAGCATCACTCCCAGATCCTTGACCGTTGTTTCTAGTTTCAAGCGCGTACCTCGAAGGATGTAGTCGTGGAGATACATCGCACGTTTTCGGCCGAAGGAGATAGTTGAGCATTTGGATACATTTAAGGACATTCTGTTGATTCGGCACCAGTTATCGAACACTTGCAGTTCCTGCTGAAGAAAGTGGGCGTCTTCCGGACATTTTATAACGTAGTACAGCTTCAGGTCATTCGCGTAGGATAATTTCAGGCATTTGAGGACCAAGTTCACGTCGTTCATATAAAGCAGGAAAAGGAATGGGCCAAGGTGGCTACCTTGAGGAACGCCGGATGTTACCGGAAAGCTAGATGAGGCGTAATCTTCACGGACATAGTTCTACCAGTCAGGTATGAACGGAGCCAGTTCAGCAGTTGATCGTGAACCCCCATGTTACCGTATTTAGAAATGGCAATCTGATAGTTCATTTTATCGAAGGCCGCAGAGAGATCCGTGTAAATGGCGTCTACTTGATGACCGCGTTCCATTTTGCGCATGATGAACGATGTAAATACGGTCAGATTGGTCGCCGTCGAGCGCTTGGGCACAAAACCGTGTTGGTCTGGAGAAATAGTCTGTGAATAGTCATTGACCAGCCTTTGGAGAACAATTAGTTCAACAAGCTTGGATAAAGAACTTAGTGCAGCAATCCCACGATAGTTGGCGACGGACCGCTTGCATCCCTTCTTGTGTATTGGGGAAACAAATGACTCTTTCCAGCATTCAGGAAACTCGCCGGAAGTTACAGACAAATTGAACACCGCAGTCAGGGGCGCAGCAAGCGTGTTTAGGCAACTCTTCAGGACAATTGAAGGAATACCGTCAGGACCGCATCCAGTTGAATCATCTGCTTCCCGGCTGAAATCACCATATCACTATGAATAGTGAAAGCAGAGCCAAATACTCGCTCTCGGCGTCCAGAATTTCTTCGCAGAAGACACTGCTGAACTGCGTACGGAACAAGCTGGCGATACCCACGATAGTGTCAGCTTCAAGAGTGCCATCAGTCACAGTAGAGGGTAAGCCGGTTTCTTTCCGTTGTTCGTTCACAAACCGCCAGAAGCTTTTCGGGTTCGTTTTGAGACAACTCTGTTATTGAAGTATTTGTAGTTTGCCCTCGTGGAATCGGTGCGATATCTGTTGTGTTTCCTCAAAGCAGCCCTTTTAACTCGTTTCAAGTGTTTGAGGTCAGAATTAGACCAGGCAGGTTTGGGAGGCTTACGGTTGATTTTCTTAGGCACGAATTGATCGACGGCGTAAAGCAGAATACAGCACATAGTTGAAGCAGCAAAGTAAGCATCCCCGTTTGCAAGAGTCGTGTTCCAGTCCACGTCGGCGAGAAAGTTGTTCATTTCCTCGTAGTTAGCATGGTTGAAGTCATAATAAACATTTTCGAAGTTGTCATGGAAGCTGTACTCAGGATTTAAATCCAGCGTCAGCAGCAGAGGGGAATGGTTTCTGCAGCTTTTGACAAGCGGTGCCGGAGCTTGAATGACAGAACAGCTTTGACCCAGTTGCGTCACTGCATGCCAACTGATACTCGGCGAGCGAACTGTTAATGCCTCCTACGTTCCGGTAGTACAGAAGGGCTTTCGATAAGGAGGCAACGAAATCGGCCGGTATCGATCTAGAAATGGAAACAGCATCAGGCCGGGTGACGTCATTAGAAGAAGGATACTTGCCTTGGATGGCAGCTTGAGAGCCCTGTCCCCGTCACTAGACTCAGGGCCGGGACGACTTTGACGGCTGGAACTGGCAAATACAGCGTCACTGATACTGGTAGTGGGCACAGCTGGGCTAGGAGGGTCCAGGGCCTCCATATTGCTTTGTGACGTGCGTCCCAGACCGGTTGAAGTGGCGGTCGATGTGTGATGATGATGAACAAAACATGGGTTTGTACAGACTCTTCAGAAATCGTAGAAGCCGTCTTTTCCCAAATTTTCTTGAAAGCTACCGCTTCATCAGAGCCCAATATCTCTCGATTGGTCGTAGCTCTGGGCAATTTGGCGGGATTGAGGTTTTTGGTACAATGTTCACTTGATTTGCTTGGTACCACTCCATCACAATTTTAGCATAGTGGCATGGTGCCAAATCGGGCCAGAACAAAGGTTTTTCTTTGTGACTTTTGATGAAGAGTAGCAATCGCTTCTGCAGACACTTTCTATGATAAATCTCCTTGTTGATTGTGCCTGTAGTGACGAAAGATTTACTCTTTTTGCCACACGTGCAAATTGCTTGCCACACAAGGTATTTTTTGGGAAATTTTGATGCCTTCTTCGTTCTGAAATGCTCAGCTGTAGCATTTCTGGCCATAGCAGAATAAAAAGCCAGCCCTGGAAGCTGCTTGAAATCCTCCAGGAAATAAGTTTCATCGTCCATAACAACGCATGAAAACTTCGTCAAATATTCGCAGTAAAAATGTCGAGCCCGTGATTTTGCTGCCAAGTTTTGTTTGTCGTTGCGATTTGAAACTGCTTTTAATTTATACGACTTAAGTCCCAAACGTTGTTTTGATTTTTGGACGAAACCAGGCGATCCCTATTTTACGAGCCACCGTTCGAATGGAGAGATTTGTTATTTTCGTTAATATCCTTTTCACCTTTCGGTCCATGACAGGATCAGTGCGACCAATGTTTTTGTCACTTCTCGGTTTCGTCTCCAGTATTCCAAGAAAGGGCGAACCAAAGAGCAGTATAATGCCTTCAGAAAGTAAACGTCCTTGAAGTGTCCTTGCGAAGTGGAACACAAATCCTAGCTGCGAAGAGGCCTTGGAAACAATATACGAAATGTGAACTATGAAAGACAGTTTGGTGTCGAGCATCACTCCCAGATCCTTGACCGTTGTTTCTAGTTTCAAGCGCGTACCTCGAAGGATGTAGTCGTGGAGATACATCGCACGTTTTCGGCCGAAGGAGATAGTTGAGCATTTGGATACATTTAAGGACATTCTGTTGATTCGGCACCAGTTATCGAACACTTGCAGTTCCTGCTGAAGAAAGTGGGCGTCTTCCGGACATTTTATAACGTAGTACAGCTTCAGGTCATTCGCGTAGGATAATTTCAGGCATTTGAGGACCAAGTTCACGTCGTTCATATATAGCAGGAAAAGGAATGGGCCAAGGTGGCTACCTTGAGGAACGCCGGATGTTACCGGAAAGCTAGATGAGGCGTAATCTTCACGGACATAGTTCTACCAGTCAGGTATGAACGGAGCCAGTTCAGCAGTTGATCGTGAACCCCCATGTTACCGTATTTAGAAATGGCAATCTGATAGTTCATTTTATCGAAGGCCGCAGAGATCCGTGTAAATGGCGTCTACTTGATGACCGCGTTCCATTTTGCGCATGATGAACGATGTAAATACGGTCAGATTGGTCGCCGTCGAGCGCTTGGGCACAAAACCGTGTTGGTCTGGAGAAATAGTCTGTGAATAGTCATTGACCAGCCTTTGGAGAACAATTAGTTCAACAAGCTTGGATAAAGAACTTAGTGCAGCAATCCCACGATAGTTGGCGACGGACCGCTTGCATCCCTTCTTGTGTATTGGGGAAACAAATGACTCTTTCCAGCATTCAGGAAACTCGCCGGAAGTTACAGACAAATTGAACACCGTAGCCAGGGGCGCAGCAAGCGTGTTTAGGCAACTCTTCAGGACAATTGAAGGAATACCGTCAGGACCGCATCCAGTTGAATCATCTGCTTCCCGGCTGAAATCACCATATCACTATGAATAGTGAAAGCAGAGCCAAATACTCGCTCTCGGCGTCCAGAATTTCTTCGCAGAAGACACTGCTGAACTGCGTACGGAACAAGCTGGCGATACCCACGATAGTGTCAGCTTCAAGAGTGCCATCAGTCATAGTAGAGGGTAAGCCGGTTTCTTTCCGTTGTTCGTTCACAAACCGCCAGAAGCTTTTCGGGTTCGTTTTGAGACAACTCTGTTATTGAAGTATTTGTAATCGTCGTTGGCGCGAGCGTAGTTTGCCCTCGTGGAATCGGTGCGATATCTGATGTGTTTCCTTAAAGCAGCCCTTTTAACTCGTTTCAAGTGTTTGAGGTCAGAATTAGACCAGGCAGGTTTGGGAGGCTTACGGTTGATTTTCTTAGGCACGAATTGATCGACGGCGTAAAGCAGAATACAGCACATAGTTGAAGCAGCAAAGTAAGCATCCCCGTTTGCAAGAGTCGTGTTCCAGTCCACGTCGGCGAGAAAGTTGTTCATTTCCTCGTAGTTAGCATGGTTGAAGTCATAATAAACATTTTCGAAGTTGTCATGGAAGCTGTACTCAGGATTTAAATCCAGCGTCAGCAGCAGAGGGGAATGGTTTCTGCAGCTTTTGACAAGCGGTGCCGGAGCTTGAATGACAGAACAGCTTTGACCCAGTTGCGTCACTGCATGCCAACTGATACTCGGCGAGCGAACTGTTAATGCCTCCTACGTTCCGGTAGTACAGAAGGGCTTTCGATAAGGAGGCAACGAAATCGGCCGGTATCGATCTAGAAATGGAAACAGCATCAGGCCGGGCGACGTCATTAGAAGAACGATACTTGCCTTGGATGGCAGCTTGGAGAGCCCTGTCCCCGTCACTAGACTCAGGGCCGGGACGACTTTGACGGCTGGAACTGGCAAATACAGCGTCACTGATACTGGTAGTGGGCACAGCTGGGCTAGGAGGGTCCAGGGCCTCCATATTGCTTTGTGACGTGCGTCCCAGACCGGTTGAAGTGGCGGTCGATGTGTGATGATGATGAACAAAACATGGGTTTGTACAGACTCTTCAGAAATCGTAGAAGCCGTCTTTTCCCAAATTTTCTTGAAAGCTACCGCTTCATCAGAGCCCAATATCTCTCGATTGGTCGTAGCTCTGGGCAATTTGGCGGGATTGAGGTTTTTGGTACAATGTTCACTTGATTTGCTTGGTACCACTCCATCACAATTTTAGCATAGTGGCATGGTGCCAAATCGGGCCAGAACAAAGGTTTTTCTTTGTGACTTTTGATGAAGAGTAGCAATCGCTTCTGCAGACACTTTCTATGATAAATCTCCTTGTTGATTGTGCCTGTAGTGACGAAAGATTTACTCTTTTTGCCACACGTGCAAATTGCTTGCCACACAAGGTATTTTTTGGGAAATTTTGATGCCTTCTTCGTTCTGAAATGCTCAGCTGTAGCATTTCTGGCCATAGCAGAATAAAAAGCCAGCCCTGGAAGCTGCTTGAAATCCTCCAGGAAATAAGTTTCATCGTCCATAACAACGCATGAAAACTTCGTCAAATATTCGCAGTAAAAATGTCGAGCCCGTGATTTTGCTGCCAAGTTTTGTTTGTCGTTGCGATTTGAAACTGCTTTTAATTTATACGACTTAAGTCCCAAACGTTGTTTTGATTTTTGGACGAAACCAGGCGACATCCCTATTTTACGAGCCACCGTTCGAATGGAGAGATTTGTTATTTTCGTTAATATCCTTTTCACCTTTCGGTCCATGACAGGATCAGTGCGACCAATGTTTTTGTCACTTCTCGGTTTCGTCTCCATCGTCAGACGTCCTGAAAATGATTTGAGCACATCGTGAACAGTGGATTTAGGCAAATCCAATGTTTTTGCAAGGTCCCGTATTGACAAGTCAGGATTTGCCGTACGCTCGTACAAAATTCGCTCGCGCACTTGTTTTTCTTTCGTCGCCATCTTGAATACTAAACATGAAATGTAAACATCAATCATAGTCTTTTTCATCATAGACTCTCAGCTATCCCACAGTGAAATTTTTCATTCCTGCGTGCAATATTTCAAAAGTTACAATGATTTGAAGGTGGATTAATGTGGATACAGACCTTATGAACGATTTAGTAATAAAAACCCCGTAATTCTGGTAAAAACTTAATTTTAAGTATTCGACTGAAAGGCACGGATATATTGCTAATATTTATGGAAACTATTTTCTCTAGAATTCGTAATTATTACTCGGAGTCCCAATGGAATGGACTCCATTATCTTCTTGTGTTTAACTTTAGAGAAGTGTACCTACATCAGACTGATACAAATTTTTAAATCCTCGCTCCACGGAGCATCACTGAATACAAGTTAGGGTCATATTAGCTTCACAAAATTTTGCAACGAATTCTAAAGCGTGACCAAATGTTCAACCTGTCCAACCTTCCAGTAAATTGCACTTACTTAATTTAACTATTTCATATCGAAATCGCACTGTCATGGGCACAAAGACCCTAAGTATTCAAAAATGTGTAGTTATGTGGCATATTTTCCCAAAAACAAAAATCTGTTCTGTTAAGCATTTGCAAACAACGAGCGGATTTGTTTTATTCTTCCTGGTTTACTAAAGGTTGGAAAGAATAAGTTTCTCAAAGGAAATGATGAAAGGGGAAGCCTTGTTTTAAAAATCCGCTCCGAATTTTTGTTTTCGGGTTAATTTTAATTTGTGTTTCGAGTAAAAGCATTGGCAATTACGTTGATCAAATTTTGCTGTCTTTGTCTCGAAATGGCTCATAATTTTAGAAGGTAACAGATTTCTAGTCCCTTTTCCATCTTCCTAAGTCCCTCATGAAATATATTAATCAATAGAATATTGACATAGAGGGTGTTTCGATCAAAGTTTGGTCGACTCGAACTTGACGCATTTCCTTTCATCGTGCATTACAAATTTTTGCACACCCCTCATTTTAAAGATGAGTGCAAGTAGCATCATGCCTCTATTTTGATTTTGAGATCAGCCAGCACTTCAGTTATCAAAGCGTCGTCGAAGGAAAAGAAACAACGCATCAAAATATGGCACGTGCATGGCGAAAATCCAAACTACTCTCACGCCAAGTAGGCGAAATTGTTGAATGTGGCTAAATCAACTGTTACCAACGTATTGAAAGTGTTCGGTGAACGTTTGTCAAAACCCACGAAAGCTGGATCGGGAGGAAATCGAAAGCCGGAGGCCACAGCGGTGACAAAAAGAGTTGCCCGCTGTTTCGAGCGAAACCCCAACCTCTCTGTCCGAGAAGTCACAAAGAAACTGGGAGCAGTCCCTTCAACCGTGGATAGACCTAAAAAACGAGCCGGACTGTCGACTTACAAGAAAGGGGTGACTTCAAATCGCGACAATAAACAAAACAAGTCAGCCAAAGCACGATCGCGAAAGTTGTACACGACTATGCTGACGATTTTGATTGCGTGGTACAGGACAATGAAACTTACGTCAAGGCAGACTTGAAACAGCTTCCTGGACAGGAATTTTGGCTTGAAGAGCAACGTTTACATTGCGACCGGAACCGTCAACCAGGAAATTTATCTGAGCGAGTGCCTACGAAAACGTCTACTGCCTTTCCTAAGGCGACACAATTGTTCCGTTCTATTTTGGTCGGATTTGGCATCTTGCCATTACGGAAAAAAGGCCATGGAGTGGTATGCTGCCAGCAACGTTCAAGTGGTGCCCAAGGACAAGAACCCTCCCTACACGCCAGAGCTCCGCCCGATCGAACAATATTGGGCCTTCGTCAAGCGGAACATTGATAAGACTCTAAAAGCTCTTGTGAGTGAGAAACAGTTAAAGGAAAACTGGCGTTCTGTGGCGAATAAAGTGGACAAGGAGACTGTACAAAATCGTATGGCAGGTGGTTAACGAAAGACCCCGCAATTCGTGTTCGATAAAAAGGAAGCTTAACTGAAGCTCCCTGTATTCTGTACTGACTTGAAAAATAAAAAGAATGTGACTTATTAATAAAAACTTACATCGACTCACACACATTACTGTTTGACCAAATTTTGATCGGAACACCCTCTATGTAAGAAAGGTAACTCTCCAACACTCTTAAATGGAATAAATGAAAAGTATTAAATCTTACACTCTGCAGCTCTATATTCTCAAATAAAATTAAAAATTAGCATATTTCGGGTTAAATTTCTTCTTTTTTTCTGACTATTGACAAAATTTGTATGAAAAGAAAGCAAATGCTATTTTAAAAGAAATCCACAGAAATCATCGCAAAACAAACTGGGAGTTTTGTTGCTCTAGTTTTTCTACCCAGGAAAAATATGAACACTAATCATGATTTAGAAAAGGCATTTAAGGCCTAACTTAACAACACATAACACATTCTTACAACATCAGCCGCGCTGTAAAGGAACACTGTGCTAACAGATATCTTACCTGGTGGTATGAAAGGTTGGAAAAGCTTAGAGAAAAATCAAGAAAATTGTTTAATTGACCAAAAGCAACTTCGAATTAATACAAAGTGGATCTTACAGAATATAAAGAATAAACTAAAAGATCTAAACAAAAAGATTGAGAGGACACATGTTGAAAGTACACCATCACACAAGTGGTCTGGGATCACTTAAAAAGACAGATGGTTACTTTACTTTGACTAGTAAGGAGACCTTAGAAATGATTATGCAAACTCACTTTCTAGTCTTCTCTCATATTACCGAGCGTGAAATATGCTTCAAATCACATTTAAATAATGGAAAGATACAGAATAATGAAAAGATAGCTATCAACATGTGCACCTTGCGTGGATCAGGAATGTCCAACAGGAAACTTAGCAAATATAGTGTTTATAATGCCTGCAAAACGTTCCGCGACTAAATGTTCCAATTTTTTAAGCGATTACCCTACCACCTGGGGGTCGATCCACCTGTCAATCGTAATTATTTACTAGTTAGATATATACTGCACGAAAAACATAATGAATTTTAACAGGCGCGTAAAATTTTCCCGTAAAATAATTCCATACCAAAGAAAGTTTATACAACGAAATTGATTGCAATCTTTCATGCAATATACAACAATGTTTGCAATCTTTCATACAACATACTAGATCCAGGCGTTATCTGGCTTAAATTTACATAAAACATCCCATCCCATTATATTTTGCCAAATCTAGCATTCCCTCTATGTGCATTAGGCAACGCAGAAAATTACATGTTTCTTTCAAACGTTATGTGAAAACGTGACAGCTCCATCAGTTTGTTTACGGCAGTTTGTTTACGGCAGCACGAAAGCCGATAGAAATCAACACATTCGAATTACGAATGTATCTTCATAAAAAGCACAAATCAGTTTCGTTGCAGAAAACAACGAATGGATTTGTGAATATTACCTTCGATTCTGTAATATAAACTTAAATTAACTTTCAGTGTAAGGCTTGCTTCATTTAGAATTGGAACAAACTTTTGCTCATATTGTGGCGCTCCTCGTGGACGGATTTGGAAGTTCTTGGCGCCCACGTGTCGGGAATTTTGCAGCTGCACGTATGTATTTTTGACATTCCGCAAATCGACTGTACTTTGAAAACAATCAACATGGAAGCCGAAAGAAGGGAAAAAATTGTGCACATTTATTTGGAAAATCCATTGTGGTCTGCATCTAGGCTAAACAGCTGAAATTGCCCAGAAATACCGTATGGCGCGTTATCAAACGGTATAAGGAAACATTGACGACGATTCGGAAGCCTCAAGCCAATCGTCGGAGTGGAACTGTCGACCGGAAACTGCGTGGTAAGATTTTGAAGACGATTAAGAGGAATCCCAATCTGTCGGACCGTGATTTGGCCCTAAAATTCGGTGCTGCCCATTGTATCGTGAGGGGAACTCGACTCCGGGAAGGTATCAAGTCGTATCGAGCTAGCAAACAGCCAAATAGGACCATAAAACAGAATAGTGTGGCCAAAATCCGTGCTCGGAAGCTATACGACCAGGTGCTGACCAAGTTCGACGGATGTCTTCTGATAGACGATGAAACCTATGTCAAGGCTGACTTCGGGCAAATCCCAGGTCAAAAATTTTACTTGGCAACGGCTCGGGGGGATGTTCCAGCCAAATTTAAATTTGTTTTTTCCGACAAATTTACACGAAAATTCATGATTTGGCAGGGCATTTGCAGCTGTGGCAAAAAAACGAAAGTTTTCGTTACAAATAAGACAATGACGTCGGAACTATACCAAAGAGAGTGTCTCCAAAAACGAATTTTGCCGTTCATTCGATCCCACGACCATCCCGTAATGTTTTGGCCAGATTTGGCAAGCTGTCATTACAGCAAAGTCGTTCAAGAATGGTATGCAGAGAAAGGGGTCCAGGTTGTTCCGAAAAACCTTAACCCACCCAACTGCCCCCAGTTCCGCCCTATTGAGAAATACTGGGCAATCATGAAGAGGAGACTCAAGGCAAAGGGAAAGGTTGTCAAAGACATCAATCAGATGAAGACCTGGTGGAATAAGATAGCTAAAACGATGGACGAAGAAGGTGTGCGCCGCCTAATGAGCCGTGTTACAGGAAAAATTCGAGAATTCCTTCGAAACCGTGACGAATAATTTTATCCGTTTTTTTTTTCTCAAAAGCATGAAGAAAACGCTACATTTGTATAAAAAAGATCTTGAATTTAATAATAAATAACTGAAATACAGGCAATTGTTTTTGTTCCAATTCTATCTGAAGCAAGCTTTAATATCTAAATTGTCCTGCAAAAGCTGAAAAGCAGATTAGATCACCCAAGTGACAATTTTAGTTTTATTTCAGCGGTATTCCAGCTACACCTCTCCTACACCTTCCAGCTGGACCTTTCCCATTAGACGTTCCAATCCATATATGAACTTGGAACTGCAAACGCTGGTAAAGTTCTATTTGTTCTTATAATAGGCCGCTGCTCCATCTGACATTAAAGCAATATATTGAATTTTGTTTAATGAAATCTAGCAATTTTGATATAATCAACTGAACTGCTGTTGAGTCATGGTTCAATATTTCAGATATTATGATAAAGCATTTGTTTTCCAATTTATTTTTCTTCTTTTAATATACTTCAAAGGTTCGGTAATAAACAGGATCAACCACCTGATTTAATTGTATTATCACTAGAGTTTGAAAAAAAATAATATTAAAAATAAGCCCTTTCCAAATAGTAGCCTTGATTTTTCAAACATTCAGAGACCCTAAAAAAATCAAATTGTCGTAATCATTAAATTTAATTGGCTTCTGTGAGGTTTTCGGACCAAACTATAAGACGAGTTGGCGCGATACACGGTAAAAACTGTACATGAAAAATTTATTGTTAGAAAAACTTTTTTCCTTTAAAGTGCCCATCTCGCGATGTATCGCGAACTTTTAGACAATTATATTGACTATATTAAGAAAATTCTAAGTCTAATTCTGAGATAATCATTTTTTGCAAATTGACTTTAAATTTTAAAATATTTTTTTTAGCGTGTAAGAATCGATTTTACAATTTTTACATTTTTTTCATAAAAGTTAGGACAGTTTTCTAAAAGTCACCCATACATCACTTTTTTGTAAGTCTTGCCTTTTTTAAATTATGTTGGCATGAAAAATTTGTTGTGAGAAAAACTTTTATTCCTTAAAAGTGCCCACCTTGCAGTGCATGGCGAACTTTTAGACAATTATATTTTCTTTATTAAAAAAAAAGTTTCGTCAAACTCAACAAATTCTAAAATAACCATTTTTTTGCAAATTGACTTTAAATTTTAAAATATTTTTTTTAGCGTTTAAGAATCGATTTTTACAAATTTTTACAAATTTTTTCATAAAAGTTAGGACAATTTTCTAAAAGTCACCCATGCATCACTTTTTTGGAAGTCTTTTCCTTCCTCCAGACCTCAAGTTTATTTAAAAAAATCGATCAAAAAACTTAAGCCATTTTCAAATGGTAGTCTAGATAATTTAAAAAAAAACGAAGTATGCAAAGTATGCAAAGTTGCTTGAAAAGACATTGTCTACACACCCACAAAGTTTCATTGGATTCTTAGAGGGGTCTGCCAATCACGAAGACGAGTTGGCGTGAATTTCGTAAATACCCGAACAGGAAACAACAGCATATGAATACCTTATTCTGATCTTGATAACTGGCCTTGGTATGAAAGAGATTAAGAGGTAAAATACCTGAACGAAATACTTAAGAATTGCAAGCAAAATAATTCTCGAATTGTAAGACTTGTTATTTCGGATTCCTGGGAATACCTGAGAGGTACTATTTTGGTATTGTCTTACCCCAATTTGGTATTCGCATAAAATTGTGGGAAAATTTTTATAGTATTTTCCTCAGGTTATTTTACCTCTTAATCTAAGCTCCTAAATACCAAAGCCAGTTATCGAGTTATTGGTTTCTGCACGGGTAGTCATTTAATTTTACACTCAAAAAAATCGACACGTTATTTCCACGAGAAATTTCACGTAACTTTCACCTGAACTCATAACCAAATCTTCTTCTGTAAAATCAGGTGAATATTACGTGCCAGTGAATTGTACGTGAAAAATCATGTAACATTTATATGATTTTCACGTAGATTGTGGGTTTACGTGGAAATCACGTAACTCTTACGTGAATTCCTCGTGTTTATTACTGGTTTTGACAGTGGACGAAAATTACGTGCGTTTCATTTTTTCATTTTTTTCGTTTTTTTTAAGTGTAGTAGACCGATGTATCCATGTGTGAATTATTCGTGTAACACAACGGTCTACTGCGGTTTGACGTCTAATAAATAAACAAATATGACTGGGTATAAGGAAAGAACAATTGTGCATGTTCAACTGGATTCTATAAATTTTATCGCTAAACCAATTCAAACGCCACTTATCGACTGTGATTTGGAAGGAAGTCTGCTTAATGTTATATTATGACGCAATAAACTATTGCATGTTTCAATAGCTTGATGCAATGGTTCACAGTTCTGGCATTAGAGGGTGACGAGTTCAGGAAATACCAATCTGCCTAGAAGAATGATACATTCGAGAGTGCATCGGAATTGGCTTAGCGAGAAATGGTTGATGCTAGCCGCACGCGCGGGTGGGAAGCGTTGAGACTTATCAGCGGTTTCGTTTGTTAGACGACGAAGCACTCAGCCAACACAATTCCATTCAAGAGCACGAGATTAAACTGCCGAATGTTAGCATTAATTGTTCGCAGAAATATTGATCGTGCTTTTTCAAAACTAGTTCTGGTTTAGTCTGAAATTACCGATAGTTCATAGCAAAGATTTGTTTCATGACACTTGTTTATATATTTTCCAGAAGCAGTCGCTTATCAGCTTGGTATCTGATGAGTTTCACGTTTTGCCGTAGATACTCATTTCAACTCTCAGTTTGATCTATTTTAAATAAAATAGGGCATCTAAGGCGACAGATAGTACATTCGGTACGATATTCAATTGATGTTCAATTATAAATAGAATATCTCGATGCATTGTTTCACGACTTGCCAGTCAATATCGATAACGTTTGCAATGTTAATTTAGCAAAGCACAGCGGTTTCATCATGTATCATATTTTGAAAATCAGCTTCTGAAATGATTTATCGGTAAATGTCTATATGTCTTAATGTCTATTCATAGTACAGGTCGTAAAAACGTTTAGTGGTTAGTCAAGCTACTGAATCAGATCTGTGTTAAGCCCCAAGAAGCACCGAAAACAAAAGTATTTAAATTTTACTATCCACGTGCCGTACGGTAGATCTATAACATCTATAGATGCTTTTCAGTTAGGACAAGTTTGTTTACGTCTGATATCTTGTTTCCATACTTTGTTTCATAAATATATCATCACAAGTCTTCCATATTTTAAGAAACAATAAACATTTGGGGGAAAGGCCAAACGTCAACAGAATTAGTCAAGTATGTTTTGTTAGTGCCGTATTGGAAGGGAAAAGTCAGCTTTCTAGATTTCGCTTACATCATTTTTGTCCAATACCAAATCCAATACGTTTTTTTCTACTACAAATCACAAGATAAGCAGCACAAAGCAAATCATCGCCTCGGGGGCTATCCGCTCAGAGGTAAATACAGAGACTTACGTTTATGTCAATCAGTATTCATGAGTTTTCCCGAAGTGCAAATCGACACTTAATGACAGTAATTTTATGCTAAACACACACGACCGATGTTAGCTTATTAGGCCATGACCCGGGAAAAAAACTAGATATGTTCAGTTACTAAGCGAAAGTTCTAACCTACGATGAAAAAATCGAAATAGGAATACACAACTCATTGCCGTTCACCAGAACAAAAGCGGAAAAAACCGGATCTATTGACTATATGTCACCGTCGCGGACAGCTGGATTAATACGAAAATTGATTAACAGCTGTAACCAAGGGTTTTTCCACGAGCGCAATCAATCAATATAGGTTTATGCGTCAACATTTGATACCGTCAGGGAGGATGACAAAAATCACGAAGTTCCCGTAAGATTGATTATTATCAATTGATAGATATCTAGCAAATAGAGTACACTATATCCTGTTTGTACCATATTTTGATGCTTAGTGAAATCAAGTGACATTTAATTCAATTGATTTTCGACCCAAACCAAATTTTCCATAACAATGGAAGATCGCAGCAAACCGCGCTTTGAGACTGACGTGCTTTGACTTTGATGAGTAATTTTCGCCAAACAAAAATCAAGCAATACTTCGATATTCAACTTAAACAGAAAGAGAAATCTCGACAACTTATTCAAAACGGTGTATTTGATTCTGTAAACAAAGAGGTAAACAAAGATTCAAAAGTCAATTACTCGAAACTCTTAGCTGTTGTGCTGTTATACGCAAATTAGTACGACCATCGCCATACATTATAGTTCCCTAACACTAAGGGGGTGGTTTCTCAAACCACCATACAATGATTGCCTTTAAAACCCCCCACATGCCAAATTTGGTTCAATTTGCTTGATTAGTTCTCGAACCATCACACGGGGCTCTTCGATTATAATAAAAATTTGAGTTTCATTTGTTTGAACCCCCCGCCCTTTCAAAATGGGGAGGGGTCTTGAACCACCATTGAAACATTATTGCTTTCAAAACCCCCCACATGCCAAATTTGATTCGATTTGCTTGATTAGTTCCCGAGTTATGAAGAAATTTGTGTCTCATATGTATCAGAGCCCCCCTTCCTGAGAGAGTAGGGGTCTCAAACAATCATAAGAACCTTCCCCAGCCCCAAAAACCCTTTCATATAAATTTTCACGTTGGTCGGTTCAGAAATTTCCGAGTCTATGAGGGTCTGACAGACAGGCAGACAGACAGACAGAAATTCATTTTTATGTATATAGAAATCTAGCCTCCAAAAACCTCCACATGCCAAATTTGGTTCCATTTGCTTGATTTGTTCTCGAGTTATGCTGAAATTCGTGTTTTATTTGTATAAGAGACCCCTCTTTCAGTGAGCGGAGGAGTTTCAAACCACAATAGAAACATTTCTTGCCTTCAAAAACCTCCACATGCTAAATTTGGTTCCATTAACTTAATAAGTTCTCGAGTTATTCAGAAATTTGTGTTTCATTTGTACTCCTCGACGGAGGAGTCTCAAACTTCCATAGAGACATTATTCTCCTCCAAAAACCGCCACATGCCAAATTGGGTTCCATATGTTTGATTAGTTCTCGAGTTATGCACAAATTTGTGTTTCATTTGTATGAGAGCCCCCCTCTTACAGAGGGTGGAGGAGTCTCGATTTTCCTTAGAAACATTTCTTGCCTTCAAAAACATCTACCTGCCAAATTTGGCTCCATTTACTTGATTAGCTCTCGAGCTATGAAGAATTACAGTTTCATTTGTATGACAGCACCCCTTCTAGGAGAGAAGAGGGGTCTCAAACCACCATAAAAACAGAAAACCCCACATGCCAAATTTGGTTCCATTTGCTTGATTAGTTCTTGAGATATGCAGAAACTTCTGTTTCATTTGTACGAGAGGCTCCCTTTCTAGAGAGGGGAGGGGTCTCTGACTACCATAGAAACATTGCTTGCCTCCAAAAACTTCCGCATGCTAAATGTGGGTTCCTTTGCTTGATCAGTTCTCGAGTTATGCAGAAATTTGTGCTTCACTTGTATGGGTGCCCCCCTTTCCAGAGAAGGAAGGGGTTTCAAACCATCATAAGAACCTTCCAGTGTCCAAGACAATTCCAACAAAGCAAAAATCTTGCCAAACGGTCCTTCCGCTCGCGAGTTAAATCGTGACAAAGGAAACCCCAACTAATTTTTATTTATATAGATTATAAATTCAAACTTCTTCATACTTCGAATTTTAATCGTTTAATTTTGTTGATTCTTCTAATTAGATGACACCGCCTTGCATACTTGCTTGACAAAATAGTGTCAACATTCAGTACGCATACACTTACAAAATGAGGGGTGCTCAAGTTTTTAAATGTACGATCATATTTGAGTCGACCAAGTTTAGACCATTCCATCGTTTAGGTAAGACGGATAGAGTGAGATCGACAATTTTCTTTTCCGTCGGGCGTCATGGTCGACGAAAAGGAATGGTTGATGCTACACTGAGAATAAATATTGGTAAACACAAACATATTCTAGTTTCATTTAACCGGAGTTTCACGTTGAATTGGGCACAAACATCATATTAGTTTGATTTGACTACCTACGTTGGTTAAAACAAACTAAAATGTCGAGTAATTGTTTCGGAAATTAAGCAGTTAAGTTCAACTGACATCCGGTTGAATTAACCATTATGTTGGTTGTTTCATTATGACAGCTACGAAAACAAACGGATTTGTTGGTTGATTCTACCAACGCTTATGGTTTGCTTGAAACAAATTTTAGTATTATTCAAACTGCATTGCTGTTTGAAACAAACAAATGAAAATATTTGAAACAACAAACATTTCCGTTCACATTCACCTACATTTCTACTGAATTTCAAGAATATTTATTTGCATAAATTGCTAATTAGAAAAGTGCACATTTACAAAAGACCTATTTCCGTCTAAAAGAAATATACAAATGTTTATGCGAGCCTTTCTACTATTTTCAGGTTTTTTTTAAATTAAAATATTAAATTTTTCCCTATTCTTGAGTGACAGCGTCAGCACATGCAGCAGGACCGGATGATGGAATATGAAATAATCCAAAAAAGAAATCTGTTTCAAACTGTCTCACAGTGGCACAATTCTGAAAAAAGACGGTCAAAAACATTTTCACCCTTTTGCCATCATTTTATCGAGTAGGTGTCTTCAGAAGAGTTGCTCAAAACGTTATTCCGCATCTTTTGAAAAAACACGCCTAACTTTGCATAAGGGCATAAATATACTTTCAAATTCTAACTTTTTCCAGCAACGAGATAACGGGTTGTTGTCTTCAACAAAGTTGTAGAACAAATCATTTCAAGAAAAGTTGCTGAAGACACTAAGTTTCTAGAGCCTAAAGTTAAAGAGATATAAATGGTTTTCTTTCAACACTACCTTAAAACTGTTTTTTTTTAGATAATTAGTACTTTGTTCAAATTGGACGATTTCAGTCCGTTCTAAGAAATTGTAGGAATTATTAAAATACACATTTTGCTGAACACAACAATGGTCTCTGATGACCACATTTTGATATATAGTGATTGAAGTGTCTGTATGGCGTCATAATCAACCGCCTCAAAAAGGGTGGGCGGGTCCTGGAGGGGTCTGAAACAGATTGTTTTTGAAAGATTATTTTATGAACAAGCATTTCTGAAATTTTCAGCGTTGGGTACTGAAGGGTACCTAGTAAAACGTCAGTTTGAAATAGTACAGGTTATAAGCCAATTTATACATCACATGTGGGGTAATGTTCAACAAACTAAAAAAATATATGCGGGTCCTGGCGGGGTCTCAAATTAATTGTATTTGGAAGAGTATTTTATGAACTAGTAATCCTTATATTTTCAGCGTTGGGTACCAAAGGGTACCTAGTAAATCCTTATTTTGAAATGGTATGAATAGCAACAGTTAACTTAAGTAAGTGATCGTCCGAGAATTTATCCACATATTGGTCGATGAACGATGGTTCTGTTGATGCCGGGCAAACAGTTGTCAGTCACTTTTCTGCTTCTTAGAGTGTTTCATTGTTAGGAACGTTGTTTTCGCCCGGCCATCATTATAGCTTTTGTTGTGGCCATGTCGGTCCGGGCACCAGAGATGGTTTGCTTTCAAATTCTCTGGTAGAGTTCCCCGAGTCAGATAGTCTGCACGATATTCTTGTCCGGATACGTAATTCCATAAACAGTTCTGAGTTGAGAACTGGATTTTAGACAACCCAATTTTCGGTGAATAGGGTTGACGCAGAAGAAAGTTGTGTGTGTGTGTGTGTGTGTGTGTGTGTGTGTGTGTGTGTGTGTGTGCAATCGTGTGTGTGTGCAATCCACTCCCACTGTCCGGCAGTGCTTTTACGGAAGAAAAATGTCTGCAGCTATCATGCTTTATTCTAATCACAAACTGTAAACATTTTTAGCCCGGGTGTTGAAAGGTGATAGCTCTGTTGAGATCCAGTGACCCATTTCAGAATGCCTGGTCACTCACGTCCATTCCAAGGTCACTTTTACTTACAACATATTTGAAGGATATTTGTACCATATTTACACTTCCATTATTGCAAAATTGCAATTTTGTTCTGTTACGATCATGGCACGTATTTAGTAGTATGTATTTCGTTTTTATTTTTAATTGATCAGATCTCACCAGTAATGTTTGATGTTTCCTTGCTGCTCCTTTTGTTCCACTTTTAGTATCTTTTTTCGTATTCCGCTGAGAGATTTCTGTTTTTTTTTTTTTCTGTGCTCACTCGATTACTCACGCCGCGAACAATATTTAACCAGAATCCATTGTCTTCAAAACTAGATCGTTCCTAAAATTAAATAAGCAAAATCGCTTCACACTAAAAGATTTCGATAAAAGTATAGCATCTAGGGTTACCATTCCCATTTTCATCTCATTTCTGATTTCGTAATTTTTATTCATTGTTAAGTTTAATTATTTTTAATTGTTGTTGAAAGCAAGCTACAAAAGGAATCAATTGATTGATTCATCAAACCTACATTTCCAATTAATATGATTAATGGATCATAACGGAACAGTTCCCCTATCGGGTAATGCTTTCCAAAAGTGTGCTGGTTTGTTTTGATTTGATTTTAAACTATTTCAGCTATTTCAACTGGTTCTATATGATCAAATGCAGCATTTACTATTTTGCAGCATTATACTATTTGCAAATACTGTACTTGACCATTGATCACCTTCTCAGAACTATAATGTTTATCGGTAAGAAGTACTAGAGGATTATCAGAAGCACTTTTGGGCTGCATTTCTACTGATCTGGAAACACTTGTGTTCTTCTTTTCGAAATGGTAAAGAACCAGACCAGCCCTGGGACCTGGTAGTTGAAGTTAAACTACCTCAAGGTTTTGCCAGTGCCCAGGGTGGTAGAGCAGGGTTGCAAGAGAGTGGTCCAAACATTCAAGGCGTGGAATATTCTGCTACTTGAGATCGAAGCAGAAGATGCCGAAACGGAGCTCGGGAGCTGTATGGTGGTCAACTGTGTGGAAAATGGGCGTGTATTGGTATGGATGATGAAAGGATAGATAAAGTTTGATTATTAGGCGTTTCCAGATATCCATATTACACCGTTCGTGAAGGCCACAATGTCGATGTCAATTTTTTACCGAGAAATTCGGTAAATTTTTACCGAGATATTCGGTAAAAAGGCAATGGAGCTCAATGACAATAAAGGTGGTATATTAGGGACCATCAATTAACTTTTACTAGGCACAAATCTCATATACTATTAGGACTTCATGAATGATATATTCCCGGGAAACCGACTAGGCTGTATGAAGATATCAGGTATATTATTGGACTCGTTTGAAACACGCGAAGGACTTCGGTGAGGCGATGGTCTTTCCTGCCTACTGTTCAACATTTTTCTAGAAGGTGTTTTGAAATGTGCGGGGCTTTAACAAATCCAGTCATTTCGTTTGCTTTGCAGACGACGTAGAATTTATCGGATCCAGGCTGAAAAGTGAAGCAGAAAAGGTTGCATTTAGGGTGGATATCACTAAGACTAAGTTTCTGCTGGCAGGAGGAACCGTGCCCGGTAGAGCTCGCTCAGGCAGAATTATCGACCGAGATGAGTTTGAGGTGGTAGATGAGTTTATGTATCTTGGATCATTGGCTACGTCGGATAACAATTGCAGCAGAGAAATTCTATGCCACATAATAGCCGTAAGTCGTGATTATTATGGACTTCACAAGACGCTATGGTCTGGAAAACTTCACACCCGTACTAAGTGTACCATAAACCAGATGCTAATAAGATCTGTGGTTCTGTACGAGCACGAAACGTGGACAATGCTCGAGGAGGACCTGCAAGCACTTGAAGTTTCCGAACGACGTGTGCTTAGGAAAACGGTGTATGGTAGAAAAGATGAACGATGAGCTGGCGCAACTCTATGACGAAACTCGTACCCAGAAAGTCGGAATAATGAGCGCGACACGCTGTAAGGATGCCAGCCAGCAATCCCGCAAAAATGGTGTTTGCCTCGAAATCCGGCCGCTACAAAACGCAGGATAGCCCAGCAAGCTTTGTGGTTAGTGCAAGTGGAGTACAAGCAGCCCTAAACCGAATATTTTGGCGAAACATTGTAGCGCAGGTGCGGTCCCGATTAAATGTTTGTTTCTCCGGAGCGTCCTTTGGTTAGCAATAAGAACCGTGTTCGTTTGGCTATTACCGTTATGTTTAGTTTCAAAGGTCCATGTGCTCAACAACAAATGAGCTCAGCGAAAAATAACTCTCTATCTCTCTCTCTCTCTCTCTCTCTCTCTCTCTCTCTCTCTCTCTCTCTCTCTCTCTCTCTCTCTCTCTCCCTCCCCCCCCCCCTCTCTCTCTCTCTCTCTCTCTCTCTCTCTCTCTCTCTCTCTCTCTCGAAACCCCCCCCCCCCTCATCTCTTTTTCTTTCCTGCTAGTTTTTTTTTTGTTTATGCTTGCTCAGTTTTGCTCAAAATAACGTCGAAACAAGAAGCAGTTGTACAGTTGTACAGCTAGTTTTACGAACTACACAGACATAAAGATAAAAAAATGTACGCCATCTTGAAGGACAATACGTTTTTTGGTCGGATTAAACGTCATCACATTACGCCAAAGACAAACACTGTCGTTCCTGAATACCCATTCGATCCCTTTAATATCCAAAAACCACCCCAAAAAACATCATTGTCGAAAACCCGCTTGTTCAAACAAATATGGAAAAGTTATTCAGCTTTCTAGGAGATAAAGCTGAGCAACTTCTCTAGATTTGTTTGAACAAAACAGTTATTCACCATTGATATTTGTTGGGACAACCTGAATAATCTGCCACCGTGTCGTCCAATCGAAGATTTCTTCTGGATTTTGAGCTCCTTGGTGTACCTAAACAACTTGAGAACCACGAATTACAAACAGTTGATTGGTAGAATCAAGAGATGTATTCGCATAGTTGATATGAAGGCCGTACAACGCTCCTGTTCTGACATCAAACGAAAGGTTCACCGAACAGCCGCTTACAGACCGTTTTCAAATGTTTACTATTTTTTTCAACAATGGACAAGGTATCTTAAATTTCAATAAATCAAATCTTCTTCAAGTATGTTTGTCTTATTTTTTTGACAGCTGGAGAAAGAAATTCCAAAATTTTAGTTGCCACCCGTTATTCGTGGGAAATAGCACACACAAAAGTTCATCAGAATGCGGCCACTTTAAAAATTTATAGAAAACTATAAACTCGCACCTTGAATCTTGACTCAATTTTTTATGATTTTTAAAACAGCGTTTCCCATCAGTTTTTTAACATTCTTTATCGTTAGCTCATTATTGATTAGGGGCTATTCATGAACCACGTAGACTTTTGTGGGAGGAGAGGGAAAAAATTGTATGGAGAAGAGTCTACGAAGGGGTGGGGGGGTCTGAGAGTTTCAAAAATGAGTCTACGTGGTTTATGAAGCAACCCTTATTTTGAGATTGCGGCGAAGTTCTGGCTCCATGATTGACCAAGATCATGTCAATCGATAAGTGCCTGCCAGCTTAAGAATTTCTTGTCAAATTATGACATTTTCTTCTTCCGAACATTCTCTGAACTTTGTGACGAAATATTCCTATCCGGATTGTTTGTGGAAGTCGGCCTTCGCGGAAGTTTAGTTGCCCATCCGATGCAATGCGGATCGGTTAGCAACTACGTACGCAACTACGGCACGGGCTTAAGCATCGGCATTTCACTTCTCATGCCTCCCAACAAACATCGGTGTTGAATAGAGCTTGTCAAGAATTTGGGCTATTCAGCTGTTTCCTAGAATAGCTGAATGGCTCTCAAATTTGTTGACCGTTTGCAGCATTGTGCATTGTAGGTATTTAGTGCAGACTGTTTCGTGAATTTTTGGACAAAATATCCCGGATCACCATGTTTGGCCCACGCTTGAATTCTGCAACGACATTCTTGGACATCGTGGAATCAACAGGGCCACTTCTGGCACCACGTGGTTTCTTCCGTTTGACAGTCAAATGCTCCTTTGAGGTTTTTAGCCACATGGAAAACGGTGGTATTGACGAAACCTAGTTTCTTTAGTGATCCATCCTCGTAGCCATGGCCGTACGTTCTTCATGGATTGTCATGAATCAGATAAATCAGATCAAGACCGGAGTGGCGCATTTTACAGAAGTTGTCTCCATTCTATTCGGTCTATGGCTGCACCTCGCCAGCCTCGCAGTCTGCGAAGGGTCCGCAGGTCGCCTTCAACTTGATCGATCCACCTTGTTCGTTGCGTGCCTCTTCTTCTTTTGCTGGTCGGTTCGTTTTCAAGATTTATATTAACTGGGCTATCGTCCGACATTCTATCGACATGACCAGCCCATAGTAGTCGACCGATTTTTGCGGTGTGTACGATGGGACTCTACCAGTCACTCCATAGTCAATTTTGCAGTCGGCGAACTTTGTTCGATCGTTGTGTCCTTCGGAGTTCAAAGTTGGCCAAAATGGGCAGTTCTTTTTTTCGTTGGGGCGTAGAACCACTGCGTCCAGTCAGTTTAACTTTTGTGATATACCCCTGTTTACTATTCGCATTTTATAGATTGACCATCATTTGTCAAATGAACAGCCTGAGATGCGTCTTCTCCCAGTCAGGCAAAATTGAGTTTATAAAACCTTTCCAGGATTCACAGTCCACATTTCTTTAGGTTGCATATAGCCACTGTAAATAAATTCAAATCTGCTCTTGTCTAAAGCATCACAACTGCAAAGCAGACGGTCCGAGGTTTTACGTCCCAGTAAGTAACAATTTTAGTTTTATTCCAGCCGTATAACACTCCTCCCGGCTTTGTTGATCAAACTACATTCAAAACTGGTTTGTCTACCAACACCTCTTCTATGCATCTTTAAAGCCAAAATGTATATTAAGTGGCCCACTCTACAAGACCACAAGATTTTGTTTTTTTTTGTGAAAATCCATGAGAGCCTTCATAGAACCTATTGGCTGCCATCAAAACCAGCATAGGGCCAAATGGCCACAGCTGTCAAACTTCACGGTGACATCTTGGTTGTTTTTATTGTTCTGCTCTGTTCGATTCTCCGCTCTTCTGATTCATTTAACAGAAAATAATATCGAAGAAAAAAAGTTCTAGTGTTGCGGGAAATTTTGTTTGATAGCAAGATATCCAACACAAATTGAGTTTCATATAGCTTATCATGCTCCAAATCATATGCGCATTATATTTTATGGTGAATATTGGCACGACAAGAGCCGAAAATAAATAGGCCTCGGAGATTATGCGAGTTTACATCAACAAAACCAAAATTGAAATAAAAATATTCGATAAATTAATCATGAATTTCCTGAAAATTTATGGAATTCAATAAGGTTATCATAAGAAAGAATGCTAAAATCGGTTCCTGATCTACAGTTCATATGTATTACATTTAAAATTTGGAATTTATTTTTCCATATTTCAATTATTTCATATAAAGACTGGACTCTGAAAAAATGAGACACACAAAAATAATCACCAAAAATTCATTTTAAATCGGATACTTCTCAAATTTTCAGGGATTAAATAGCTATATATTGGCTATGTTTTGGCATAATTTATTTATTGAATTTCCTCCCCTAAGCTGAATGCTCGTACATTTATCTTAACACTGCTCATGAGATCTTGGGCGAGGCTTTGTCCATCTTCCTTACACAATCTCTCCCAGTTTTTCTTCAAAGCTTCATCGGTTTTGAATGTTTTTCCGATTTTTTTTTAACTTCTTCTTCTTCATTATCGCCCAAAACTTTTCGATCGGACGAAGTTCTGGTATATTTGGCGGGTTCGCCTCCTCCGGGACCACATTAATGCCCTTCGCTTCGTACCAATCCATTACAGGCTTGGCGTAATGGCACGAAGCGAGATCCGGCCAGAATAGCGTGGGACCACGGTGAGAGCGGAGGAAGGGCAGCAAGCATTCCTCTCGATAAATCTGCCCGTTTACGGTGCCGGTTGTAACGAACAGCTTGCTGTACCGTCCGCACTAGCAGATCGCCTGCCACAACAGGTACTTCTTCGCGAATTGGTCCATCTACCATGTACCGACAAAAAACTCGAGGCCGGGGATTTGTTTGGTGTCCGCCTTGATATATGTCTTGTCGTCCATGACCAGCCACTCACGGTACAGCTTCCGCGCACGCAATTTGGCCACCGTGTTTTGCTTGTCAGTCCGGTTTGGCGCCTTGCTGACCTTAAAAACACGTAGCCCAACCCGCTTCATGGTCTGCTGGACGAACCAATTCGACAAATTGACCTTTTTGGCCACGTCTCGGGTGGAAAGGTTCGGGTTATTCTTAAAGTACTGCCTTATCTTCCGCGCCTTCTCTGGGTATTCCGTTTTCGGTTTTCGGCCGCTTCCAGCGCGCCGCTCGATGGTCTTCGTCTCTTGGAACATCTTCACAACGCGGGACACGGTGGAATGGTGGATTTCAAGCCTTCTGCCGATCCATCTGTGCGACTGACCAGGATTATCGATCACCGCGCCCAAGATTTGCTGGCGTAGCTCTTCTTGTTTCGAATGCATCTTGACAACTACTTGACAGATCGCAAGCATAAACATAACACTTGAAACTAGTATTACCCAAAATTTCATTAATTTTTACCCTCGCAATGAAAAGTTACATCCAAAACAAAGTGTCGCATTTTTTTCGAGTCCAATCTTTATTTCAATATCGCGATTGGAACAAAACACAGTTTTGCTTAAAAGCCAATTTTTTTTTCGCAATGGCGATGGTGACTTTCCTCATTGCCAATTTGGCGTATAATGCATTCACTGGAGGTAAAATGGCTTTAAAATACTTTTTCAACTGACCATAATAAGATAATTCGAATGAGTCCTAAAACGGCATTTCAAAACAGCATTTTACGAGTTTATAAAGTCAAAATAAAACCTTTGATAAGGGTAAAAGGAACTTCAAAAGAAAAGGGTTTAAGATCGTTATAAAAAAGCTGTTTAGGTTCTCATAAACCTGACTAAAACTTGAAACCTTTTGGCACCTCTTACTGCCATAATAAAATTGATTTCTAGTGGCTTTCATAAAACTTTAATCAAGCTCAGTAAAGCTGGATGGGTTTTTGCAATGTTACTTGGGGATAGGACGGTTGAGGATGGTGGAAGTTAAGTATGGAATTACTCAGCCAAATTCAACTCACACGATTAGACTTCTTGTAGAAGATTATTGTATGTGTGGCTCTCTTATTGGTCAGCCGAGTTACAGCGGAAAATTGACGGGATTGATGTAGGACAGCATGTTTAAAAACCATTAATTTGAGCGATTTTACTTCATGCCACTTCCCGGCAGTGGTATGCGGATTTTATGGATTTTGTACCGAAAGACAAGAACACATCAAATTGGGCCATGAAGCGTAAACTTTGGAAGACTAATGCAGAGCCGAAAGACGAAAATAAAATGATGGGGGAGCCGAAACAAAAACTATGAAAAACGCACGAAAAACGACTGTACATGTTCTGATAGTTGGCGTCAATTGCATTCGGCGTTGAGCATTTTACGCATACACATCCCAAAATACAACCGACAGAGGTAAGCTGAAATCAATTCATACTACTGTAAAAATTGGAATTCATTTCAATGACGACAGGCAATGTAAAGGTTGTACGAAATCAAATTGCACCACTTTTAAATGGCTGTAACATTTTACCCGTTGGGTATTTTCTATTGAAATTTTGGGTGGAATTAGCTCAATGTGTTTACGCTGTATAAGTTCCACAAGTAGATGTGCAATCGTTGGAAGTTGGAAGAACAGCAGCATACGGAAGCTCTACACCCAGATGTTGCCTCGTTATGGATGATGAGACGTATGTAAAAGCAGACTTCCGGCAGCTTCCGGGGCTCCAGTTTTTCACTGCTCATCATAAATTCGATGTCCCTGAGGACGTTAGAAAGCAGAAGATGTCAAAGTTTGCCAAAAAATATATGACTTGGCAACCAATTTGCTCGTGTGGAAAGCGGAGCACCCCATTCGTGACAACTGGAACGGTCAATGGGCAGGTGTATCTAAAGGAATGCCTCCAAAAGCATCTACTTCGTCTTCTGAGGCCTTTTCTGGTCGGATTTAGCCTCTTGCTATTACTCGAAAGAGGCTTTGGAGTGATACAAGGCTAAGGAGGTCAATTTCGTACTGAAGCATCTTAACCCCCCGAACGCACCGGAACTGCAGCCAATTGAAAAGCACTGGCCCATCATGAAGCAGGCACTTCGGAAGCATCCAAAGGAAGTAAAATCGGAGGAAGATATGAAGAAAAAATGGATTGCCACGCAAAAAAAAGTTGGTCCAAATGTTGTACAAGACCCTATGAGTAGTGTAAAGAAGAAGGTTCGTGCATTTGGATATGGAATTGAAATTGAATAAAACAAACAAATTCATAACATGTTTTATTTTAAGGAGTGTATCGAATATAAGCTATCCACATACATTTGCGTTGTACGCATGTATTTGTGATGTTTTTTATGCTCTGAACACTGCATTCTGTGCGTTTGACTGTCAGATTTCTTTTGTTTACTTGATTATGCGGTTCAAATTCTGCGTTTTTAAAATGTCGCGTATTGAAAAGGAAGTGAAAATTAAGGTTCTGGACACATGGCTAAGTGAGAAGGGTATTACTATGCGAAAATTGGCGAAGCGGTTTGGAATTCATCATGCGAGTGTTAAAACCATCATTAATAAGTTTGGGGAACACTATTCTTTGGATGAGCTACCAGGAAGAGGCAGAAAACCCGGTTCTTCCAACCCGAAACTGGAGCAGAGAGTGGTATCTCTAATCATGAAGAACAAATCAATGTCAATACGTGATTTGGCTAAAAAAGCAGGAACGAGTTTCGGAATGATCCAGCGTATCAAGAGGAGAAACCACCTGTAGACCTACAAGAAGCAGAAAATCTCGAAACAAAGTGCAGAACAGAAGAAGCGAGCAGCAACAAGGGCCCGGAAATTGTATTCGCGTCTTTTGCAGCGTCCGGATGGATGCGTTTTGATGGACGATGAGACCTATGCAGAGTGGCCACAGACTCGGGAAAATCTGGAAATGCGGGAAAAATGCGGGAAATTCAAAAGTCATCGGGATTTTTTGTCATATGGAAGGAACCATACTCACACCTTTTTCAAATGATTTGAGTAGCGTTTTTGTCATTTACTCGGTCCACCGATCTCATTATTCAGCCTGTTCAAAACGTACCGCTTAGAGCATCTTCAGCTGTGGTCTATTTTAACATCTTTATGGGTGATTTGCATCAGCAAACTTAAAAAGAACCAGCTAAAACAGACCAACTTTGCGTTCCCCGCACCGGTATAGTATTTCTTGTTGTTAAACCCACCAACACCTATCATCTTGTCAATCATACAATATCCAGAGATCAGAAGTTTTGTTTTTTTTTCAGAGACCGAGGATTTTTCGCAAACTTTTGACTATGAATTGGTTTGAGTGCTGGTGAGTGTGTGAATGCATGTATCTCATTTAAACGATATAAGATAGTGCTGATAGTGATAGCGCCACGCCAACCTATGACAAGAAGCACTTTCTGTGAGGTTTCAACATGCGAAGGGATATGATCCTAGACATTATCCGACAACTAGAGTCAACTGATGACTTTTTCCAGCTATTGCGATGCAGCTGGATATGTTGGCCTTAGTGTTACAGGTGCACTACAGCTTAACGGATGTAGGCGTATGTCCTCAGCTAGTTCTCTCGACGAAAACTTGGGGGTTGGTGATCCTGATATTTTTTTGCAAATCTGTCCTAAAGACTTACGGCCCGCAGTATTTAAGCCCCCCTATCGGAAAAGGTTAAGAAACTGATGGACAAAAATTTTCTCCCGAAAGTTCGAAAAGAATGATGTAAATTCAGTGTACTTAGAAACTCAGAGAACTTATCGGAACCTCGGTATACTTTTTAGATTTGACTTAGACTTTTCCGAGGTTTAGCTATTCTCCCTGATGTCAAAGGAATATACCATAAACTCAGGGAACTTTCCAGAAAATCGGGGAGCTTTCCAGAAAATAAGGGTTCTTCCTAGAAGTTCAGACAACTTTGCTGAAATTCAGACTGTTTCCTAGAAATTCAGGTAATTGTCCACAAATTCAAGGAGCTGACTACGAGTTCAGGGAAGTTTCCAAAAGTAAAGGGTTCTTCATAGAAGTTCAAGTAACTATCCAAAAATTCAGGGGGCTTCCAGAAGTATAGAAAACTTATCAGATTATTTTCGGTATTTTTCAGAAGTTCATTGAACCACTCAAGATTTTCAGGGAACTTTCCAAAAAATTCACGGAACTTTCCAGAAAATTAGAGAACTTCCAAAAGAGAACAGTCAAGAAATTCATGAAGCTTTTCAACAGTTTGCGGATCTTCCTAGAGGTTTAGTGAACATCTTAGAATTTCATGAAACTTGCTTGACATATTCAGAACTTCTTAGAAGTTCAGCGAACATGTAGGAGTTCAAGAAACTTCCTTGAAGTTCAGGGTTTCTCATGAATTCAAAAAACTTCTCAGAACTTCAGGAAATGCTCACAAAGATCATGGAACGCCCCCAAAGATCAGGAAACTTTCCAAGAGGTCAGCAAACATCTCAGACGTTCAGAGAACATCCCAGAAATTTAGAAAATTTCCTAGAAGTTCAAGGAACTTTCCAGAAGCTCGAAAAACTCCCGGATGCCCAGGGGATTCAGCAAATTAGAATTTTTTTCAGTAGTCCTGCGATCTTCCAAGAATTTCAGAAAACTTCCCCCAAGATCGAGGAACTTTCCTGAATTTCAGAAAACGTCCCAGATAAGATTTCAGAAAACGTCCCAGAAAGGATTTTTTTAGCATTCGAAAAGTTTAGGAAACCATCAAAGGATTTTTCCATAAGTTTGGGGAGCTTCCTAGAACTTCAGGGATCTTTCCAGGTGATCGAGAAACTTTCCAATCGTTCCTAAAACATCCCAAAAGTTCAGGGTATGTAAGTTTTAAGAAGAACTTAAACTTCTTACTACTCGATGATTTTTCAAATCCAACCAACACGAGAATAAAGAAACCAATACTTTTTAATCAATTTCATAGAATTTCCATCTATTCACAATCGTGGAGATCATAAAAAGTTCTTGTACGATTTAACAACATCTCGGTAATGCTAACTATTCCACAGAAATTCCTCGTTAGTAATTTAAATATGTGTGACATTCTGCTTTTTATCGCAGAATATGTACCTGCTAGAAGTTAAAACAACTTCTGGGAAGCGAAATCTGATTTTCTAAGATCCCGTCATTTCCACAAATTGGTTCCTATTCCATGGATGATCAGCAAACTTTTTGGAAGTTCACCCAAGTTTCCAGAAACGATAATAATTTTTCGGCAATTCAATGAACTTCTCTAAAGTTTCATCATTTCTCTTCTCGAAAGACAGCGAGCAAACTTCATGATTATCTGGAAACTTCCAATTATTTTATTCAACTGCCGAGAAATTTAATTTAAATTTAATTTAAGTTCTGACATGTTCATTATAGATATTTCCACCCAATCTTAGTAAATATTCCGAAGTTCATTAAATTAAATTTTTAAAAAGTGAGTTCAGTAAGAAACTTTGAAGCTTATATAAGTTCTGAAATGATGCAAAATAGATCCGGTATAAAACAAAATTTACATACACCAGCGATGCAGTGATGTATTTGCGTTTGCTCTAAATAAATAAATCCAAACCACGATTTGAACCACCGTTGAAGATACCCTTAAAAGATCTGGCTACACGGCTGCAACAGGTGAGGCCAGAAATGCACTTCATGTGGTGGGAAATGTGTTAACACATGGTGAAAGAAGAATTTGGGCAGGTGTGCTCAATGCCGTCTAACGTTGTTTGCCGGATTCCAGAGAAAAGAAAATGGTTTGGTCAAATTTTGGCTAGAACCAAGAAGGAGCTACCAAATTTGACAACATTTGTTGAAAATTGGCTCATCCTGTCGCACTAAAAGGCGTATTTTAAATAAATGGAAGGTGTCTGGTGGTAAATCAAACTGGAAAAAGTTTGGGAGCTCAGAGATTTAGCTACGAGTAATTTATATTAGTCGGGAAAACAAGGCAAAAATGCGGGAAAAATTCGGGAAAAATGCGGGAATTTTTATATTAAGTTTGTGTGGCCACCCTGCCTATGTTAAGGAGGACTCAAAAACCCTTCCAGGTCCACAATACTTCACTGTCGTCGTTGGGGAGGATGTGAGCGATGCGGACAGGTCGATTCAAGTGGAGAAATTCGGTCGAAAGGTACTGGTATGGCAAGCAATATGTTCCTGTGGTTTGAAGTCAACCATTTTTTACACTACCGGAACTATAAATGCGGAAATCTATCGATCGAGTGTCTCCAGAAGAGATTGTTGCCTATATATAAGAAGCATAGTACACCTCCACTGTTTTGGCCGGATTTAGCGTCGGCTCACTATGCCAAAACCACTCTCAATTGGCTTGCGGAAAAGGGTATAGATTTCGTTGAGAAAAATATCAATCCACCAAATTGCCCTCAGCTTCGACCATCGTGAAGAGGGTCTTCAAGAAGACTGGTAAGGCAGCTGGGAACATGCAGAAGTTCAAAAAAATTTGGGCTCAAGCGTCCAAAAAATGCGATGCAACACTTGTCCGGACCTTGATGAAGAGCATTCGATCCAAAGTTCGAAAATTCGTGAAGGAATAACTTAAATTTCATCCGGTCTTCATTATGTTCAAGTTTAACCTCGTACAATAAAGGATCATTTTTTCGTATGAATAAAATATCGGTTCTCAACATAATTTGAAAGAAAGTTTGTGGATAGCTTATTTTCGATACACTCCTTATGTATAGCAAGATGCTGGCCTTAAGGTGTACTTCGGACCAAGGGGTTCTACAACAGTGAACCAATTTCAAATCGCTAGTTGCATATTGAGTGTTGGTATAAGGCTAAGGAAGTCAATTTCGTGCCGAAGCAACTCAACCCCCGAACGCACCGGAACTGCAGCCAATTGAAAAGCACTGGCCTATCATGAAGCAGGCACTTTGGAAGCATCCTAAGGAAGTACAATCGGAGGAAGATATGAAGAAAAAAAGGATTGCCACGCAAAAAAAAGTTGGTCCAAATGTTGTACAAGACCTTATAAGTAGTGTAAAGAAGAAGGTTCGTGCATTTGGATATGAAATTGAAATTGAATAAAACAAACATGGGAAAATATACACAACATGTTTAATTTTCTCCCTGAAAGTTTGAAAATGATTGGTTGAATGGGCGAATTTTGCCGAATATTTGTGTGTTTCGCAATTTGATTCCGTACACCCTTTAGCAATCAAGATAATGTGTTGCAATAATTAACAACTCACCCTTTAACAAGTAACAACACCTTGAATAAAATACACTAACCCACACTCTTGGTAGGACTCAAAACGACGTTACCTTCCGGCCGCACACTCTGGCCGCATAGTGGTTCGCAAATGTCGCCCTGCGTTTGACAGACACGCAGAATTCTTCTCTTTTGATTGGAAGCACGAACTGCACTCGACTGCAGAAACTTGATTCGGTAGCAGCGCTTGGACTTCCGTCTGACGATGAAAACCAGATAGCCTTCCAGGCGGTCTGCCACACGTCCGCGCCCTCTTCCGCTTCGAAACTGATATTTTCCGCAGCAAAAGCTACGTAATGACCATACCCGCGAAACGCTGAACACATCATTCGTAAACATCTTTCCGGGACTAATTGAATTAACAGCCTACTCTCAGCACGTTGGATCGTTTTTTAAGTGTTAAAATTCAATAAAAATTTATTTGAAATTCGTGGAAAAAATGCAGCAAAAAAACAAACACGTCACATTTTTCACACGGCTTACTTCGATTTTCGGGGCATATTCAGTCTCCGTCTTCCTCCTAAAAAAGCCAGCAAGTTTATTACCGGTGTGCTTCGATCGATCGTCTTTAATAAATTCATTGCAAAAATAAAAATTCAATGATGGTTAATGTTGAACTCTACAAATACGACGATTCAATGTCCGTTGCGACAAGGAATCAATTTCGCTCAACATGTTACTCGTCTCAGAAATCATTTATCTCAAATTTCTAAATCCGAAGAATACGGATTTACATCTCGTTCACTTTAAGGTTGTTCGACTGCCAATGACCAGAGCCAATCCATACCCGCTAATCGATGTCATTCTCATTTTTACCCCACAGCTCTCACATTCCTGATTATGGGAGCAATCGGATACATGGTGAACACAGTATTCGGCGCCATGTTCAGCAACGGAAACGAGAGCTCAACGGTAGGGCTGCTGTACCCTCGGTAAGGTCTAGCCGCATTCTAATCCCGGTCCATTTCCATCGAACCCATTGGATTTTTCCCATTTCAGCGAATCGGAAACGCGCGAGGTGAAACACCTGGACGGGATGTGGAACTTTGTCCGGTCCGACAGCAACAACCCGTCGCAGGGTTTGCGGGAGAAGTGGTTCAGTGATGATCTGAGCAAATTCAGGCACACCATCGGGATGCCTGTGCCGAGTAGCTACAACGATGTGTCCGAAGATGCGGCCCTCCGCGATCATGTCGGAACGGTGTGGTATGATAGGAAATTTTTCGTGCCAAAGTCCTGGGGCGCCGAGGATCTGCGGGTGTTCGTGCGATTCGGATCGGTGCATTACGATGCCATTGTGGTAAGTGTTCGGTTCAAGTCGTTGATTGAGTATGAATTCAGATTCACGATTCGATTCTTGCAGTGGATCAACGGATTACAGGTGGTGAAGCATGAAATAGGCCACCTTCCGTTCGAGGTGGACATATCGGAGGAGCTTAAGTATGGAGCGGAAAATCGCATCACGGTGCTCTGTGATAATGTGCTATTGCAGGTCACGGTGCCACAGGGAAAAGTGCAAAACCAACCGGTGGACGGAGGTGTTGAGCTAGTACAATCTTACACGTTCGACTTCTTCAACTATGCCGGTATTCATCGATCGGTTATGTTGTACACTGTTCCGCGAGTGTTCATCCGTGACGTTGCGGTTAACACCGATCTAGTGGATGGTGAAGGTCATATCTACTACAATGTCAAGAGCAACCTGAATGGGACCAACGATCTTCAAACGACGGTAAAAATTATAGATAAAAATGGGACCGTAGTGGGGATGGACACCACTGCAGGGGTGGACCTAAAAGGGGTAGTAATAGTGAAAGATGTGAAGCCATGGTGGCCATATTTGATGCACGATGAGCCAGGGTATATGTACAGTATGGAAGTCACGCTGCAGGGAAAGAGCAACGAGGCTTCGGATCCGGTTTGGGAAATTTATGATGTCTACAGGACGAAGGTCGGTGTGAGGACACTGGAATGGAACAATACGACGTTCCTCATTAATGGTCGTCCGATTTACTTCCGCGGGTTCGGAAGACATGAGGATTCTGATGTGAGAGAGAGTCTAGATCTTATGTGAAAAGAAATAAATAATGTTGGTTCCTTCCGTAGATTCGAGGAAAAGGTCTTGACTACGCACTGTTGACCAAGGATTTTAATCTCCTGAAGTGGGTTGGAGCAAACGCTTACCGTACATCCCATTATCCTTACTCTGAAGAGAGTATGCAGTTCGCAGATGAACATGGGATTATGATCATTGACGAGTGTCCCAGTGTTGATACAGAGTAAGTTTTTTTTTCTTCAAACATTCTTTGAGCAAATCTTAAATGAATCATTTATTTCAAGAAACTATTCACAAATTCTATTGGAGAAGCACAAGTCCAGCATCGAACAGCTGATCCATCGGGATCGCAACCATCCCAGTGTCGTTATGTGGTCCATCGCTAACGAACCCCGTACCGGTCTGTTCGCTGCGGACGCTTACTTTGAAGCCGTTGCCAAATATACACGCCAATTGGATCCTTCTCGGCCAGTGACGGCCGCCATCGCTGTGGGAGTCAACGACGACCGAGCGGTAAGTTTCCAACCTTCCAAAGTTCGCTGCACCAAGCGCATTGAAATCTCTCATATCACACCATCTCGCGTGGAAAAGAAAATAATATTTCACAAAAAAGAAATGCGCAGCCGGTAGGATTCGAACCTACGCTCCCAGAGGGAATCTGATTTCGAGTCAGACGCCTTAACCACTCGGCCACGACTGCTGATGAGAAGGGCGGCCACCACATTGCTACTGTTTCCTCAGCCACTATTACGAAAGGAGATCTAAAGAAAATCAACAAAAATACTCATTCTGCCATCTCTTTCACCCACCCACAGGCACAGCATCTGGACATAATCAGTTTCAACCGCTACAATGGATGGTACTCAAATGCCGGAAAATTGAATATGATAACGAATCGAGTAACAGAAGAGGCCAAATCCTGGAATGCCAAACATAACAAACCCGTTCTGATGTCGGAATACGGAGCCGATACCATGGAAGGACTGCACATGGTGACTCGCATTTACACCCATGCATGCTTCCAACCGGAACCTCCAAACTAATCACCCGTCTCTCCCTTCCAACAGCTGCCCGCCTACATTTGGTCCGAGGACTACCAATCGCAGGTTTTCAGCCGACATTTCCGTGCCTTCGACGACCTCCGCAAGCAGCACTTCTTCATCGGAGAGTTCGTGTGGAATTTTGCAGATTTCAAAACAGCACAAAGTAAGGACCACGGTCAACACCCCCGGGACGAAACTCAGGATAATCCCATTCCTTTTCGTCTTACAGCGTACACCCGGGTCGGGGGCAACAAGAAGGGCATTTTCACCCGTAACCGACAACCGAAGGCGGCCGCCTACCTCCTAAGGCAGCGCTACCACGCTCTGGCCGAGGAACTCGACAAGAGCACACTGCCGGATGATCTCTTCCTTTACACGGCCGGCAGCAGCGAGACGAGCCTGGTCAGCAAAAGCGAGCTGTGAGACCGAAACCGTGGCGAACTGTGCGGTTATGCTCAGGAACTAGCATTGTACTGTTGCTTTTATTCTACTGTAGGAATCTTGAACACGAGTTTTGTTTGTACATAGATTTATTTAGTAAAATAAAGTGAAATTCGCGAGGTTGAGTCTAGATTTTCAGGTTTGATTTGTTTCCGCTGGGGGAGGTTCCACCACTTTCATGCATTCGTCTGCGAACTCCACGAATAGTGGTTCCATCATTCCCACTCGCATGGCCTTCATACCGTCGGGAGCGGAATCGATTTCCTGGAGAAGTTTCCGGAGGTGAGGATTGTAGAGGAGGTTTTTGAGCGACTCCGATTGTTCTAGAATGATGCGAATGATTAGTTGGGACGTAAATAAAGGTAATATACCTATGCTTCCTTACCTAACTGGTCAAGTTGTTCTTGATTCACAGTGTCAACTGTGACGAAAATTAGTTCCTTCGTAAGTTTTTGGGAGTCACTGTTGGTCTGGTCTTTGATTGGCGGTTCGCATGGATCTTCCTGATGCTTTTTATAGCATTGCAATGAGCAGCTGAAAATAAAAGAAATTGTATGAACTGTCGGAATCGAATTAAATATTCAAATCGCGTCGCGTTAAACATGGGGCGCTTTGAGTTAACATTGAGTTCCCAACGTATTTATCATAAAAGATGCTGAATAATTGTTCCTCATATCAAATATTTAAAAAAAATAGCTAAAACATTTTGTTTTTCCTCCGTGCATTTCTGCCACGAACACGTGTGCAAAATTACTGAGTTGGATCAACAATCAATATGGAACCAGTGATTTGAAATTGGTTCACTGTTGTAGAACCCCTTGGTTCAAATAACACCTTGCAGTCTGGACCTTGCAACACATTCTTGCTCTCTTCGGTACTAGAATTTATGCTTTTGTTTCTATTCTCTGCGTTATTTTGACAGAATATTTGAGGGTGTGTTCGTGTGAGTTTCGTTATTAGGGGCAAATCATCCAGCTTGGAACCGATGTTCTGGTACTTCGTAAGCTGAAAACTATATCCATTTTCTTCTTAACCATCCACACGGAAGAAACAAAGTACCTAAAATTGAGTATTTTTAAACTCAAAATTGAGTACTGTTGTTGAACCGGAGAAATGGGTAAATTTGATTCTGCACATTAGGTAAAGATTACTCAATGGGTGAGTATTTCATTGACAACTAATTTTTGATTAAAATCTAAAGGCGTTTGCAAATTTTTATTATTAGACGTATATCAGATTTAAATACCGAAAAACAATAAATATGTAACGGTACTAAACTAGCCGTTATTGTAATATATCGCGGAAATTTGAAAACAAACAAAATCCATAAAATTGTCAACAAAATTTATGTCTATATTCTATCATCACGACAAAGGCACTTTATTTTAAATGTTATATAACATTTGCTAACTAACCGTGCGAAAAAGTGCTCATTTTTTGGTTTTTACAAGTTCTATTGTGTTAGGTTAAATTAACCCACCATAAAATTTGGATACAGTTACTCAAATTTGAGTACTATGGCATATACTCAAATTTGGCTTCTTGCGCGGAACCCCAGAGTTGGGTGAAATGAACTTAATTTTGGGTTCTTTGTTGCTTCCGTGCAGCCGCTGGTTGGATCGTGTTTGATCTAGTACAGGGTAAACGGCCGAACAGTTGCGATAAGTTTGAAGCGTTGTGTATGATGAAACAATGGCAAAACTATTGGTACCCTGACGCTTCTAATGAACCGCAACTGTTGGAGTGGATTGATATAAACAGTTTTAATCAAAAATTGAATGTAATTCGTTTTTGATCCAGTTCCAAACTAAATTGGGTTGCAAAATTTAGTCGGCTTGTTGTGTTAAATGTCAGTTTGTTTTCTTTTGTAACTCGTATCGGATTGAAGTTTGCACTGACAATAAGTTCGGGTAAATTTGGGCAGGTTTAATTTTTCAAGGTTAAGAATTTTAGCAGGGTATTAACTGATGGTTGGTTTTCTTTCCAAGCGGTAGCACGCCATACAGAAATTATTGAAAGCAATTTGAGAAAGAGATCCGATTGGCTGCCATCGGTTAATTTAGGCGCAAACGACATCGAGCACTGGGATGAAAATTAAACTATTGTGATGGTTTCGACTTATTTACGTTCATATTTTGCAACATTCCTTGATATTGCGATCACGCTGTGGAAAATACATTTTGTTCTGTACTTACTAAGGCACTTCACACGTTTTGCACCGATATTTTTTGTCATTTTCGCAACAAACGGCACACTTCGGTAGCATTTTTAAATGTTTTGTTTAGATTGTCTTTATTCCTTTAGTCCCTTGATTCGAAGGAGAAGAAATTGAGCTGTCAAAGTGATTTCTTCCTTACCGATCTCAGATTCATTTGAAACCCCACAGTTGATACAATCACTCTGAAATATTTCATTTTTCCAATAAGATAAAAATACCAGGGACATCCCAATGTGATGGTATGTAAAGCAGACGTACACTCTGAAATTTTTCTAATCGTTGATAAATCCTAGAGAGTTTGAGCTGTTCAGTGGAATTCCTGTAACTAGAAATGAGAAGAAAACTTAGTATTTTCCATTTATTTGTAGTTATTAGTACGAGACATTGAAGAAGTCTGCAAATTGTTATTAGTACGAGACACTGAAGAAGTCTGCACATTATAGACGAAATACGCGTATCTGTCAAGATAAGCAAAGGCAGTTTTTTTTTTTTTTTTAAGTGTACAGGTTGCAGCATCAGAGCTCACTTGTCAAGGCCTGTATCTGCTCCGATTGATCCATCACTCAGACGCTATCAGACGAAGGTAACCAATGTCGGTCAGATAGGCACTGTTGACGTTTGAGTAACGGGATCAATCAGCAAAGTATTTAAAATCAAGAGGTTGACTCACCTGTTTATGTTTGTTCTTACCTACCCTCCTTCGAATGGGGTTAATAACATGTCGTTTAGATGATGTTGATTCTCTGTTTGTTGGTGTCGTTGTCACCAGTTGACTGGAATTGCTGAGTTTTTGTTCATTTCGAGTTGTTTGTCTTGTCGTTCTTGGTGGTCCTGAGTTCCAATGTTACACCCAAGTGAGGCATCCCTTCAGTTGTAAATGCTAAGGATTCCCTGAAGCCTTCCATGTGATTTCTTATATGCTCCACTACACTTCTCCGTAGCTCCATGATATTCGCTTGGTGTTCTTGGGTTCCTTGCTTTGTGTTATAGGTACTGCTGAAGCACCAACGCAGAAAACAAGCAGTGTCCATCACCGATGGTTTCCTTGACAAGTACACACTTAATTATTTTTACCGGGCTCGGTTAACAAATTATTGATTTCTCAACAGCTGAGCTCTCGGTGGTCACCTCGGTAATCAATTTAAACTACTGATTCCTCGGTACTGCATAACCTTTAGCGATATGTCAAAAATAACCGAACTGATCTTCAAAATTAACTGAGCAATCCTTTAAAAAACAAACCGAACATGTCGCCACACCAATTTGTTCAATTACCGAGAACCTTTGTATTATTTCAACAGTTTTTTTTTGTAATTTATTATCGAAAAATTCGTAAAATTAGTGAGGAATATCTGCAAAATATCGAACGACATGTTAATTTATGGCCACCTTTTTTGCGGTGATAATAAAAAATAAGCTCATAGGCTGGACACTTTTTCTGAGTTCAATTTTTATTCGTTCCAATAAACTTCATACTGGATCCGGATGATTCTCCTCAAACATAGTAGTTTCGAAAGTTTGGTTGCCATTGAGACCCTCTTCACTCAAATCAAGTTTTTTTAAGCGTAACGTTGCTGAAGGATGCTTTTCCATTATGTGCCGTTTCAAGGACAACCAATGGGTATATCTGAGAACACACCCGGGAAAAATACTGTCAAAGAATGAAGCATCGGGCAAAAAATCTCCCTTTCGGATGTGCCATCCAATGTGATGGCTCGATTCATCCAAATAACCTGGGACAGGACGATGACAGAAGCAGCAAACGATCGCGTCAACCATTTTCTGCAGTTTCAAATATATAAATAAAAATAAATCATAAGTTAACATACTAAACATTTCAGCAATGCCGCTGTCCACTTCAACAAGCGAGTTTAAAATTACCTCCATTTCAAAATCAGCACAATTTTTTGCTTGGGGAATAACACGCGTTTAGTTAGAAACGTTCCCTTCTTAACTGAAATTTATAAAAAATGGCGTCATATAGAACGTTGAATAAGTCATCCGCAAACTAAGAGTTTGGAATAATATTGACGATAGCTCGGTAAAACGTATTTTTTTGCTGAATGTTCGCTACACATAATAACTGAGTTTGCAAAAAGTACCGTGTTTTTTCTGAAAGCGAGGTAATTTGGTTATATGTATTACGGACATCTGTATTCTATTATGTTTTACAGAAAAACCAGTAATAATATTTACAGAAATCAGTAACCCGAAGTACATCACAAAGAACGTTGAACAACTAACGAACAAAATTCTAGAAGGGATAATTCGAGCCGAACTGCGACACGCCAGAGACCGACCATGTTGATAATAGCTAGCACACAGCTAGCCAAACACGAAGTTTCCGAGAGAAGCGAAGCCGTGGCCAAGTAAACCATCCTCATGACGAAATGAGGTGGTGGCAGTAGCTATTCCGTTGAACCCAAATTGGCTCTTTTCAAGGCCATCAAAACAACTGGAAAGAGAGTTAACATGTCTTTGGGAGTGTTGGGTTTTGGGGTGGTCGATTGTGAAAAATATCTTTCGTGTGCCGTATGCAATTGGAGGAGCATGAAACCTGCATCTTGGGTAAAAGTGTCCCAAATGACTAATAACCCATTTGCACTACAGTGTATATTACGTGACATAGAGTATCTGTATATCATATGTCATACATATGATTGCCAGTAAAAGCAAGATGTTTGAATGTAGATACTAAGATAGGCTATATCAAATAAAATAGGTTGAAGTGCGAATGTTTAGTGAATGGGAGTTAGATTTGGAACGAGACCAATTTAAGCCAATCCTTGAACAATCAAGCGATTCAGATTACACATTGCTGCGTAGTCATACGTCACCTTTGCGGACAACCCCATTGGGCTGTACCTTATAGTTTTTTTCTTCAATTTACTGTGGAAATTTTTAAAGGCAATTGACAGACTCGAATCTCAAGGTGGGTAAGTGGCGCCATCCACACACAACTCACCAAAACATACGGAAACGAGCTGTAATTTAAAATGGCAGTTATAGAAATTTACACATGTAGGGCACTCCAGCTTGGATGTCTGTTCTCTGTGATATTACCACTTATAAAATGAGCTTCAATTGGTTAATATCGGTTATTTAAATCAGTACAATTAATAATTCTCTACTTGAGACCCGAAAAATTTCCTCGAACAATTCACTCGACCAGAATGAATTCGATTATATGGTTAAATTTTGATATCGAGAAATTTTGGTGTCATTTGTTTTTAGATTAGTTACAAAACAAAACCAAAATCCGGAGCGGGATATCAATTTTTTCTTAGTTCTTCAAATAAATCTCTATTAAATTTCGCAAATATTTTTCAAGATTATATACTAAGCCTCTTATATTTCAAGTTTATACTAAGCGAGTATAGAAGCCGTTCATTCGAAGTTTTGCTTCAACCTGGCGAATATCGTTTAAATGTTAACTTTAAACTAGTAGGACCATAGACTAACTCTAAGACCAGTAGGTCCCATACAAAAACGATTTTTTTCTTGGCTCAGTCAGTACTAGAACATCGTCCCAAGCTCGGTCCCAAGCTCAATAATGCACCCCTTATAATGAACTCACATGAACACACTCTCAAATACTCTGTCAAAATAACACAGCAAATCAAAACAAAGGCGCAAATATGTATAACAAGGTGCTGGCTTCAAAGTGTAATTCGGACCAAGGGGTTCTACAACAGTGAACCAATTTCAAATCGCTAGTTACATATTGATTGTTGGTAATAGTACGTTCACACTACAGCTTATATTACGTGATATAGAGTATCTTGATATCAAATGACATGTACATTATTTCCAGTGAAAACTAGATGTATAGCTGCTGATATCAAGATACTCTATATCACGTAATATAAGCAGTAGTGTGAACGTACTATAAGTATGTTGGGGTATCTACAGCTTTTCTCCTTTAACAGCGATTGGCTCCTCAGCACTCGTAGCAGTGGCTAGATAGTCCTGAAAAAAGGATATAGTTTTTGGCTCAGGAAGTACCGGAACATCGGTCCCAAGCTAAATGATTCGCCCCTAATTACATAACTCACACGATCACACCTTCAAATATACTGTCAAAATAACATAGCGAATAAAAACAAAGATACTAAGTGGTGAACCAGCCCAGGAGGCTAAACGCCACTCTAATAAAGTTACAAAAACAAAACAAAAAAAAAACAAAGATACTAGTACCAAAAGGTACCAAAAAGCTTAAGAGTGTAACTCAAACTACTATCAAAAAATAAAATAAAATATTGCCCCTGACATGCAGTTTTGAATTTTTCTTTCATAATACAACAAACCGCTATTAAATAAAATCTAATTTGAATTTCTCAGAAGCATTTTAAAATGTTCGTCTTTTACTTTAACATGGAAGCTGTCAGATTTATCACCACTCGGTGTCTTCTTCTTCTTTGTTTTGTTTATATGCGAATGCACGTAAGATTTAATTGACAGGAGCAATCCGTTATTTGTTTTAGCATGTATGGGAAATCAAATATAGCATATCGGCATGTCGGTGGTTTATCGTTTCATGAACTTTAAGGTTTCGGTCCTTGGGATAGAATAGTTTTCATCGGCCGTGTACAGTCTTGGCCGATGTCAACTGTGGTAATGAATTATAGCATCAGTACCGCGTTTCGCCTGTAGATGTCAGCACGTATGAATTCTTAAAATAGAATGAACCTTGTTGACAGGTTTGATGATCATGATTATCTGCTTCGTTCAGTGCTTCAGTGCTGGAAGACTATTTTCATTCAAACGGCGTTCATCTATACTTGTGTATGAAAGAAAAATGGGCATATTCCTTCTCTTTCTCACGTAAAACCGCAAACAAAATGAAAATGTAAACGACAAATGCATTTATTTACGACGCCCGTGCTGTGTAAGTCGAAGTTCTTAAAGATTATCCACATTTTAAGTGTTTTGAAGATAAACGGTACAACTTCTTGCTTATAGTAACATTAGTTTGTTCGAGAAAATGATTGGTTATCAAATATTTCAGTATTTACTGTTCAAGAGAGAGTGGGATAAGTAAAGTCGAGACTTTTCCGGCACATCACGAAAAGTGTTCCTAGTAAGTTTGTGGTTGTGGTTACGGTTTACACTATGGAATTGTAGGAGTTGGCATCTATTAAGTTTCTAAATAACAAGATTGTTAATTCGAAACGGATTTACATTCTAATGGAATGGAATCCGATTCCGATTCCGCTATAGTCGAACAGTGAAGCATAAGCGAGATAGAACGCAAACAAATCCTCTATCTCGTTTGCACTGATGCAGTATGTTCTCTCCATCTAGGTCATTGGTCGCTCGAAATGTATGATGGTGTGCACGGGAAGGGGGAAATGGGTTTAAATATGGCAGCTGGCCACCGTGTCTTCACCGCCCCAGTGGCCTAATGGACAAGGCACCGGCCTCCTAAGCCGGGGATTGTGGGTTCGAGTCCCATCTGGGGTAACCTAATTTCTTTTTTGGTGAAAGCAGATGAAATATTTCAATGCAAACATGGCGCACTAGGTTTCACAAGGATCTAACTTCTCTGATAACTCAACCTCATAAGGACAGAACTGCATGGATCGATTTGGCTTCCGGTGATACCTCGGGCGGAACAAATGGGTATTATTTGGCCTTTGAATCATCCTATTAAGCAGCGGCCAATTACATTTTGCATTGTAACTCAAATAAATTGAGCTGGAAAACACTCAACTGGTCATACACTTGCGTAGATAAGCTTAATAAGGCGTTCGTTGTTTTGAACGACAAAAAGTTTAAAGAACTTATACTTACTACCAGGAAAACGTACGCCGGATATGGATGTAATGTCTGTTTATAAGCACCATATTGGATTCAGTGCTATATCCGCTTCACTCAAAAACAATTTAAACAGAAAGAATTATAACTAAACTATTTTTAAACATTTAAATAATTTTGACATATGAGCCAACGAACAACCCATATGAAAACCATTGGAACTTGTTCTAAAGATATTTTATTTGCTTTTATTAAGGTTTGGATACGTCATTTGAAAGATTTTAAACAACATATATATCCTTTTCTAATGAAAGTTTGACCAGTACCAATATTTTTCTATGTTCTAAATACATGAAGTCATAGGGGAACGTCCACTAATTACGTCACGCAAAAACTGACGTTTTATAACCAGCCCCCCCCCCCCCCACATTTTTTGTATGGACCTTCAAATTTTTCTGTATGGATCGTTACGTTTTCCCAAAAACCCCTTCCCCCCTTACTGCGTGACATAATTAATGGACCTTCCCTAGTTGGGAATATGGAATTAATTTGTCCCTAAAATTGAGTCTACGTATTTCATGTGAAATCATTCATGTATTTAGCTTAAACAGTGCAGCCAAGTTGACTAAAAAGTTAATGACATCGAAAATTTCAATCAAGTTTATAACGATAAATAGGGTATTATAGGGGTATGTGGATTATAACATTGTTCGATAGCAAATATAATAACATACCGGCAGTTAATTAATTTTTTAATTTTGACGAGCGTAAATATTGAAAAAACAATTTCAAAATATTATGAAAACATGTTGATTGCAAGACAACATCATCCTATTTCACCATGAAACACGCTACAAAAAACAGACTACCTAAACCAACGAACCAACCATTGATTTCTAGCATACAAAAGTTGACATTTATGTTATAATGGGAGCCCCTGTGACTGATAATTACAGTGACCGGCATATTTAAAAATCCACCACGTCATGTAAAAGTTAAATAGCTCTAACTTTTTTTCTTCGCGGCAAATCCTTTCCTATTATTGGTGATTCCTTTCTTCAACTATTATTTCTTTAAATTGGGTTGTTTTTTTCGGCACTTAACTCAAATTCAGTGAATTACTAATAAATACGATTAAAATCAACGAATTCAGGTAGGACAAAAATAAAAATCCACCGTTAGTAAATATTTTGCACGCTGTATCCCATTGGCGTACCCCTCATTTTTGAATGCGTTGACATTTCTATGTTTACATGCATTATAAATCTCTACAAAAACCTGAAAAGTCTACGTGTTGTTTTCAAGTAAAAATTAAAAAACATGGGAGGAAAGAAAATCTCGTTGCAAGTTCGTAGTTTAATCGTCCGTGACTGCAACAATAACCAGTCTCAGCGGAAAATCGCTGAAAAATATGGAGTAAGTCGTGGTGCTGTTCAGAACATATTTTTGAAGCAACAAATGCATGGAAGCGTTGCTGATCGGGCCGGAAAAGGGCGTAAGCGGAAGTCTGACTCACGAGCCGATGCACGGATAATCCGCGAAATCAAAAGAAACCATCCATTACGATCCGAGAAGTGAAAGAGAAGCTGGATCTACCGATTTCGGATCGAACAATTCGGCGACGGATTGCTGAACATGGAATGCGGAGCCATTTTGCAAGGAAGAGACCGTTTATCAGCGTGGTAAATAAGAAAAACGATTAGCATTTGCAAGAAATCACATAAATAAGCCGATAGAATTCTGGAAGCACATTGTATGGTCCGATGAATCAAAGTTCGAGTTATTCAACAAAAACGACGTCTTAGAGTGTGGCGGAAGAGCCATGAGGGACTGCAGGACAGACATCTCCAACCATCGATGAAACACGGTGGAGGCAACATTATGGTGTGGGGTTGTTTTTCGTGGTTTGGCATTGGAAATCTGGCCTTAGTTCATGGTATTATGACTGCAGATGGGTATATTGATATTTTGTGCGAAAATCTCGAGGAGTCGTTGCTAAAGATGGGGTTGGAAAGCAATTACACCTTCCAACAAGATAACGACCCAAAGCACACGGCAAAGAAAACACTTGGTTTCTTCCGTTCTAACCGCATTAAACCTTTGGAATGGCCGCCTCAGAGCCCTGATTTAAACCCGATAGAGAATCTATGGGCAATCTTGGACAATAAGGTCGAGAAAACTGGAGTAACCAACAAACAGACTTATTTTTCAGCGTTGGAAAAGGCCTGGAATGATTTGGACCATCAACACCTCAAAAACTTGGTGGAAAGTATGCCGAAACGGCTGCAACTGGTAATCCAAGCAAAGGGTGGTCATATTGATTATTAACTGATGGAAATTATTTGATTTAATTTGTTTTTTCTTTCTCCCTTGAAGTGGATTTTTATTTTTGTCATACCTTAGAATACAATGTTTTTGTAATTTGTTATGTATCTTGAATTCTATAATAAATACTACCAATACAATGACGTTAAAAAATACTCTTGATATTTGTCTTTGACACACGTGGGAAAGATTACCAACCATTTAGAAAAAGATATAAGTTTTGTGCAGTTTTTTGCAGTACTCATAGGTGGATTTTTATTTTTGCCGGTCACTGTAAGTGCCGGGAGCCCCCTGTTACTGAAAGTAAATGTCACTTTGTGAAACTGCATGTCGGTTTGTGAAAATAAAAATGATTAGATTTTAATTGTTTAAAAATCGAGAAAAAATAGTTGAGATTCATAAAAAACATTTTTGTGCTAGGAAGAACATCCATCATCGATACAGATGGAAAAAAACATTTTTTTAAAAATTAAAACTCCCTGTTGCTGAAGAAGATAGCTCATTGCTCTTAAGTTCTGTCCAGTTAGAATCCGGAATCACTTATTGTGTTGCAGCGGCACGGAAAGTGTCTGCTGCAAGAGTTATTTTACAGCGGTTTGTTAACCTAGGCGCTCACTTCAGTGAGTCAAAAGTTATTCCAGATGGAAGCCGAGAGGAGAGAAAATATTCTGCACACCCACGTTGATAATCCAAAAACGTTGAAAATCGCCAAATCAACTGTGTATGATGTGCTCAAACGTGGGAGCGAAAGAGCGTGGATCGAGTACCTCAAGGTAAGCGTAGTGGTATGACCGCAAGCTGAACCAGAAGGTGTTGAGAACCGTCAGAGCAAACCCTGGACTATCAGATAATGAAATCACACAAAAATACGCTGCTGCTCGCAGTACCTTTCGAAGAATTCGTTTGCGAGTAGGATATTGTTCTTATTGAGCCAGCAAGCAACCAAACAGAACGTTGAAGCAAAGTTTCGTCACCAAAACTCGAGCTCGGAAATATTACCAGCAGGTTTTGACGAAGTACCAAGGATGCTGCTCATCGACGATGAAACCTTCGTCAAAATGGATTTCGGACAGCTCCCTGGTCAAAAATTCTACATGGCGACGGCACGAAGAGATGTTCCTGTGAAGTTTAAGTTTGCTTTTATGGACAAATTTACCACAAAACTGATGATTTGTCAAGGGATATGCAGTTGCGGAGCAAAGACCAAAATGTTCGTGACGAGTAAGACGATGGACTCGAAGCTGTACAAGCAAGAATACCTCAAAAACTGCGAACTACCTTTCACTAAAGCCCATAATGGTCCCGTGAAGTTTTGGCCAGATTTGGTGAGTTGCCAGTACAGCCGGGAAGTTATCCAGTGGTACCGCGATAATAACGAAGATTTCATCGATAAAAATATAAATCCACCCAACTGCCCGCAGCTCCGGCCCATCGAGAGATTTTAATGACTCAGATGACCAAAATGTGGAACAAATATGCCAAGGAAATTGTCTCGGGAGGTGTGCAGCGTTTGATGGGAAGAATAAAGAAGAAAATGCGAATTTTCATTAGAAACGAAGAGAAATGATTTGTATTGATATTCTTCCCTTAAAGTACAGTTAATTGCCTTTGTTTTGATGTATTATTTTTAAGTCAATCCGTTACCGATACAGATGATTTTATTATTCCGGATTCTAAATGGACATAGCTTTATTGATGGCCTGGCTATCAACTGGAAGGCGTTCAAAGAATTGACTGGGGAAGCCAGGGATCGGCGAGCCAGCCTTGGCTTTGAAGTGCTTAACATCGTTGGTTGCGACTTACACGGCGTACACAATTCCTTCAAGAAGGAGCTAAGGCATGGCATGTGGATCATTTTCTGCTGGCTTTGTTCAGCCTGTTCAAAAACGTACCACTTAGAAGATATGGCGACACAGCTGTGACAGGTGAAGTTACGCATATGACGTACTTTTATTTTTATTTTACTTGTCTGGAACTCCGCGTGATCCTTATGACTGAATCGGATTTGTGTGCATTACTGTAAATTTTAGAGCAATTAATGTCTTAACAAGTTTTTAACAATATTTTGCTTTTTATATGAATCACGAGTTCCGCCAACCTGGGTTGGTGACACTGCACTATGGTCCAGATTACGAATTTATGAGGAAACATGCTCCCAGCGCCTAAACTTGAAACTTTACAGCAAAGTGATGTTCTACAACATGGTTTGTATTAATAAGACCCATTTTGTGATAATAATTAAAATTAGGGTGGTCCCCATTTTCACGGAAATACAAAAACTAACTTTTTTATTTGCAGAAATAGACGTTTACATTCTTGAACAAAGTTGTAGCGCAAAAAATATTATGGAATTTTTATACATAATTTTTTTTTGTAGCTGCACAGAAAAAATAATGAATTTTAACAAGCGCGTAAAATTTCCCCTCGTGTAATTCCAAGTCAAAGGAGCGTAAACAACGATATTGTTTGCAATCTTTCATACAACAGGCTAGATTCAGGCGTTCTGGCTTAAATTTACATGAAATATCCCATTATTTTCTGCCAAATCTCGCATTGTCTTTATGTGCATTAGATAACGCAGAAAATTCAGTGTTTCTTTTTATATGTGTAGATATACTATTCTTTGTAATTTCAGGTCATCCAAGGAACTCCTTAGTATTTTAAAATAATTTAAAATATATTTTGTTATTTCGGTGGTTATGATAATTTATCTAAGGTTAGTAGTGCATGCGCGAGCCAGTCCACAATTGCAGCAGCATCGCAATCTGTAGATATGTGAATACAATTAAAATTGGTATTATCGTTTTGTACTATAACATCCCTTCGCTATATTATCTATATTCTATGCCATTTTCACTTAAAAAAAATGTAGGAAGCATTATGTACGACAAATTCTACTCAAAATAGCATTTCCCTTATTCACCAAATCTATATAATTTATAATCATTGCTTTCCTGTTTCCCATTATCATTTATAGATCCAGACCAATAAGAGTTATCGGGTTTTTTTTTTGGTTTTACTTAATCTACGTTTTTGGCATTAGTCATGCTTATATAAAATTTATTTCTCCTAATTGTTTGCTGTTTTCAGCTTTTCCAAGACTATTAGGATATTAAAACATATCTTATCTTTTTTTTCAGTTACAAACCAGTGGATAACAGATATATATTATACTTACGCTTATTATGTTATTTGACTATAACTGTGAAAACAAATTCTTAATAGATATTAATTTTATCGAAACTGCAACAGCGAAAGTCTTTTGATGACCAGCTAAGTTATGGACTTATATTCTACTATAGTTTACTGGCTTGCTGTTTTTTTTTCTTTTACATTATAACGTCAGATTTTTATTTTATGTTATGATATTAAATGATATGAAATTATTGCATTTAAATTCATTTGATACAAATTGCTCTAGTACCTGTGAGACTCACTACAAAAAGTTTTTGTGATTCAAGGAAACGGAACAGCACTTCGAAATTTTTGGTTTACTATTCTTCATATGCTATATAATTTCAGATCATCCATGGATATTCCAGGTATTGTAAATTATGTTTGAATCAATTTGTTTTCTCATAGCTACTATATTGTCTTAGCTACCAGGTTTACAGATGGAAATGTTACTATCATTCTTACATTCACTTACTATATTATGTATCATTATAATATTCATTCACTATATTTTTTATCATTATAATCTTTATTCACTATATATTATATATTACTACATGACATTTAATATATATTGGGAAGGGAGGGAGCATCAGGGTATCATTCAAGCTGGAATTGGACAATGGAGTGGTATGACAACCGGCGTCTAGGAGGGAATAAACAGTATCATTTTCTTATCCTACCGATTTGATTGTGATGCCGTGAATTCTACTCCAACAGTTTCAGTGAAAGTGACGCACCCTTCTTAATAAGCCATCCCGTAGAAAGCTTAATGAGTATTGCGAATTGGGTTATTCGATTTGTTGGATCGTATCGTTGGAAGGAGAATCTTATGTTCCCGCGGGTTTCGCGTAAGTGTTTCTGCTTACGGGTCCGCCCACCGTTTTTGGCCCTTCATACAGCGTTACTGTGAATGCAACCCGGTAACTCAATTTGATCTTGCTATTAAGTGGAGCTGCATACATGACAAGGTCGTAGAAGGGATGGTGGCTACATTACATACATACATACATACATACTATGTTATTTGAACTCTGTGCTAAACCATATGATTTTGCTGGAAGTGTCCCAAGTGTCCCAAATTTCGTTGGTTACCTATTTTACAGAACTCATTCAAAGCAGAAAATTAATTATTACAAGTGTAACAGTTACTCACTTTTGCTCTTTTAACCCATTTTCGCCGTTTTCCACAAAACATTTTTTTTTGACGATATCGTATCAAAATATAAGTCTTGTGGATGCATTAATGAAATTTAGCATTTTTAGAGGTTTTTTTTTGACGTTTAGGAACACCGTGACAGCATGTTGCGTATACGCAACACTGGCGCATTGCTCGACAAATAGAATGCAACATACATTTTAAGCTCAAATGGTACACACTCAGCCACACCTTAATGGATGGTTAACTAGCTACAAATAATATATGGCCTTTTGTGAACATATTCCCATTGTGAAACGACAAGAGGATCGTAGTGTGCGGGGCGCGAATCGAGACGTGAAAAAAATTGTCTTGTCATTTTTCCTCAGTTTTGATTTTATTTTTATTTATATTTTACTTTAAATTTCGGTCGTGGAGTGCTCTCCAGAGTATGCTTCCATTGATTGTTACGGGAGTGCCAACCGACAAACATATTTTGTGCGGTGCCCCTACGTTGTCCTTGCTTCGATTGTGTGTGTGCTTTGCCCAATGCCCTGTGATGTGGATCATTCGTTTCAATGAAATCTAGCATGTGAAGATTTCCGACAATGTTTTGACGTTATCAACTGTGATTCTAGTCGGATTATGAAGAAGTTTTCGAATAAACTATACCCGTGTCTTCAAACTTCAGCTGGAGGTTATGGGCATTGCTCGATGCTAGTAGCCTGATCGGGGTTTTGGATAGGACACGTAATGAAATGGAATTCAGCTAAGTACTATTTACTTTTTGTATTTTGTGAAATCAGTTTTGCTCCCGTAATACACTAAATACGTACAGAACATTGTTTGCTGGCTAAGGTGGCAGGTATAATTGATTTACATAATACCTAGTTCAAACTTTAGTTGGCAACGGTGGTTCTGGATGAACAGTTTTGTTTCTATTCAAAAAAAAGTAAAACAAGAAGGTGAGATCATTCCATAAGCGAAATGCCATTTTTTACTAAATACGACCAGGGCATCGTCCGCTGGCTATTGCCGCGGGTATTGTGGGTTTCACAGGTACACGGTTCAAGCTTTAGTTGGTGACGGTGGCTCTTCTTGACCTTCTATTCCTGAGTTGTAAGTGTGAATAAGGGCGTCTATGTAATGTTTTGCTGTACCTGTTGTGGACTCCCAGTACCTCCCATTTCCCCAAAAGCTTTGAGAATAACTTGTGTTGCCTCAAAAGCTCTCCTTTTTATTGTATTGGCCTCCATAACAAAAAGGGCACCATTGCAGAGCATATGATTGATCAAATTATTCGCAGTTCTACTCGCCCAACGCCCCCGGTTGGGTGAGGGATAGAGGATGACACACACACACAAACACACACACACACACACACACACACACACACACACACACACACACACACACACACACACACACACACACACACACACACATATATTCCCATTGTGAAACGACAAAAAATATAACCAGTAACTTCTAGTTTATGATTGAAATTGTGTCCATAAGACATGTACCAACTCATACAATGCAATTTGTGAGTTTTTTTTTCTATTGGTGTGTGTGAACACAGTCAGTAAGATAGCCAAAGGATATAACTTTCAAACAAACTAATTTGTTTTGATCGTTTTCAACGTACATGCATACACGAATTTTTCAAAACCACTGTTGCGTATACGCAACAGCGGACGGAAATGTGTAAAGAAGAAATATAAGTGAGTAACTGTTACTCTAAATCGACAGTTTAATTTGTTACTCTAAGGTGATTACCACCAATACACTTTTGCATATTTACGGTAAATAGGTAGTCATTTTTTGTTTATATTCTATGCATTTCAATGAATATCCTCCATAAGACAAAAAATGTCTACTTTTTAATCTCAAAAAATGTTTAATTTTTGGTCCTTTTTTTATTCCAGGGTGATAGAAAAAATGCATAAAAACAAACCAAGTGAATCTATTGATTTGATTTAACGACTGTTCCAGAAAGTATGAGCACAACTTATTTTAACGGTCACTTTGAATATAATGAAATATTTCAACATGTTTCGGCTGCGTCCTTTCTGAATGACAAAGCATCAAAAAAGTGCTCAGTTTTGTGTTACCTATCAAAATGCGCGGTCTTATTCCGGAACAACGAAAAAGTATCGTGCACAAATGGTGCACTGTGAGCGGACTCTCCTTTAGAAAATTGGCCAAGGAAAAGGGTGTAAGCGTCGGAGCGGTACGAACTGCGATTCGAAAATGTAGAGAACAGTGTACGTTTGAAGGTGCACCGAAGAGTGGTCGAATATCCAGTCCTGTTAGTCCGGATATCGATAAAAAGATCAGGGATGCCTACAAACGAAAACCAGCGACTTCCGTTCGGGATGTTGCGAAAAAACTAGGGACCTCGTCAAGAAACGTCATGCGTGCCAAAGAAGGACTTCTCGAGTAATACATGTTAAGGGCCTAAAAGCCATTTGTAAACAATAATTGTAAATGTCGATTTCTCTGGAATCTTAAATCACTCTCGTAAAATGAAAGCAGCATCTGGTAGAAGAATGTTAGTTCTACCATATGGAGTAGTTGGATACAGTAGAATTTTTGTGATTCGTGAGAGATCAACGTTTAAAGCCATTGTTTACAAATGGCTTTTAGGCCCTATTCATGAATTACTCGAGACTTGGGCTAAAAACATATCGGAAGCAGAAAAAACCCAAAAGGAACCCAAAACAGGCCGCGTCCGTGAAACCACGGGCCCGCAAACTCTACGATTCGTTATTGTGTAGAAACTCTGGGTCTATAATAATGGACGATGAAACGTTTGTGAAACTAGAATACAAAACGCTTCCCGGGCCACAATTTTATACTGTAAGCGAAGACAAAGACATCTCCGAAACGGAGAAGGCAATTTTTACCGAAAAATTCGGTAAGAAGGTTATGGTTTGGCAGGCAATATGCAAGTGTGGTAAAACATCTAGTCCGTACATCACAACGGAGACGATGAACACTCAGAAATACGTTAAGGAATGTGTCTAGAAGCGATTATTGCCGATGATCAGACAGCACGAAGGTCAAGTAGTGTTTTGGCCTGATTTGGCGTCATGTCATTACGCAAAGGACACTTTAGAATGGTACAAAAGTCAAAATGTATGTTTCGTGCCGAAAGACATGAATCCGCCGAACTGCTTTAACCAAAGCAAAGCTTCGAAAATTCATTAAATCAGCGGACGACATCCAAAAATCTAAAAAGCATTGGCCAAAAGTGCTCAAAATTGTGGGAAGTACCACTGTGCAGAAGCTAATGGGTCATGTTCGAGGAAAAGTTAGGAGTCTTGGGTATGATTAAATATTTTGATTTAACGAGAGTAAAATATCATATAAAACACAAATACAACTATGATTTGCCAAATAAAATTATTAAAACTAAAAAAACATGACTTTTTTGTTATTTTGAAAGTGTGCTTATACTTTCTGGAACAGTCTATATTTGTAAATTTCATGAATGTTTCAAAAATATTAGAACCGACCATCAGTACTCTGAAACAAAATATTCGAGACAAAATGCAGCATAAAATATGACACGCCTTTTTGGAATGCATTGCAAAATATAAAAACAAAGATGAATAATTGGCAACCATCGAAAAAAATCTTTGCTTAAACACGTGCTTCTTAATCAAAACGTTGATCCGGTGTAATCAAAACTTGCTACACTTCCGCGTGAGTGATTAAGTGAATAAATATAGCCCGTACTCAGGTAAACCATCGACACCTGCTGTGTTTTCCCAAAATCGTCGATACGTATGAAATCGAAAAAAAAAAAACGGAAGGGTAAAATGGAATGTTTCCGTTAATAGCTCATTAATGGAAAATACTGTGGAAGTACTTATCGTGCAGAACAAAGAAAATAGCTCTAAAGACCAGTTGGTGTTTAGCAAACCCTGAACAATTAAAAAAGGAATTCGAAGCATCTGCAGGCAGCATTTGTATATAATATTTTCCAGAAGATTTCTTGACCAGTGTCAACAGGTCTAAGCATGGAACATACAAACCATCCGCATCCTGACATTTAAACCAATTAACACACGCAAAAAATAACATCCTCCGTCAAAGCGATGGTCAGTGATGGTGATTTAAATAAAAGATAAAGGTAAACGAGGTGCCAGAGTCAACCGAAACCAAATCTGGTATAGATCCGGTCGTCAAATCGCCTGTGTCCGATCCATACATTAGCCTGAGTGGGGGGTGTATTTGTATGGTATGCGAGTTCAACGACTTCCCTCCGGCCGGTTTACCTTGCAAATAGGCACGGCGTGCTTGAATCAAGCGATTTTATAGGCTATTGCTGTTATGTAACCTTGCGCCCAGAAAAGCTCGTTGGTCATCGGTCAAGCAGTTCATAGAAAGATAAATAATTTTGTGGAATTGTTGCATATTTTAACAAATCGTCCACAAATTAAGGAATGTATCGAAAATAAGCTATCGACGTTCATTTGCGTAGTACGCGTATATTTATGATGGTTTTAATGGGTTCTTCATAGCATGCTGTGCGCTTGACTGTCATCTTTGGCTTGTTTACTTGTTTTCATGGTTTAAATTCTTTATTTTCAAAATGTCGCGCATTGAAAGGACGTGAAAATTAAGGGTTGGGCACATGGCTTTGTGGAAAGGGTGTTACTATACGGCAATTGGCAAAGCGCTTTGGAATTCATCACGCGAGTGTTAAATCCATCATAACCAAGTTTGGGGATCTCCCAGAAAACCCGGATCTGCCAACCCTAAACTAGATCAGAAAGTGGTAGCTCTAATTCGGAAGAACAAGTCAATGTCGATACGTGTATTGATCAATAAAGCGGGAAGCAGCATCGGAGCGATTGAACATGTTAACAACCTGAAGACCTACAAAAAGCAGAAAATCGCCAAGCAAAGTGCAGAACAGAAGCAACGCGCAGCAGTAGGGGCCCGCAAAATGTATTCACGAATTTAACAGCGACCGGATGCATGTATTTTGATGCACTACGAGGACTCGAAAACTCTTCCAGGTAAGAGAGGATGATTCAAATGGAGAAGTTTGGTCGAAAAGTGCTGGTATGGCAAGTAATATGTTTCTGCGGTATGAAATCTTCCATTTTATACACCACCGAAATAATCAATCTATAGATCTGAGTGTCTGTAGAAGAGGTTGCTGCCTTTATATCAGAAGCAAGTACCCCTTTACTGTCCACTGATTTCATTTTCTTGCTTAGGTGAGTTATCATTGGCCTCTCGTAGCTGTCGAACGTTTACTCTATGAAAAGCAACTGCATAATGTCCAATTTCGTGACACAAGTTGCACTTCCTTCTCAACGCAGAAAAAGTGTAATTGCCACGAGGATAACCGTTGCATCTAGAGCAACGAGTGCGACGACTATGATCATTTGGTTTAGAACGGAATTTCTGCTCATCTTGACGTGGTCGCTTTGCTGGTGTTCGTTTGTCCCTATAATTGCTCTGTGTGTGATTCTGATTGACTCTTCGACCCATTAGTTGTAAACGACTACGATAGACTGCATAGACTTCTGATGACTCCGGAGTCAATGTTTCTGTTTGGAATGCTTCGTCACGAGTGGCAGCTTGCACAATCTACTTTGTGTAATATTCGTGTGTACAGGCAGCCTTCACCAGTTCCTTATTCTTTAAACCTTTCAGGAGTTGGGCACGAACAAAACGTCCTTGGTCTGCTGGACTGTATTCGCATGAAAAGCGATCGCAGACTCTGCTTTTTCCTGTCGCATATTTGAAAATGTCTCGTGCTCTGCCGTGGAATCTGTCATCGATTGCAGGTAGGTTTTAATATTGCTTTCGAAGACATTGTAGCAATTTGCCTCGGCGAGACTACCCAAGAAACCACAAGTATTATATTATTGCACTTATTTAACCCATAATCAACATCTCTCATGCGGGATAGCAACAATTCAACAGTTGTCAAGTAATGAAGCGTTAGATCAGCATTAAAAATAAAGTGATGCATTACCAATGCTACTTTAGCAATGTCTTATGACACCATAAAAGATATGGCATTAAATCGATCTTAGTGGGGCCCTTTTCAGCTTTAATCCAACTTCAATAATGCTCAAAACGTAATGCATATGCCCTATATATGCATGCTACTAAGGTCTGTATCCGCAATAACCCGGACACCTGAAAACATGAATAAAACATAAATTTTGCATTATATTTCCGTCGTAGTTGTTTATTTCAGAATCATTGGATGTGTTTTAGACAAAACATAGCTACTTGGTATTTGCATAAAAATTTCAAAGTTTCCGCTTAATTCCGTTCATTAGGGTTTATACAGACTCTTTAGAAATCGTAGAAGCCGTCTTTGTCAAAATTTGCTGCAAGTGTTTGATGTCTTTGATTCCTTGCTTCTCTCCAGAAAGCTTTGGCACCACTCCATCACAGTTTTAGCATGGTGGCATGATGCTAAATCGGGCCCGAACAAAGGTCTTTCTTTGTGACTTTTGATGAAGGGTAGCAATCGCTTCTGCAGACACTCTTTCTGATAGATCTCCTTGTTGATTGTGCCTGTAGTGACGAAAGATTTACTCTTTTTGCCACACGTGCAAATTGCTTGCCACACAAGTTATTTTTTGGGAAATTTCGATACCTGCTTCGTTCTGAAATGCACAACTGCAGCATTTCTGGCCATAGCAGAATAAAAAGCCAGCCCTAGAAGCTGAAATCCTCCAGGACATAAGTTGTATCGTCAATAACAACGCATGAAAACTTCGTCAAATATTCGCAGTACAAACGTCGAGCCCGTGATTTTGCTGCCAAGTTCTGTTTGTCGTTGCGATTTGGAACTGTTTTTACTTTATACGACTTAAGTCCCAAACGTTGTTTTGATTTTTGAACAAAACCAGGCGACATCCCTATTTTACGAGCCACCGTTCGAATGGAGAGATTTGGGTTTGTCGATAATATCCTTTTCACCTTTCGGTCCAAGACAGGATCCGCGCGTCCAATGTTTTTGTCACTTCTTGGTTTCCTCTCCACCGTCAAACGTTCCGAAAATGATTTGAGCACATCGTAAACAGTGGATTTAGGCAAATCCAATGTTTTTGCAAGGTCCCGTATTGACAAGTCAGGATTTGCCGTACGCCCGTAAAAAATTCGCTCGCGCACATGTTTTTCTTTTGTCGCCATCTTGAATACTAAACATGAAATGTAAACATCAATCATAGTCTTTTTTATCATAGACTCTCAGCTAAACCACAGTGAAATTTTTCATTCTTACGTGCAATATTTCAAAAGTTACAATGATTTGAAGGTGTCCGGATTAATGCAGATACAGATTTCATGCATTCCAATTCATAAATCAAATTTATGCATTGCAACGCATATTTGTATAAATATATGCATTGCACTACATAAATTGGATTTATGCATTGAAATGAATAAATTTATACAAATTGCAATGCATGCAATGCATATATTTGATATGTTCTTTTCAATGTATAAACCTGGTTTATTCATTCCAATGAATGTGGTTTTAGCATAGAATTTATGCTTTTAAGTATATTTATTTTTCTCAGTGTATGTGAGGCCATAGATCTATGACTATATTAGTGATCCTCAGAGTACAGAGATATGCGGAAATTCAATCCGACGATTTGGCAACGGTGTTCGTTTTGTTTACAAAAGCTTCTAACACTTCCGCAGAGTAAAATGTTACAGCCTTGTGCGTGACTTCATCGTTGTCAGCTTTTATTGTTTACATTTATAACGTACAAGTAATTTGTTTATTATTTATTTAAAAAACTATCAACTATGAAGTGTATTGCAATGTTTTGCACAAACCGCGGAGGTGTTAAATCATCGAATTGCGTCAACATAAACTACGTCTTGAATATTGTCGGTGTACACCAATGTATCACCAACAATCAATATGTAACTAGCGATTTGAAATTGGTTCACTGTTGTAGAACCCCTTGGTCCGAATTACACCTTGAAGCCTGCACCTTGTTATACATATTTGCGCCTTTGTTTTGATTTGCTGTGTTATTTTGACAGAGTATTTGAGAGTGTGTTCATGTGAGTTCATTATAAGGGGTGCATTATTGAGCTTGGGACCGAGCTTGGGACGATGTTCTAGTACTGACTGAGCCAAGAAAAAAATCGTTTTTGTATGGGACCTACTGGTCTTAAGGGTCACCCACAATTGATACGTTGCGGATGCGTTGACGTTAATTTGACAGAAAACCTATAGGAAAACTGTCAAATTCGCGCAAACGCATCCGCAACGTATGAATTGTGGGCCAGCCATTAGAGTTAGTCTATGGTATCACCGTATATGTACATTACAAAATCGAGACAAGACTGGAAGCGGGTTGGCCGGAGACTGTAGTATGGACGACTAGTAACTTTCCGAATACTCTGATGATAACTATTGCAGACTTGAATGAGTATGTAGGTGATTCCTAATGTTGAGTTCAGACTTGGCGAATTCATTATTGAACGGCTATGAGGGAATCTGCGATCCAAACACACAGACAGAATTAGACACTGAGGCAGAATTCTCTTCAAAATACTGACAACACGGCACCAGTGAAATGAATTGACTGTGAATTGAATTGAAATGAATTGAAATGCACAGCAAAATGAAAAATGGCCTTCTGTACAAATGCCGATCAATTTTCATTTCAGCAACACAAGCAACATTATCGAACACAGATAATAATAAAATATTATGTTATTATTACATCACGAGTTCAGCAGAATGCGAATGATTGATTTTTGATTTTTGAAGCGTAATAAATATAAACCATTTATTTTAACTCCATTTCAATACTTAGCAATCGAAACATTTCAGCAAACAGTAAACATGCTCGTTTGGCTCAGATTTTGACAGTTCTCGCTGCTCGATTGGCTCAACATGGCCGCTTCCGCATATCTCTGTACTCTGAGGATCACTAGACTATATGCCCTATATGGGTGTTCAGCACTAGCGGGTTATTTGCACAGGATTGAAGCGGCTGTCATCCACGAACAACAAGCATGAAGCCGAAAACGTGGTGCTGCGTGTGGTGCTAATTTGACAGCTCGATTTTCTTGAAGGCTTTATGCAGCTAACACAATATTCGAGGTGGAAGTTGTCGTGTTTTGTCGTTAATTTGATTCGAGAAAAAAAAATCCGCCTTGTACTTAGTGCAGTGGTTATCAAAACTACAGTATTTTTTTCATTTTTTATCAGCCAGGTATTATAATATTTTATCTTAATTACTGTTACTAGTAGTTTGGTAGAAGAAATATTGTAAAGACATATGTGAACCAAGCCTGAAATGTTCAAATTGCCACTAACGCCACACCAAAAGTGGTTGGCTTCAAGAACCAACGCTCTCTTCAGTCCTCTGGTTAAATGTTGTTTTGATGTGGGAAATTTGACAGTTTGCAAGAAGAAAACGGAAGAAGTAGGCAACCTATCCCGAAACTGGAAAACTACACTGAGAAAAACAAATATACTAAAAATCATAAATTTTATTCTAAAACCATATTCGACCTATCCAGTCATTGGAATGCATAAACCAGGTTTATACATTGATAAGAATAAATCAAATATATGCATTCCAGTGTATTTATGAAATTTATGCATTCCAATTCATGCACACTTAGAAGATTTTACAGTATTCGGTAATTTTTTACCGAACTTTCAACAGCTGAACGTTCGGTGATCCGATTTACCGGATTTCGGTGAAATTTTACAGTATTCCGGTACAAAAATTACCGGAACTTATCACATTTTACCGAAGTCCGTTAAATCGAATTGCCGAACTGTTCAGCTGTTGAAAGTTCGGTAAAGAGTTACTGAATACTGTAAAATTTTCTGAATGTCATACCTTCAATATATGCATTGTAATGCATACTTGTATAAATATATATGCATTCCAATGCATAAATCAAATGTTACAATGCATATTTAAAATGTAAATTAGAAAAATTAGGCAAAATTATCAATCAATCGTGAGCAGATAGTAGAGTATAGAATAAACGCTTCTATAGTTGCGATATGTTAAAAGTGTTGTTAAGGTGAATCGCTGCTCCATGTATTTTTTTGCTATCTTTTATCTCTCTCTCGCAATTTAACCTCGCTATTTCAATTTGATAAATGTCGATTGTTAGTGAATAAACATTAAATCGAACTCTGTAAGATTGCTCACAGCAAGTAAGCATACAAACTGATGCGATTGACTTTTTCAATGTATAGTACAGATTCTGGGTTACATCAATTCCAAATGTTGATGTAATGGCTTGCCGTTGAGAATGCTTCAGTATAAGCACTTAACCCACTCCCTCCATGGTAGCACAGGTGATCCACAACTTTATGCTTTTACGTTCTCATGTTTGTCAATGTTCAATTTAATCATCAGTTTTCGTTTCAGCAATATTGCCGGCTCATTTGGTTTGTCCATATGTGTTTAGAATCTAAGTAACTATTGTCAAGCAATGAAATACTTTTGGGTTTAAAACAAACGTTTTTCAATGAATTCGATTAACAACAACGACGTAACAACAAATGTTCAAGTACTTCTTGCAAAAAAAGCAATTTTTGCATCACATAACTACTAAAAACCTTCTGGAAAGGAAAGCGTTAAGGCAAAAGGTAATGGAATTCGCAAAATGCACGCGCTTTCAGGAGACAAAAGAATATTGAATTCGCACAAAATCGTCTAGGCTCCTAAAGTGCCTAACGTATAAAACGCCGGCAACGCAATATGCACGAAAAATAATAATTATCTGAAATGTATTGCAATGCATTCAATATATTGATTCAATGCATACTTTTTATGCATTGCAGTGATTTAAAAGGAATAAAGCGTAGAAAGGGATACATAATATGCTTTTCAGCATTTTCGATGTTCTCCGTGTACCTAAAATAAAAAAATAAAAAATGTCGCAACCGTGAACTATCGTTCAAAAAGGTAAATTAAGGTACACTTCGGTTTACTTAATTTTAGGTAAACGGAGGTAAACTACCAAGAAGGTAAATTGAAGCAAACAAAAACAAAACCAGAGTTGGGAAAAAATAACTTACTAGGTAAACGCTACCCAAGAAACCATGAGGCTGTTATAGCATGCATATATAAGGCATATGCATTACGTCTAGTGCATAATTGAAGTTGGATTAAGGTTAAAAGGGCTCCACTAAGATCGAACTAATGCTATATCTTTTGTAATGTCATAAGACATTGCTAAAGTAACATTATTGCATTGGTGATGCATCACTACATTCGAAAGTTAATCTATCGCTTCATTACTTGACAACTGTTGAATTGATGCGATCCCGCAATACCGATGTTGATTTTGGGTTGAAAAAGTGCAAAAATATAATGCTTGGGGTTACTTGGGTAGTATGCAGCTTAAAAGTAAGGTGCATTAGGATAGAACAAGCAATGGTCAAGAAATGCTTTTACTGTTGGAATTCCTTACCTTGTATGCAGCTGAAAAGAAGGGCAAACTTCGTAACGTTAGTAACACCTGCCTAAGTAATCTAAATGGGGCTGTCACTTTTCTTTGCGGAATAATATTCCGTTCGATTATTTCGCAAGGAAAACTGACTTTTTACACGTACTGGAGCAGTTGTCAATATTACTTCGGTAGAAATGGCAAAAATTCCTTCAGGTCTTTACTTGTCAACTGCATAATAGGCTTAAGTTCGGTATGGGAACGTTCAATAATGATGTCACGCAAAAAGTGACTTTTTATAAGCCCCCCCCCCTTGTCACGTTTTTTGTATGGATCTTCAATTTTTTTTGTATGGATGGTCACGTTTTCCCAAACCCCCCTCCCCTCTTATTGCGTAACAACATTATTGAATTCCCTATCGTGTTCGAAAGAAATGTGTTTTCTATTCCAAACCCATGTTAAATTCTGTTCACTGAAACGGAAAAGTAAAGACTCGAAAATAAATTTCTGCAGTAGTATCCACCTAAAAAGAACGAAAAATATAATTGGAATATGTTAGCTTCCCACGCAAACTAATGGGAGCTGTCACTTTCACTATCGGAAAAATGTTCCACTCGATTATTCCGTAAGTGAATATGAAATTTCGTTCCATGCAGATGAATTGTTGAAATCCCGTACATACATTACTCAACCATTGAGTTAAAATGAATCAACAGAGCACATTGACTTATACTTATTATGATTTCAGTTGAAAATCGAATTTATCGACTAGCGACAATCGATTTTACTCTCGTTTTGTACGTTATACCTAATGTCGGAAGTAGTGCGCTGTATGGAGCATCCGACAACTGAAATCATAATGATGAAGTTTGCAGCGGCAGATAATTTCTCATCTCCATGCGAAGCGCTAGGAGTGGGACAGTAATTTTATTGCCAGAAAGGATAGACATGAAGAGAAAGTGTATTGATAGATCCGTATAGGGAACGGCAGGCTTTGAAATTGAAAGATGTAAGTTTGAAAACGAGCGGAGGGCATTTGAAACGGTAGTATCCGATCAGGCACATAACCCTTTGTCATACTGTCATACTAATGTGTGACCTCGATTATGGAGTTTTATTTTTTGATTTTATTTTTGTTTATGTTTTTAATTTTATCCTCCATGGTTTTTCTTTCTTTGTTGAAGCATTTCATAGACAAAGATGTAACTACGCCCTATCCTGTAAGTTTGAACGTAATTTTCTGTTGCAAAACCTTAGATTAACTTCTTTTGCAAAATGTACCATAGAGAATAGCTCAACCATCTCTTGACTAAGAATGGGTTCAAACTTGTATCAGTGCATGCTTCTTACCCGAGAAATACACATTGTGTGTTTTAGTTGCCTGTATAATTCTCTATATAGTTGAAATTTGTGTTTCATTTATATGAGAACCCTCCTCCCCTTTCTAGTGGGGGAAGGGGTCTCGAACCACATTGCCGAATTTGGTTCCATTTGCTTGATTAGTTCTCGAGTTATGCAGACATTTGTGTTTCATTTGGATTAGACAACGCCCTTCCAGAAGGGGAAGGGGTCTCGAACAATTGCCGTCCTCTGCCAAATTTGTTTCCTTTTGCTTGATTAATTCTCGAATTATGCAGAAATTTATGTTTCATTTGCATTAGAGCCCTCTCTTTCCAGAGCTCTTTCCCTATCCATAGAAAAAAATCCTACCTCCTAAAACCCCCACATGACAAATTTGGTTAGTTCTCGAGTTATGCAGAAATTTGAATGGAAGCCCCCCCTCCCCCTCCCCAATACAGAGAGGGATCAAAGTTACTGTTCAACCAGTGAACGGGCACCAAACAATGGTCAAATGAACAATACAGATTTGTACACAGATTCTCATCAGACGGATAGATGAAAAAGATTTTTGGATGTGAGAAAATAGATTGACCATGGAAAAAATGTGGCATGGATTTTTTTCCATCGGTTTTCATCAACTCATACGTAAATAAAAGAGAAACTTATACATGAAATAATAATAATCTCCTCTTCCGCATTCTTTATCTCCCGTTTCCCTTTCTCTCTCTCTCTCTCTCTCTCTCTCTCTCTCTCTCTCTCTCTCTGTTACATTTTGCCGCATTTCCGTTTTCGTGTTATAAAGAGTTATATTCGATACAATTCGCCTTCGAAAGCTTCAAATTACATGCAGCTGGCGCATTCATCCTTAATGATGATTCTTATTTTCCCATTTGTCAATTTCCTTGAAAGAATGTAAACATCAATATATTTTTTGCAATAACTCTTTAAAAACATGAAGCACTTAATTTTTAGAAGATCTTCAGGGAAAAAACATTCATTAGCATGAAATTTGCGTAAAAGTGTATCATTCCAACGTGTCAAAATCGTATTGCAGCAGCTGCAAATACTGTTGATTTTTTCAAAGTTCCGTCGGCAGCACATACAATTTTCAACCAGTGGACCTGATTCGTGAATTTGTGCAAATCTATCCGGGAAGGGGGTAGAAAAAAAAAGGAAAAATGATTTCATTTCAAGTAAGTTGAAACCTTTTTTTTAATAGAACGCGGAGTAAATTTATTAGAGGCCGGATGAGAGCTTTGCCTGACATAACCGGTGATATACACACCACGTGTTTCAAATTTTTGGTATCCTAGGCAAACAACGTGGTCCCTTGATAGACGCACCGATTCTCCCACGTAATCCAGGATGTCTCGTATAGTAACATCCACGTCCCGTCCTTCACCTATTGGAAAATTAAGCAAAGGAATTGTTGAGGTTATTTCCCCAGAAGAAATTCAATCGAATTTATCGGTGAATAGGTGAAAGAAATTAAATTTAAGTTTCGACCTGTGTATTGCACAGGCATAACCTTAATCCGAAATGAAATCCGGATCTCAGTTTACGATCTGAAGGTTTGCTAAAATGTATAAATAGTATGTTAAACAGAAGAATTGATCTGTTTATTACCTTATCCACTGGGTTTCATTGCAGGGAAACTTTGAGTTCACGGAAAATAATCGGAATTATTAGGCTACCCGTTTAATTTGCACACGCGAAAACTAAAACCATCATCACTTACGTAGTTCCTGAATTCGAATGCAAGGGTCTCCCTATTACATTTAGTTTTGCTTTCGAAGGCGAATTGAAATTAAATAATGGAAAGAAAGCCACATCAACATTACGCGTCAATAAAAATTTGTTCTTGCACTGTTTTTAACATCCACACATAAGGAAACGAAAACATGTATTCCAAAGCTAAAAAGTGGTAGTATCGAGAATGGATGGCCCTTTTGTTTATAGGCGGTAGAAACTCTACAATTGGTAGATGGGTACGGGAAACTAAGCTCATCTGTCAAGATGCTCGGGGGTTGGATAACCTGCCCCATGAGATTGTGTGAATGTGTGGGAACTCTACACAGTTGGCCACGCACGACACGATGAACACTATGCACGAGGCTTTTCCATACATGGGAAATAAACGAGAAAAACAGGTCATGATTTCATGAATTCCCGCCGCAATGAAATGATGAATAAATCGGGTCAAAACCATGAGCTGAATTCCAGATACTGAAAACTTTATCCATGAATCTGCCAAATCTACTCTATCGACGCTGAATTAAAACAAAAAAAATAAATCCACCTTCAGAATTTGAACCTAGTAGCGGATGAAGAGTGCTGTGTTAGTACTCCGGAGGATGCTGCCCAACTTACGCTGCAGTTATTCTTGAAAAGACTCTTGCAGCCTGACGAGCGTTAAAGTACACAACTTAAGATTAAGAGAGGCAAAACAAGACTTCCTAAGTTCATGACTCGCATCTATGTCGGCTTTCAATCATGAAACCATGAATAAAGTCACGAATGCGTTACATAAGAAGAGTTAGTACCGCGATTTTTGTTCATGAAAGCAAGAAACGGATTCTATTTCCGTGTCCAGCATTTGAAGAGGTAAGGCGTGTCTCCGTGTGACAGCGCGCTGGGTGATTCTGGGTGGCATATCGGTGCTTCCACGCATCCCCGATCTTCACAATCTTCAAGTTCGATCACTGTATTCAATAAATAAAATCACACATTTGTTTGAATAATACATATTTTTGACGTAGGACTACGTCTGTGTTTTCAATACTGGGGTACACGTTCGAATTGCGAAAATTTGGAGCGTCACGAAAAATATATAGGTTTTGAACGTTAATAACTAAGTCATTCCACGATTGATTTTCAAAATGTTTGCACCAATCGATCGGAACATTTTCTACGCTTCGATTTAAATATTAAAAACTATTGATTTTTAACATTCAACTATTGAAATTAACGCAAATATAAGGTGATGTCTTATAATGCCGATTTTTCAGAGTAAATTTACCAAATACACAGTACTTTGCTAGCACAGACTTCATATTTAAGTAAGGAACGTCTCCTATGCATCAGGAAAAGATATTTAAGGGAGACACGTTGAAATTTTCCTTCAGTCTTTCAGCGATCTCAAAGATGTTGAGTCAGTGCTCGGCTACGCACCGTCACCGGATTGCAGCTCCCACTCGTTCGCATTCACTGTCTGCTATGGAAGGTCTCTACACCGAGTGCGTTGGTGCTGGAGCCCCCGTCTATTTCGCTGCGGTGGTGAAATACCTGGCCGATGAAGTGCTCGAGATGGCAGGAAATACCAACCCGTGACAACGCGTCGACCAAAATCATACCACGTCACATGCAGCTGGCCATCCGCAACGACGCAGAGCTGATGAAACTTTTCCGGTGTGAACATTTCACAAAGCGATGTATTTTTCAGGCTGTCCTGCTGTACGAAGAAGACCGAGTGAAAAGCCCAAGTTCAAATGGAACCATGTTCTCCCCGTCAACTAAAAATCCGTCCTTTTCAGGACGAACAACATAATTTGCCCATCTAAAGAGTTTGTTAATTTGAAGTTTCTCTTGCGTTCATCAACATTTACATTCCCACGCACTGGCTCAACATGGCATAGCTTTAAAGGTCGCGTCTCGGAGTAAATGGCTAAACATGTTTAATAACCAACAAACGAAATATATGTCCATATCTCGACTCTCTTTGGTTGGGGGTTTTGTCCCTGAAAAGGGCATTTTTCTTTTACATAAGGTGATGTGAATTTAACATCCGAAACCATACAGCGTGATGATTTCATTTCCTCGCTGGTGTCTGCCGCAACTAGTGAGGCCCGTCCCCTTTTGTAAAATTTGTTTCGCATTGCCTTTGTGTTACCACCTTCCTTCCATTCAATGATACCCGATGCCATTATATAAAAAACAGCACTTACATTGCAATGTCACTACGTAGTCCTACGTCAACTTTGCGTACAACCCCATTGGGCTGTCCCTTCTAGTTTTTTAAATATTATTTGAAAGAAAAATAGGTGGATAACTTATTTTCGATTATTTTCAAGGAACATGTTCGGATAACGACTTCCAAAGCATTTTCTGTTCTTGGTTCATTTGTCGACATGCTTCCGAATTCACTGACATATATTGAAAACACGTAGCATCCTAGAATATGCTTCCTGAATTGGTCTCCATACTAAAGGTTACATCCACTGTCCTGCGTTTCGCGAATTTATACCGCTGAACAGTTCCCCTCGACGTTTTAAGGACTCCAACTTGTTTGATGTTCCTTATCACCGATCTAATTACGGTGAAAACAACCCTCGTTTCGCGTGTATTCGGACATCAAATGACATTGTTGCTTTGTTGGATTCGTCTTGGACACCGGAACGTTCTTATGATGGTTTGAAACCCCTCCCTTCTCTGGAAAGGGGGGCTCCCATACAAGTGAAGCACAAATTTCTGCACTTAACTCGAGAGCAGTCAAGCAAAGGAACCCAAATTTAGCATGCGGAAGTTTTGGAAGGCAAGCACAATGTTTCTATGGTAGTCAGAGACCCCTCCCCTCTCTAGAAAGGAGGCTCTCGTACAAATGAAACAGAAGTTTCTGCATATCTCAAGAACTAATCAAGCAAATGGAACCAAATTTGGCATGTAGGGTTTTCTGGAGGAAAAATGTTTTTATGGTGGTTTGAGACCCTCCCCTCTCCTAGAAGGGGTGCTGTCATACAAATGAAACTATAATTTCTTCATAACTCTAGATCTAATAAAGCAAATGGAACCAAATTTGGCATGCGGGGATTTTAAAGGCAATTAATGTTTCTACGATAGTTCAGAGACCCCTCCTCTCTCTCTCTGTTAGGTTGGGGGCGATGCTCGCATACAAATGAAACAAAAGCTTCTACATAACTCGAGAGCTAATCAAGTAAATGGAGCCAAATTTGGCAGGTAGAGGTTTTTGAAGGCAAGAAATGTTTCTAGGGTAAATCAGAGACCCCTCCGCCCTCTGTAAGAGGGGCTCTCATACTAAATGAAACACAAATTTGTGCATAACTCGAGAACTAATCAAGCATATGGAACCCAATTTGGCATGTGGAGGTTTTGGAGAGATAAATATTGCTATGGAAGTTTGAGACTCCTCCGCCATCTGGAAGGGAGCGGGAGGGGTTTCCATACAAATGAAACACAAATTTCTGGATAACTCGAGAACTTATCAGGTTAGTGGAACCAAATTTGGCATGTGGAGGTTTTTGAAGGCAAAGAAATGTTTCTATTGTGGTTTGAAACTCCTCCGCTCACTGAAAGAGGGTCTCTTATACAAATAAAACACGAATTTCAGCATAACTCGAGAACAAATCAAGCAAATGGAACCAAATTTGGCATGTGGAGGTTTTGGAGGGTAGATTTCTATATACATAAAAATGAATTTCTGTCTGTCTGTCTGCCTGTCAGACCTTATAGACTCGGAAATTTCTGAACCGACCAACGTGAAAATTTATATGAAGGGGTTTTGGGGCTGGGAAAGGTTCTTATGATTGTTTGAGACCCCTACTCTCTCAGGAAGGGAGGCTCTGATACATATGAGACACAAATTTCTTCATAACTCGAGAACTAATCAAGCAAATCGAATCAAATTTGGCATGTGGGGGGTTTTGAAGGCACTAATGTTTCTATGGTGGTTCAAGACCCCTCCCCTTTTTTTAAAGAGCGGGGGGTTCAAACAAGTGAAACTCAAATTTTAATTTTAATCGAAGAGCCCCGTGTGATGGTTCGAGAACTAATCAACCATTGGAACCAAATTTGGCATGTGGGGGGTTTTGAAGGCAAACATTGTATGGTGGTTTGAGAAACCACCCTCTCTGGAAGGGAGGGCTCCCATACAAATGAAACACAAATTTCTACCAAAAGTGAGAATTATCCAGGATACTTAAAAACAAAACGTGTATTTCTCGGGTAAGAAGCATGTTTTGATAGAAGTTTGAACCCCTGCTTATTCAAGAAAAAAAAAACTCATTCCGAAAAAATAACCATAAAAGTGCCAGGTTCATTCAATTATCCTTCATTTAGTTGCAAGCGTAGCAGCGCACGCACCGGGTTCAGCTAGTAATAAAAATAACAACCATATCAACACTATCGGAATGTCTCTTGAAGTTTTTTAATGACACATCTATATTTCCTCCTTTGTGTATACAACTGAATTCACACCAGCCATCACAAAATCCGTTCAACGCGAGGGATGCGCCATACCGACTCTTATGAGTAGACCAAACAGGCAGGAGTGCCGGCGATGCAACAAGTGGCCGCCATTACCTGGTTGATGGCTCAGAAATTGGCACTTGAAAAATGCCTAACCAATCCATCAAGCAACAATTTATGCTGATGAGTTTGTTTGCTTTTTCTTGTTTCTGGTCCATGCCATGCCACTCCAACAGTCGTTCGTATGAAAGCGAGAGTCAATTGGCATCATTGTCCAAATCATCTCCGAGGCGCGGTTGATCACGGTAGGTATATTTAGGTAATTTTTTTTAATTCTCCCCTCCTTATAGGTAATCAGTTTGGGGTTTGTATGGTTGTTTGGTTGGCAAAAGTAAATGCGGACTTTTGCACACAGGGTTTTGAACGTATGCGTAACAGTACAGCACACCGAGGACCTGACTCATTCATGTGCGAAACAAGGTGATGCAAATCTGGTGCGCAATTCCGTGTTGGGGGCTCTTCCTGATGGGTAATCGTTCGCAAGTAGGTATGGCACACGTGGTGATGAGTGAGCATTTTGTCCGCACGCATCTATCTGAACCCACTACGTACATGCTTAGGGTTTTTTGGGCTGACTGACATGGAGCTGACCTCTATCGGGTTGTTGACGATTAACTCAGCTCATTTTCAGTTGACCTACTCACCTCGTTAAATTTGAACTTATCACTTCCTTCTTAATAGTAGATGTGCCTTGAGAACTTACAATATTCCAGCGCCTTTGAAACTGGCGGATATCGGGCCATGAATGTTGCACCAACATTTGCCCAATGATAACCTCTGAAAATCTTCATCAGATTGTTCTTTCTTTACTTTTCTACAGCAATCATCAAATTAACAATTCCGGCATCCGGCGGTACCTGAACTCTCAACGCCCATAGGAATGCAAACTGTTTCGCAATCGACATTCAACAACCGGTAAACATTCGGTGAAGCAATCGTTACCGTGCTGTATTGCGATAATGTGAATTGTATAAGACAGCAGCCCCTCACTCGATCACGGTTGGACGACACAAATGGACCCAGATAGCAAAGTGACAAACACGTTCCGGTACCTTCTGTAAAGCCGCGCGGAATTGGAATAAGAGGCGGATGTGTTGGTCGTGTGACGCACAATTCCTGCGCTGCCGGCTCCATAAAGCCAAGGTGAAAGAAAGCAAAACCTGAAGGTTGAAGCACCCATTTCTGGCTGCCGTTGACTTCATTCATGACTTCCACGCTGCGAATTGTGTCCATATTCCGAACATTCAAAACTCTACATCAGCTGGTCCCCACTCGAATAAGGTGTATGATTTATATTTCCATTCATTGACGGCTCACGCGATGGAGTGGTAATTTCCTTGCCTGGTTGGGAGGGTTTTCAAAAGTAACTTGGCCGCTATTGAAGCTGTTGTGTAGGGTGTTTTTTTTATAACGCGGTGTGATCGCTAATACCACACCACCCGAACGCACCGTGTTCATCACAGTTTGTAATTTTTGATCTGGGCGTCCATTTTTGGTATGCATCCTGGTTGAATGAGCACGCGGATGGAATTCGACATCTGATCGAGAGCGGTAATGCCGGTTTTGAATTTTGTTTTCGCTAGGATAGTTATACATTTTTCTCACCTCACCGCCATCCATCTCCGCGTGACATGACATGCGACAGATCTACGAAAGCTGGTTTTTGTGCTGACCTCAACCACATGAAAAGAAACTGCAGCGCATAATCGATGAATGGTTTGTTTGACGGAGAACTCCGAATCGGCTAGAAACGAGCAGTTGGGGTCTGGACCGTAAAAGTAGTGAGCATGGGAAGATATTTTAGAAAGGCTTAGGAAACGAGAGAGAAAGATAGAGATCATGCAAATTAGATGCAGAAAGGCCAAATATGTAAGTTGTGCAAAATTTGGACGGGGTTTCATTTTGGTGTGGAATGTTAAACTGTCACTTCCTTGATGGGGTTTATTGATCAAGGCGGGATGAGTAAAACTGAGCACTTTCGCAGTTTGTTTCCTTGAATTCCGGTTTACTCAGTTAGTTTAGGGAAGTATACGAAATCCTTGACTGCCGGAAACATGATTGAGCCTGTCAGACGATTATTTTTTACATAGAACTAAGGAGTGTATCGAAAATAAGCTATCCACAAACTTTTTTTCAAATTATGATCCTTTATTGTACGAGGTTGAACTTGAACATAATGAAGACCGGATGAAATTTAAGTTATTCCTTCACGAATTTTCGAACTTTGGATCGAGTGCTCTTCATCAAGTTCCGGACAAGTGTTGCATCGCATTTTTTGGACGCTTGAGCCCAAATTTTTTTGAACTCCTGCATGTTCCCAGCCTTAGCCTTACTAGTCTTCTTGAAGACCCTCTTCACGATTGCCCAGTAACGTTCGATGGGTCGAAGCTGAGGGCAATTTGGTGGATTGATATTTTTCTTAACGAAATCTATACTCTTTTCCGCAAGCCAATTGAGAGTGGTTTTGGCATAGTGAGCCGACGCTAAATCCGGCCAAAACTGTGGAGATGTACTATGCTTCTTATATAAAGGCAACAATCTCTTCTGGAGACACTCAGATCAATAGATTTCCGCATTTATAATTCCGGTAGTGTAAAAAATGATTGACTTCAAACCACAGGAACATATTGCTTGCTATACCTTTCGACCGAATTTCTCCACTTGAATCGACCTGTCCGCATCACTCACATCCTCCCCAACGACGGCAGTAAAGTATTGTGGACCTGGAAGGGGTTTTGAGTCCTCCTTTAGATAGGTCTCATCTTCCATCAAAACGCGTGCATCCGGATGCTGCAAAAGACGCGAATACAATTTCCGGGCCCTTGTTGCTGCTCGCTTCTTCTGTTCTGCACTTTGTTTCGAGATTTACTGCTTCTTGTAGGTCTTCAGGTGGTTTCGCCTCTTGATACGCTGGATCATTCCGACACTCGTTCCTGCTTTTTTGGCCAAATCACGTATTGACATTGATTTGTTCTTCATGATTAGATATACCACTTTCTGCTCCAGTTACGGGTTGGAAGAACCGGGTTTTCTGCCTCTTCCTGGTAGCTCATCAAAAGAATAGTGTTCCCCAAACTTATTAATGGTGGTTTTAACACTCGCATGATGAATTCCAAACCGTTTCGCCAATTTTCGCATAGTAATACCCTTCTCACTTAGCCATGTGTCCAGAACCTTAATTTTCACTTCCTTTTCAATACGCGACATTTTGAAAACGCAGAATTTGAACCGCACAAACAAGTAAACAAAAGAAAGCTGACAGTCAAACGCACAGCATGCAGTGTTCAGAGCATAAAAAACCATCACAAATACATGCGTACAACGCAAATGTATGTGGATAGCTTATATTCGATACACTCCTTATAACCCACCTCTAATTTGTTTTTACATAGGACTTCGTCTGTGTTTTCAATAATGTGGTACACGTTGGCAGTTGGGTGAAGGACACTTGAAGTCCGGCTTTGAACTAGGATTGTACTACTCTTTGTAATGTGCAGAGAATGTTATAAAGGGTGTATTCGATAAAAATGGCACACAGAAAATCTTCTGTAACTTTTGAATCGTATGAGTAAAAAACCTAGAAATTTGATATATGATATGATATCAAGTTACTACAACTAATAATCACCGTAGTGTGCTACTTGGGAAGAACCTTCAAGGAGCGTCTGAGTGTCCAAAGGAAGGAAGGGAGTGGTCGTAAAAGTGGTCCAATGGACAGTAAAATGGCCAGGAAAGTCGTACAACAATTCAAGAACCGTCCAAACATGTCAATTCGAGATGTCGCTAAAAAGTCTAAGCTGTCAGTCGGTTTTGTGCAGAAAACCATGAAGCGTGCTGGGTTACATGTTTACAAAGTGCAAAAAGCCCCAAACCGGAATGAAAAACAAAACATCACTGTGAAAACCCGCGCCCGCAAACTTTACACGAAGCTGCTCACCAAATCCGGTTGCATCGTGATGGATGACGAAACATACGTCAAGGCCGACTACCGTCAACTTCCTGGGCATGAATATTTCGTTGCCAAGTCGAAGTTCGATGTTCCGGAGGATGTTCGAAAGAAGAAACTATCGAAATTTGCAAAGAAGTTTCTAATCTGGCAGGCGATTTGCGGATGTGGTGAAATAAGTGCTCCCTTCATCACTTCCGGAACAATGAACGGTGCGATTTACACGGAAGAGTGCCTTAAGAAGCGTCTCTTGCCATTCATTAAGAAGCACAAAGGATCAACTCTGTTTTGGCCTGATCTAGCATCCTGCCACTACGCTCGAAACGTATTGAGTGGTACCGAGCCAGCAGAGTCAATTTTGTGCCAAGGATATGAGACCCACCAAATTCACCGGAACTTCGTCCAATTGAAAAATTCTGGGCACAAATTGAAAAAAACGGAACTTCGCAAACATCCCAAAACTATAAAAACAGAGCTAAAATTGAAGAAAATTTGGGTAAAAACAACAAAAACACTGGAAAAATCGGTTGTACAAAATTTGATGGGTGGAGTGAAAAGGAAGGTGCGGGCATTCGGGATGGGAGACGAAATTGAATAAAACAAATGTTGTAAATCAAAACTCATTAGTAGTTCTTCATTCCCTGAAAATTTCAAGAAAATCCGATAATCAGTTTAATTTTGATGAGTATATATGTGTGTGCCATTTTTATCGAATACACCCTTTATGTGAATATCATGTTCGAAAATTAAATCGTTATCCGTGATAGGAAATTTCTTGATACTTGCCAGAACGTAACATTCTTTAAAATTTTCCAACACCGATTGATTAATATGTACGCAAAATATATTCATCTCTTATTTGTAACATTTTAAATAGGGAAGCGGAATTCATCACATTCTGCAGTCATCCAACTTCAAACGTAAAAAGATGTTTAATTTCTCCAATAAATGGACGCAGAAAGCGAGAATAAATAATCCTGGCAAATAAAATTTGCTCTTGAATATAATTAAAAGCTATAAAAACGTTTCGGAGACTTAAATTTCGTTAAAATAATGAGCAGTCAGATTTTCAACACAATTTCTTACCTTTGCACTACAAATTTGTCGTGTTGATCTAATAGTACGTTCACACTACAGTTTATATAACGTAATATAGTGTATCTTGATATCAAATGACATGTAAATTATTTCTAGTGAAAACTAGATGTATAGTTGCTGATATCAAGATACTCTATATCACGTAATATAAGCAGTAGTGTGAACGTACTATAGCCGTACTAGGGAATATACTCGAGGCAGACTTCAAGTTTCCTTTTTTAATTGCACTATATCCTCACACATTTTTCTAGCGTTATTGCACAATCCATGAAAAACACACTTTACTTATTACACTAGCCACACGAGAATCTACGAATACGTGATAAAATACTAGAAAACTATGGGATTAATTTTCACAATAATTTAAATACGCTTGCACCTATTCTGAACCGTGTTTACAATCGACGTAATCGCTTGATGTTGCCAAAATATTTTATTATGATTCTTATTCGAATGAAATGGGTTTGACAGTACACTGAATTATTTTTTTTACGACGGTAATGGAACCGCGTAAAAAAACCGGGTGAATTAAAAAATCGCGTTATTTAAAAAAAACGACGTAAAGAAACCGCGTTATTTCAAAAAACGACGTAAAAACGTCAAGGAAATAAAAATTATATTTCATATTCATATTGAAAGGATATGGTCATTAAAATGTATTGGTGGTGGAAAAACATGGGTTCAGTAACATTGGCCACCGGAAATCTGCTACAAATGGATAGAGGTTGTTAATTCAATGTGTGAGCAAAACAGTCCAGAGTAGTTATAGGGAGTTTTCGTCTTCGGCAAAATTTCTCAGTGTGTCATTCGTCGTCTTTTGACATTTTCATATTACTTCCACATCTTCTAAATTATGCCCCAAATATGGCAGCGCCATCTCTGAGGTATGATCTGGATCTAACGCGATTATTTTGAATGCCTTTATTATATACAATTAACATCTTTGCTAAAGACAGCACATTTGCGCAATTTGGAACTAATCAGATTATGCCAAATGACTATATTTTACATTCTCAACAACTTTACTGAGAACAGCAACTCTCTAAAGCTTCATTTGGAAAAGATATTTAACTATGCGGTTTTTTACGCGGTCCGTTATTTCAAAAAACGACGTAAGAAAACCGCGTTTTTTTAAAAACAACGTTAAAACAGTCAAATCACAATAGACGTGAAAAAAAAATTGATTGTTGGTGTTGACTGTACATTTCCCAATTTAGCCTCTGAACAATACTTTGGACCTGGCTTGGGCTGGCGCTTGAATCTAGTTATGTAGCACAGTATTTGGAGGAAATGCCAACGCAGAGAGGTGGTGATATCTCAACCTGACCTTGGCTGACGAGCGTGACAAGCATGTATATTACAGATAGGATGCGGAGGGCCCGCTTAGGAAACACAATTTTGAGAAACAGAATAGACTTTCTCAAGGTATTAGTAGCAGTGTTCACGTTAATCATTTTCTTTAACAAAGGATCATTGTTTTCACATTGATTTCACGCAGCGAAAAGTTTTGACGTAGACTACATCTTACGGAAAGGGTAGGGTGTCAATTAAAAATCTAAAAATATGCGACCGGCACGAAAAATTAAACGCTAATAACTTAATAAATGCTCAATAGATTTTCAAGATGTTTAAATCAATCGGTTTCAAATTTTCCCGCGTATCATTTCAATTATCAAAAATTATCGGTTGATAATTTTAAACTATTGACAATAACCAAAATAAGAGGTGATGTCTTATTATGCCGATTTTTCAGAGTGAATTTACTAAATGCGCTGTACTTTTCTATCACAGACTTCAAATTTAAGTAAGGAACGCCTCGGCTTTTTAGAGCGGCTATAACCATTATTGCCCTGGCAGCTGGCGGTTGCGCGTGCCCTGCAGGTGGTTATGCGGGCTTGAATACAAAAAGAATGAAAGGTGTGTGGCTGGCTGGACAGCCAATTTTAATGCAGTCGTCTGCTGTGGCATGCACGTGGAAAATATGAAGGGAAACATGCATGAACCTGTTGGTAGCCATATCACGATATGATGTCCATGTATATGTATCAGAGATCGAAATTCTCACTCAGCTGGGTGAAAACCATGCTCTCTCTCAAGCAGGTTGTCGATGAGTAGCGAACCGTTCACTTTTTCATCTCACCTTTTTCGCCGATAATTCATTATCCTCTCTTGCGTATGCGAAAATATCTCTCTCCAAAATTCAACGAAAATATTTTCTCATGCCACATTTTTCACTGACAACATGCTCGTAAACCACGATCGTATACGAGGAGCAAAAACCGAAAATAAGGCCAAACCGTTGCACACTGTTACCGCCATGGACCACCATTATCGAATTATAATGACAAAATAAAACATACAACATGAAGACTGGGGCATTTTCAGGTGTCAAAAAGTAAGTGAAAAATAATTATCGGATTCACTGAAAAAGAAACGATTTATCAGCTACTCATGCTCTCCGAAAATTATAAATCACCGTTGCTTTTCTCGCGAAAACTACTGTGAGCGTATAATAGTCTCTCGCTTCTCACATTCTCATATGCTTCTCCAAGCGGGTGGAAAAGGACGTTTCTCTTCTCAAGTAGACGAAAATTTCAGTCTCTGATATGTATAGATATAAATGCATTTAATATACAAATATATGTAGATGATCTAGGTAAATATAAAGATGATATAGATGTATATGATGATGATATTGAAATAGTTGAGTGTTAAAAATCTGCAATCAAAATGTTTGTACAGGTAGAACGGTTTTTTTTCGGAGTTGAACGAACGGCACCACGGTCCCGAAATCTCGACAGAATTCCTTTAAGTATTAAATGATGTATTTCACACAAAAATCAGTGGGGTTGTGTACCATAGGTGCACTGGTTGCCAACAAATTGGCCAGGTAGCTGATTGCGCTGCAGGCTGTTGTTAGCAAGCCGTTGGCTAGGCAACCGTTGTTAGGCTGACATTCAAAGAGGGCAAAGAGTGGTCAAAAACATTGTCTGAAGTAAACCCTGATAATATGGGAATCAAAATTCATGAAATTTCTTCAGTAGGATTGTTGTCATTTTTTTGTGATCATTTGATTATTTGTCCCCGAGTCGGCCATTCCGGAACAGGTTCCCGTGAGGCCTCGAGTTTCCATAAACATTATCTGAAGTAAACCTTTGCAATATGGCTATCAAAATTCATGAATTTTCTTCAGTAGGTTTTTTGTCAACGTTTTGTGATGATTTGTCCCCGGACTGATTATTCTGGAACAGGTTCCCGTGGGTTCCCGGAACCTGTTCCAGAATAACCGGTCTGAGAACACATCATCAAATGGCCACAAAATGTTGACAAAAAACTTACCTTTTCGGTCATATCATCAAACCCCTCGCCACCGACGGCATGGGCAAGCAACAAAATCTCTCATTGGTCCATATCTTCAGTTGGATTCTTAGCCCCAACGCAACCAGGCCAGAATGGTCTCAAGCACGCGTTCAGCGTTGTAGGCTTAACCGACTGGATTGCCTTTCCGATATACTGCACACTGTCACAAACGACAATTTTTTTCCATGCTTTTTGTACACTTGAAGAAGAGCCCTCGTCTAACTGGTCAAGTATGTACCTGAATGTGTACTTAAGGTAGTATTTTTTGAAAGTGGAAATTATCCCCTGATCAAGATGCTGGATTAAGGAAGTTATGTCGGGAGGCAGGAATACTATTCGTACGTTGGGATGAACTATGCCAACATGACCTGGCGCATTGTTAATTAGCAATAGCCCCCGGAACTCCAAACCTTTTTCATCCAGGTAGCTTTTGATCTCTGACACAAAAAGTTCCAACACAAAATGCTTCCAAACTTCTTTCGTGACCCAAGCCTTGGCGTTGCTCATCCAATAAACTGGCAGTTTATCGAAGTCTTCGTTCTTCATCGACCTCGGACGCATCGCACGGTGAAGAAACAGTAGGGTGATCCAGGTGCTGATCGGTAGGTTGAAGATATGTGCGACTGGGCATTTTTTTTCCCAAAATAACCCCGTCTCATCTGCGTTGAATACCTGCTCAGGCAGGTTGATTTAATTTTCAAATCGCACTGGATTGAGGTTTGCACTCACTAGAAGATCGGGTATCGCAGGTTGGAACTAGTTCCAACCCGCATTCAAAAACGAATTCGCTATAAGCAACAAACACTGTACACAATATCTTGAACTCTACAGATAGAAACCCAATTATAGTGTTATAATTGACACGGTAAGATAAAATGACAAGAAAACCTTTTTATATGAATAAGTTTTTCTGAAGTCCCAGCTAGAGAAAATTGTGCTGTTAGACAGTTGTTAGCTCTTGTTAGACTAACAAATGTCTAACATTGTTAGCCACGAGGATTCAACACAAGATATGCGCGCAATGAGCCGTTGCATGATGACGTCACCATTTACTCTCTTTCTCGTTGGAACAGATATGATAATATCAAAAGACGAAAAACAACATACTGAGAAAGTTAGCATAAGACGGCATTTCTCTAGCGCCTCATTTGGAAAAGATAGACTGCAGCGCCATCTCTGCATGACGAATGACATACTGAGAAACTTTGCCGAAGACGACAAATCTCTAGCGCTTAGTTTAGAAAAGATAGACTGCTGCGGCATGATGTGGAACTAATATGAAAATGTTAAAAGACGACGAATGATACACTGCGAAATTTTGCCGAAGACGAAAACTCCGTATAACTACTCTGGACTGTTTTGCTCACACATTGAATTAACAACCTCTATCCATTTGTAGCAGATTTCCGGTGGCCAATGTTACTGGAACCACAGAGAACAGACATCCAAGTCAAATTCAAAAAGTGTGTAAGAAATTTAACTGCCATTTCATAATCATTGTAATTGGCAATACTGTGATGGCGCTGCCATCGTCACCTATTCACGTCACCGACCGTCGCGCATCTTAGTAGCCCAAATGTCAAAAAAAAATCATTAGTAAAACGTTGTTTATCGGAAACGAAATGGGCCGTAAGTATGAATTCTATTGGTGAGCAAATATGCAAGTTATTAGCCGGGGATTTTTTTTACAGTTTCCGTGAGGATGCAGATTTGTAAGTACCACATTCAATTTTGTGAATTCACCTCTAATGCTCCTGAAAAATCAATTTAGATGCAGCCGCTGGGTATCTAGCTGCAAGTTCCCGAACTGCAAAAAATTAGATCGTACTTAGAGAGACCTGTGGATTTTGTTTTCAACACATTCATTCAAAGATTTTTGGGAGAGGTGCGGTTCCAGCACAAAATTGCGTTGAAAAATAAACGGCAACAAACATAACCAAAAAGCATTACGCATGAATTTATCTGTAAAAAAAAGATGTATAAATAGAAGAAAACAACGTATTTCAATTAGCTACCAGAGCCACCAAATTATTCTGCATTATTTATTTTAATGCAGGTTAACTGACATTGACAAATGGATAAGGTTCAACATGATCAATTGCAATTTGTTACTGGTATTCCACTGGAAAGTTCGGACTCACTTTAAATTTTCTTCATCAACTGAAAAGTTTTGACAGTTCAATTCCTCTGTGATTCAGCGCGCTTAAAAAAAATATTGTTGGTTGGGTACTGTTCAATCAAAATCTCAAAAAAGTGGATTAAGTAATTATATCTCATTTTTTCATTTAAGCTGTTTCTGTCTAGCCAGAAAAGAAGTAAGATCAATTTTCAAGAAAGTCCGTTAGTTTTCTCCTTAAAGCGATTTGTTTTTTGTATTAAACCAATGACGAACAATTTTTATTCAATTTTCAGTCAGCATTACTCAAATATGAGTAAGGTTCATTGGTCGTGCGGAAAACAGTTAGCTGCTAGAAATAAACAAACATGGCTGCCGTGATCAAATAGCAAGTGGCAACAACCAGAGAGATGGCAGTAGTGTTTCAACGTATTTTAATTTGAATCCTTACACAAATTTTTTTGTAAAATATATTCTAGCTTAGATGTCTGTTCTCTGTGCTGGAACCAATGTTTCTCCACCACCAATACATTTTTATGACCATATCCTTTCAATATGACAATGAAATATATTTTTTATTTCCTCGAATTTTTTTATTTCGTTTTTTGAAATAACGTGGTTTTCTTTATGCGGACCGCGTAAAAAAACCGCGTGAAAAAAACTTCAGTGTACTTCAATATCACCTTTTTTGTGGAAGTGCTACAAATCGCCCAAAGTTGAACTATTTTATTTTTCCATAGATTAAATAAATAATAACATACTTTGAATTGTAGGTTTTTTTCAATATATACCGAGAAATAAAATTCCACATTTAATAATATTTTTCCATCTCTGTTGAATTTGGCGGCACTGCTCACATACTGTATAGTATGTATACACATCAACGCTAGTGTGCGTGTTCAATCATTCATAGAGCATTCTATGCCCAACGCTATGGTGAGTCTTGTTGTCAATATTCTCATTGAAGAATAACAATCAAACCCTTTCATTTTGTCTTGGTTATAAGCATGCTACCCAACACACATGAAGTGCTGTCAAATGATCTACTTCATTTTTGGGTGTGGTAGTCAAGAGCATTAACTTGTTTATATTTTTTCTTGATTGAAATCAGTACGATTAACATATGTACACAGATGGGATTAATGTTTTTCGTGATATTATTAACATAGATACATAGCAGTGGCAACTTTTCCGTATTAAATTGGAAGAAAATTATCAGAATCGAATGTTTTGTGTGTTGCTAAACGATTAAAGGTAAGTGAACGAATAAATTGTAAATAACTTGTGTACTCAGTGCTCGATATTCCGTGCATTTTCACCGATTTCCACTGGAGGTCTGTTTATTGAGCTCAAGATAGGTTCCGCTTCCCTATGTTGTTTTCGGATTCACAAATGTTTTCTTATCAGTTCACGCTTCTTTAAGATTTTCTACACATTGTCCGCTTAAAACAGGAATAAAATAGCAAACAATATCAAAGTGTATGCATGGAAGGTAGTCACCATCCCTTCAAAGACCTTCCCATGTATGCAGCTCCACTTAATAGCAAGATCAAATTGAGTTACCGGTTTGTATTTACAGCAACGCTGAATGAAGGGCCAGAAACGATGGGGTGGACGCGTAAGCAAAGACACTTACGCGAAACCCGCGGGAACATAAGATTCTCCTTCCAACGATACGATCCAACTAATCGAATAACCCAATTCGGAATACTTATTAAGCTTTCTACGGGATGGCTCGTTAAGAAGGGTGCGTCACTCTCACTGAAACTGTTGGAGTAGAATTCACAGCATTACAAAATAGCAAACAATATAAAAATATGCGAAAACCATCGAACGGCAAACATTTGACGGCAGAAAAATATTTGCTTTTATCTTCGACTTTTCTTTAGCCGCACGTGAGCTAATCATGTACAACAATACGGCTGAATAATAGCAAAAACATGCCGAAGTGGTGCCCACTCTATTATTTCCTTGTATTTAAAAACACTGAGTAAATTCTTTAATTGAAGATTCCCGAGGACCACATTTCCATTAAAAAACATCACGTGGGCTCGTCCGGGAATTGAACCCGGGACCTCTCGCACCCGAAGCGAAAATCATACCCCTAGACCAACGAGCCATGTGAGGATGAGAGGCATTTTAAAAACGACTCTGCAGGCTGCCTGCCTACATTGTATGCGGGCTCCTGTTGGTATGCCCTCATCAATTTGCCATCGTACCGTGTTCAGTACATGGATGTCCATCAACGCTCACATCTGCAGTTCGCACGATGGCACTTATTTGGAAACCGTCACGCTCGCTGAATGAATGTATTGTACCGGCAGCGATCGTTGTTTACGCTTGTTTTATTTGAGCAGCCAGCGTCGCGACAATCGCGTAATAGTGTTATTTTGTTCTTAAACGAATGTTAGGTATATCGCAGTGGACTGTGTTTGCTCGCGCTCCCAATGTAGATGTGAGGATTGCATTTTATTGTTGACAGCGAGCGACAGCGGGCATTTGATATCTATGACTGATGAAACATAGAAATGAATAAATATACATTTTATGCATCTGCATCGGTCAAACGTTGAAATCTCTAAATCGACTGACAGTAGGTCATCGATGATTCCGAAAGAGTGAACACAAACTCTGAAGAATCCTTCTCGTATTAACGAGCCCTTATTGTATGACTGAAGAATCTGTGAAATCTATAAAAAAAACGCCCAAGAAGTCGGAGAACGGCCGCCCGGAAAAGGGTGCGAGAAAAAAAAAAGTTAGAAGAAGCCATAAATTATCTCGGCATTTGGAAAGTTGGTTTTTATGTCGATTACTCAACTGATTCCACTTCAATGGGAGGAGGAAACACAAAAAAAAAAAACGAAGAATGATTCAATAGAAGCAGGGGACAGTCGTCCTATTTTCTTCAAGACGTTCGAAAGATTGCAGCGTTTCCCCGCTCGCTAAGAAGTTGGAAAATACATTCTTCCATTTTATGGAGGCAAATTTTTGGTTACCAGATCACGGCCCAACCGACGACGACGATGACGACGACTGAAAGTCTACCACGTTGAAGCCTGCAACGACGAACCAACCAATATCCTTCACGCTATCCTTGCCACTCTTCCCTCATAGTAGAGTCCTCAGGTCGGTCGGGTGTTGAGTTTATAAATTTTCAAGTACAATCTTCGAAACGGCATCAGATTTGCCTAGGTTTGGTAAAAAAATAGTTTTTATATAATTAAAAATTGAAACGTTCTACAAGAATGAATTCTTTGGAAAAATTATTTCATTCTTTGGAAAAATTATTTCATTCTTTTGACATTTTTGTATTTTGTAAAGAAAATGAACGTTTTTAAAATTTTCTAAAAGGTGGATAAGATGTAATTTTGAAAACTGTGTTTCAAAATTTATAAACCAACACAGTTTAAAATTCAGGTTACTTCTAAGCTACTGTCAAAATTTCTGCAGTCTATCCTTCGATTGCTGACATAGAAAATGTCAAATATTACAATTTTGTATGAAAAACTGTAAATGTATGTAATTTTTCGCCACCAATAACCCAAAATAGAACCTTTTGATTGAAAATCAAATCCTTTAAAGAAATCTTGAGAATAAATGTTAGACAACTGTTATCAGAAATGTGAAGGGATTTTTTTATAAAATTTCCAAGGAAATATTGAGAAGCGTTTTTTTCAAAATAATCGGAACTCTGTCTCTACTTAGTGAATGTCGATGGGAACACATTGTTTTTACAAACAGTATATTTCGGATATTTACCTTCGAATTTTATTCATATGGTTTGATTCTTAGAAAATTTAACATTTTTTTTCGACGAGTCCTGCATTGCGGCATCACTATTATCGATCAATTAAAATATTTGTAGAAAATAATAGATAAATAATCGTTACAACAGGTTTAAAATATATTCAATGAAAATAGGCCTCACGTACGGCAAGATTTCCCCCCATATTAATGAATAACATTTTACAAAAAAAGTCGAAGAAATTACTAATTTTCAAAACTTTGATAAACTTTAAACACCAAATTCAGTGAATAAAAATACATAAAATATCATGAACAATAATGTTCATTTTATTTCATTGGTAGCGTTCGAGTAGAGTATGTACTGATTTTTTTTGTCTTGAGTGGATGCAGGACGGCTTGTTTGTCAAGTCTGGACCCTTTCCCAACATATCCCATTACTAGGACGAATACCATAGTCACACTAGCAAATGTCGACCGCGTGAGCACTATTTGAAGTGATAGATATTTTGTCTTCGTATTTTATAAAAGATGTAGAATTGCCCAAGTCAGAGTACCCATCTCTGCAATATTGAACCCGACAACTTTGAAACAATTTCTAATTAATGATTTCTAAGTCGACTATAATATGATTACTTTGAACTCTTCCTGGAAACAACGTTTAGAATACTGTCTATGTTGACAGTGCTGAAGTCTCCTCCAGAAATGACTCTTAAATTATTATAAGCATTTCATCAATATTGTTTTGTGAATAGATCAATAATTACAATTACCTTTTAGGAATGAGACACAGGTCCATTATGCAGTCTATGTCGACAACTAGTGGTATTGAAGTCAACCCCAACAATTATTATGATTTCAGAAATTTACCTGATTATATGTTTACCTTAGAAGTAACTACATTTTTAACAATACTATCATTAATGAATAAACTTTTATCTCCATATTTTGGTAATAAACATTCGTTAGCTTCGAAACTTATTATCAATCTGGGATATCTGGGAAATTTTTAATGCAAGAGAAAATAATATCGTGAATTCTAAAATGCGCCTTTAAACAAAACTCATTATTGTAAAACCTTCTTGAGTAATAAAATTAAAATACGTACATAGAATAGTGTTTCAAATATTACGTTTCAACGTAACAGGCTCTAAATTTTACAGTCGCTATTATGTTAGTTATGAGTCTTGAGGTTTTAATATTAATAGAATTGAAAATAAGAACGGCACTATTTTTCAAATACCTACTAAGTACTAAGTGAACAAAAACAAGTAAATAGAATTAGTAAACCTGCTTTTTACAAACACCGCGATATACTGGTTTTGTGCGCATACCTACTAGTGAATTCCCTCTGCGTTCTAATTTCGATTTTGATCTAATAAACTCTTGTACTCCGAATGATATCTAGGTTCATAAGCGTAGCCAGGGAGAAGTTAGGCCCCATGACTGGGCAATCAAATTTAGCTCTGTGAATGAATTTGGAAACGCAATCATCTCCCGGTGGCGTCTGGAAAATGGCCTCTGGAAAATGGATTTTGGGAAATAGCATCTGGAAAATACGGGAAAGCAATAATTTCCCGAAAAAAATAAGGGCAAATATCAACTCAGGAAAATGGCATCTTTTGAATGGGCTCCAAAAAATGGTTTCAGAAAAGTAATTATGTCCCGAAAAGAAGAAGGACAAAGATCTCTGGAAAATTGGTCAATCCGGGAAATGACCTATGGGAAAAGGATTCCTGAAAATGGTGTCTGGGACATAGAATCAGAAAAATAGTTCCCGGAAAACAATCAATTTCCCGAAAAAGGACAGATATCCGCTCTGAAAAATTAGTGATTCCGGGAAATGGCCTCTGGGAAAAGGCCCCTGGGAAATGATTTCAGGAATGCATATATTTTCCGAATAAAACGAGAACATAGATCCGTTTTGAAAAATTTGTCATTCCGGGATGTGGGCCTTTGTAAAATAACCTCTACAAAATGGCCACTAAGAAACGCTTTTCCGCGAAATAGTGTAAAACTTAATACCGATATGTAATATTTTAGAATTTGAATAACGTCTATCGACTGGGAATCGATGTCTAACACAATTTTGAAATCCAAGATGGCGGCTTCCCGTTGCGATTCGTGAAAAAAAGTCCCCCCTCCACCCTAATTTAAATCCTGGCCCATGTCTAGATAATGTCTAGTTATGATATGCGGCGGTTGAGTATATTTATCATCCTAACCAGTGCCTTGAATTTTCATAAAATATCAATGAGAAGTGAAAATGATTTTATCATGGTTTTCATGGTTACCGCTGTCACTTCTATGCCAACAGAATTTTGTTTGTTGCAATGAATGAAGTCGGCTCTATATGCGGTTCAAGAATCTGCTGTCAGTGTTGTTTTGATTATCAATCGGTAAGCATGAATTTCATTTGATGAAATCTGAATATCATCTCTTGTGATGATTTTTTATTATTAAGTGATTCTGAATCCTAATCCAAACATGGAACAACCAGGGCCGTCATCATCGTCCCAGAGGAACAGATGCTAGCAATGTTGTGCAAGAATGCCCTGGGCGGGCTGCCCTTGCATTTTTCTGATCCTGACGTGTAATTGATATTCATTGTGGTTGATTGAATTTCATTTCTATTATTTTGAAATTCGTATTGAAAATGAACTTGTTTTCATAACTGAATATCAAAGCATTTTGAAAACTGAACGTTCATTCTTTTGGTTACGTTTGTTGTCATGAGTTATCATTTGATTTTCGCTTGAAACTTATAGGTAGTCAATGTTATGTTGCCTGAAAATCCACGCGTTTGAATCTAATAAGCATGACTTTTACCAAGACTGATCCTAACTCAATAAATTATTGAGTTATAAACTACATTTAACCATGTATGGGCCGGCTTAGATCAGCTTATCTAAATAAGAAATATATTTGGGAATAATCCCGGGGGGGGGGGGGGGGGCAACAGAATTCTGGAGGGGGCCTGGCCCCCCAGGCACCTCCTGTAGTTACGCCAATGCGGGTTGGCCACCTTTGTTGTCGGTTTTCTTCTCAACACAAATAATTTCTCTTTGCAGTTTACTGTCTTCAATAAAGGATGTATAATTGTTGCGCATATAACTTATTGCATACTGTTATAATTCATTAAATTCAACGTTTAATTTTCTTATTTTATTTGAATAATCATTAGAGTGCACAATTAAATCTTCATTGTTGCTAGTGCCACTATTTCTCATGACGTTCGATGACGCTGTGACACGACGTGGAGCCACGTCATCGATTTAGGTTCAATGCAAGAGTCGATGCCTATGTGGTAAAGTTCATCGATGTGGCAAGGATGTCGACGACAGGTACGCTGAATTCGATTCTCACGCATGTTATACGAACATATAAAATAAAATAGAATAAAATTTAAAAAAAACCTGCTTGGCAGATTAAACATAAAAACTCAATCCCAATGGATGTTGCTGTTCATCCTTTATCTTATTTTATACCTATAATTTCTTTCGTTCTTCGCCCTTCGTCAATCCAAAATGTTATAGAGAGTATCCAGATAATTGATAGTGATGAAAAATCAAGTCACATTTCACATTTTATGGCCCATTTGAGAGCGAAAGTTCTCATCTTCTTTCAGGAATAGCAATGGAAATAGTTCCGGAATTCTTTTACAGCCAAGTTGACTATATGTGATGTCCTTCCCGCTCCAATCCAATCCGGATAGAAAGCACGTCTCATTTATTTTATTGTCTGTTAATCAAGTAAGGTTTGATTTCTGAAGGGGAAAACTTAGTATTCCCAGCACATCGACTAGTGGTCGTAAAATGTTGATTTGAAACGATATTTTCCATATTCCATGCTCTCTCACAGCCAAAGACTGAACATGACGGAAAGCCACTGAAAACATCAATCATAAAATGTGATTAAAGGAGGAACGAAACTATCACACGGTCAGTTTCACGCGAGTGATCGATTTATATTGGGAGATAAGTCCATCCTATCCACGGTCCTAGCACGGTCGGGTTCAAATTCGCTCTTTCCCATCTGGCCACTGCAGCCAGGCAGGACTCGAAGTTCAGCCTTTTTGTGTCACTGGTTGGCCATTCCTCGTTGACATCGCGTTTTTCTAACACGCTTCAACCGTTTCTTTGTTGTTCATTGTTCACTGGTTTATGCTTTTAGTTTGACAGTTTTTGCTGCTGCTGTTGTCGCTGTTGCTAAGTTGTTATAGAACCCGTGAAACGATAACTAAATTGAAAATAAAATCAATGAATAGCGTTGGATGAAAGAGAAGAGAGGCACGGTTGCCCGGGGCACGAAATCGGGCAAGTAAACAACTAACTCGATGGCACTTTTGAAGTCATAAAAATAGACCTTTGAAAGAGTGCTTTTTGTCCAGGCCAGCCAGTGGACGAACGATGGATTGATGTTCCTGCGAGGGAGATTTCAAGCTTGGCATAGCCTTCAGTATTATTTGCATGATGAAAATATGAAGGTTTTTTTTTTTCCGGTGATTGGCAATTTACTGCATTGATTTCAATGTTTTTTTTCTACTTGGGATGGATCCAATTTCAGAAAATGGTTCTAGTTTCAATCCAAAGAGCCACCGCAGTTTCAGTCAACATAGTCAGGAAGATCGTCGTCCCGAATGCGATTTAACCCACACTCTCCAACTAGTTAATTCCAATGCAACACAGCAACTTTGCCGAAAAAACCCATTTATATCCGTTTCTTCCCACTTCAAGTTTTGCCACTTGTTAATGCTGACCTATGATATCATTATGCCGTTTGTGTCACTCAGTCTCGGCCTAGTGCCTCTGCAGGTAGTCAGCGGAGCCCTGTTCCCGAGACTGACTGATGGTGCCATGGCATTAGAGGTAAAAGCCAACCCATTTCCGCTTCTCACGACCAGCCAACACTTCCATTGCCGCGAACCAGAAAAATTATTTATTAACTGCAGTCATTTCATATTCTCTCCCTGACAGGTAAGGGCTCTGCGCTGAAGCTCCTGGCAGCTGAAAATCCTATCATCATCAGACTTGGCGGTTTCGGCATAGAAAATAAAAAAAAATCTAGAATAATAGTTCATCATGCCACCAGCTTGGAGATCCCTGGCTCAACAACCCGGCAGTGGCTAATGGAGTGGAAGAATTTTCGGCTTTGGGCTTGCGGTAAAATGTAGCGTGAAAATAACTATTTTCGTCGCATAAAACTAATTCGTGTTACTCCGATCATGCCGCCTTTTGTGTGGTCGAGAATTGTTTTCGGTGTTTTTTCTTCTTCTTCTTCTTACCCGTTTGTTGGTTTCTTGGAACTGAATTTTATTATGATTGCAATTACCTTTGATTGTTGTACCTCGCTATTTCGTTTGAATTCCGGTTTTTTTTTGACTCCTTTCCTTAACTATAAATTGAAATGTGCAGCAAACCCAAAGGCAAATCAACCGCAATAGCTGCCTATTGCTTCTGCTGGAGCTGCACGAAAGAGGGTTTTGGCATTAAACATGGATGCAATCATAAATTTGTATGTCCCACACTCCTAAGGCTCGGTTTTTTTATTTTATATTCAGTGTGGAGTGAAATTGTCCTCCTTCCTGCGGTAAAAATATTCAACCGGTGTTTGAGTAGGATCTGAAACCATCCCAGAGAAGAGATTTTCTTTTTTCCATGCTGGTTGCGCTCGCTGGGCGCTGGTGTGACGAGTTATTACTGGGACGTGATTTTTATTCTGGATAATAAATTTGTGACAATCTGTGGCCGCGTTACTGCCGGTGGGAGTTAAGGATCGTTTTTATCTGCATGTGGTTCCAATGGCAGAGAGGGCGCACTGGTGTTTGCTAACTGGTGTCTGTTCATCATTTTGTGGGGAAAGACGTCCAAAATGCCGGGTTAAACGGAAAGGTGAGGATGAGGGTTGTGTTGTCTCAAGTGTGGCCCGACGTGAATTTTCGCCATTTTTTTAAACGAAAGTCTGGCCAGCAAAGCTGTAGTTCTATGATGTAGTTTATCAGCTGGATAACTCATAACATATGGAAACATAATAATTCAAAAAGCTAGACTGAAAAAAAAGTGTCCAAAATTTAACGTGGACAGGCTTTAGTTCACTAAAGGGTGTTTCGATCAAAATTTGGTCGACTTAAACTTGACGCATTTCCTTTCATGGTGCATTAAAAAAAATTGCACACCCCTCATTTTGAAGATGTGTGCGTGTAGCATCATGCCTCTATTTTGATTTTAAGATTAGCACTTAAGTTATCAAAATGTCGTCGAAGGAAGAGAAACAACGCACCAAAATTGTGCACGTGCATGGCGAAAATCCGCACTACTGTCACGTCAAGTTGGCGAAATGGTTGAATGTGGCTAAATCAACTGTTACCAACGTATTAAAAGTGTTTGGTGAACGTTTGTCGTCAGCCAAGAAAGCTGGATCGGGGGGAAATTGAATACCGGAGACCAAAGCGACGACAAAAAGAGTTGCCCGCTCTTTCGAGTGGAACGCCACCCTTTCCGTCCGGATGTCGCAAAGAAGCTGGAGGTGGCGCCCTCAACCGAGTATAGAGCTAAAGACGAGCTGGACTGTCGACTAACAAGAAAGTAGTGACTCCAAATCGCGACGATAAACAAAACATGTCGGCCAAAGCACGATCGCGAAAGTTGTACACGACGATGCTGACGAAACTTGATTTCGTGATACAGGACGATGAAACAAGGCAATTTTTAAACAGCTTCTTGGACAGGAATTTTATACGGCCACGGACAGGGAATGGTGGCAGATATTTTCAAGCACATTAAACTGTCAAAGTTCGCGAAGAAATATTTGGTGAGGCAGGCCATCTGAACCTGTGGCTTGAAGAGCAACGTTTACATTGCGACCGAAACCGTCAACCAGGAAATTTATTTGAGCGAGTGCCTACCAAAACGTCTACCGCCTTTCCTTAAGCGAAACAACTGTTCCGTTCTATTTTGGCTGGATTTGGTATCTTGCCATTACGGAACAAAGGCCATGGAGTGGTATGCTGCCAACAACGTTCGAGTAGTGCCCAAGGACAAGAACCCTCACAACACGCCAGAGCTCCGCCCAAGCGAACAATATTGGGCCATCGTCAAACGGAACCTTAAAAAGACTCAAAAAGCTGTTGTGAGCGAGAAACAGTCCAAGGCAAACTGGCGTTCTGCGGCGAATAAAGTGGACAAGGAGACTGTATACATTTTATGGCAGGTGTTAAACGAAAGACCCGGCAATTTGCATTAGGTAAAAAGGAAGCTGATTTCTCCTGTATTCTTTTTTAGCTGAACTTGAAAAAGAAAAGGAATTTGACTTATTAATGAAAACTTTGATTCACTCACACACATTACTATCTGACCCAATTTTGATAGGAACAGCCTTCAAACGGTGCACAAATGTAGTTATCGTTTACCAAAACGAACCCTGCTGTCACCCAGTTTTGCTATCGAACACCTTAGTGATTTTTCGTCGAAGTGCAGACATGTTTTCGGCTTCCAATTTATCGAGTATCACGTCTACATATTCTTATTCCTTCCCGAGCAGGACCGAATAACTTGAAAACTGGCCTTGGTATTCATAAGCTCAGATTAAGAGGTAAAATACCTGATGATGATGCCATCAAATTGTTCCCACAATGTTATGCGAATACCAAATTGAGGTAAGACAATACCAAAAGTGTACCTCTCAGGTATTCCCAGGTATCCAAAATAACAAGTTCTGTTATTCGAGAGATATTTTGCTTTCGATCCTTAGGTATTTTGCTTAGGTATTTTACCACTTAATCTGAGCTCTTTAATACCAAGGCCAGTTATCAAGATCAAAATTAGATATTCATATGTTGTTGTCTCCTGCTCGGGTTTCCTTATTTGAGCTGCTGTCGGGTGCGGCCGGCGTCGGTATTGCGATGGTTTTGGAACAACAATTTTTAAAATTGAGGATGTATGTTAGTCTCACGCATGATTTTGTTTGCGGCAGCTCAAGCGGATTCTGGGATGGTTATGACCTTCACTGGATTAGTTTTTGATAACAAAATACACTGAAAAAAAAATCAATGGGACATGAAATTTTTTTTTGTTAGATAAATTACCTATTAGGAATAATTACCTATCTTGAGACAAAATTTCACCGACATCAATAATGGTGTTTTAAAACTTTTTAAAATGATTTTTTTCAGTGTAGTTTTTTTTCAATATTTTTTTCTTAAAACTAAACTTATTTTGTGATAATCGCCCATACAAATTTTTTTGTAGGAGTAGTCATTTTTTAATTAAATACATTTGAAAAAAATCGATAAAAAAGTTAGCCCTTTTCAAAAGACAGTCTAGAAAAAAAATGAAGAAACTAAGTATGCAAAGTGGCTTATCAAGTCATGGTCTACACACCCAGAAAGTTTCGGTGTAATCTGAGAAGGTGCTGCCAACATTTGTTCGAATTGGCGCGAAAACCGTCAGTAGTAGTGTATGATGTTGAAGCACGGAAACTAAGTCTGACACAAATGGGATCTCTTGTTTGTTAGAGATCTGATCACTGCTCAAGCTCTGACCAAGCTTTAATAACCACTGATAATACTAATCATGCCATTTTATGAAGGCCCAAAAACACCAAATCACTTATACGTTTCCACAGGGATATTCATAATCTACTTTTAACTACAAGATTGAACAATTGGCTATAAGAGTAGCTATAGAACATTAGTGCACCTTGAAAACGTTAAGTTCCCCTTAACGGCTAAACGAACTACTACGGAGGGAGCGCCATACGGCGCATTGGGGAGGATGCCGGTAAAACCCCAATTATGGTAACTGGCTGTGAAAAGCATAACGAGTGGTACTGTTGCATTCGGGCTGGCTCCAGTGTCGTCTCCTGCAGTACTGCCGGGTGACTTCGAGCATGAAATGGAGAGGTTCCAGCGGCACAGGTCTTCGTCCCAGTACGTTCCATTCCCCACTGCCCGACCAGAAGTAGGCTCAGATGATCATATACCTGCCTTACGCTGATCACGGTTCCCCATGAAGGGCCGTGTCAACCCTCGCATGGCGTCCCTGCTTGCGCTCAATCTTGCATAGATAACCATGGGATCCCAATAGTGACTACTCCACGTGGGCTAGGATAGCTGTTAGAGGGGGACCCAACAAAATTGAGAGTGAAAACCCAGGAGAAAGCGAATCAGTTCGCTAAAAGTGGCCTAGTGAGGTCCCCGCTGCGTAAAACACTTGCCACCAACACTTGCGGAAGTGCTGCGGCATCGGAAGCAGGTGCCACCAAGCTAGGCATGGCTATGGATGGGCCCGGACTCATCCGGGCCATGGATAGGATGCGGGAAACTCTTCCTAAAGTGATGGAGGTGTTCGAGCAGTAGGATGCGGTTATAGGCTTTACGTCATCACGCAGCAACATTGCGAAGGACCTTAAACTGATCCTCATTAGGCTACACAAGACAATGCATGCTGCATGCAAGAAGAGCGAAGAGCTGGAGGCCAAGCTCCTAGCTGAGCAAAGTGCCAAAGAGTTGGCACGGCTAGAAGCCACCGAAAGGACGAGGGAGATAGCCTCAAAGCAGACCCAGACGGAAGAATCCACCCCATCTACCATGGAGACAGGGAATTCCAAACGAGTTAGGTAGTCCCCGGGCGAAACGGTACCTAGCGCTTTTAAGAAGCGGATAGTGACAGAAGCTCCAGTAGGGAAGCGAACCTACGCGAACGTGGCGGTGGGGTCAGAGGGTCCATCCTCGCGACCAGGTCTGGCTGGCCGCAAAGAGAGAAGCCAAGCGCTAAAAGCGTGACATCCAGCTCGCGTGTTGTTTTAAGCACCGAAGGAGGCCTGAGCGGCAGCCCAAGTAACACACAAACACCTTTTTAGAATGATTTATAATTGTTTGTATTGTAAATGTATTATAAACGTGTTGCAAAACTTTTTAAGTTTGGAGCAGTTTGCAACTCTCGTGTTTTATATATCACTCTGACAAACGGTCGTGCTAAAAAAACTGTATATATATACTGTATTTACTGTTAAAATTACATAACATCAACCATGCTTTGCAAAACTTGTTCTTTTTTCTCATTAAGATGAATTTGTTGTACAAGATTGTGGTTCCACTGCCAACGGCAAGCATATCATAGATATACAGAGTTCACTTTCCAACAATCTGAGCTGGCTTAGCAAAGAAGCTACAAACCTATCACGCCAAGGACTAGTGTAATCCCACGCTTGGCGATGTTATACACGATGTTATGCACGGAAGCAGACGGTAGTGCTAAGGGGGAGACGAACGACGACCCCAAGCGTGGCAGGGATAGCCACTGAACCAAGGTCCGAAAAAAGGGGAATAAAATAAAAAAATAAGCAAGCGAAACCATGTAGATGCCCCCATCTTCTAAACCAAGGCGTCGAAGTACTTCGAGGTCTTGACAACGATACGCGGGGACGCAAACCTGGCGGGCCTAGGCACCGATGTGCGGAGAATTTGCCATACCCGCACCGGTGAGGTGCTCCTGAGGCTAAAGAAGGCAACAGAGCTAAAGGGCCCGGGTTATAGAGACCTGACAAAACAGGCCTTAGATGAGGGTGTGGAGGTACGCGTCCTCGTCTCACATGTGACGATCCAGTGCAAGAATCTGGATGCGATATTCGAGGTGGATGTGATCTCCAATGGTTTTAAGGAACAGTGCAAGGTTGAGGTTGTCGCCGCAGACATTCGACTGCAGCAATGTGGCAGCAATGAGGGCAGCGGGAGCCGACGCAGACGCGGTGTTGAAAGTGACGAAGGTGAAGGCCGGATGGTCGATATGCCCACTTAGCCTGCACCAGCCGCTGAAGGCATGCTTCAGACGCATAGAGAGCGGGTACATGTCCTGGGAATGCAAAGGCCCAGATATAAGCGACATGTGCAGAAGGTGTGGCAGCACAAGCCAAAAGGTGCGGGACTGCAAAAGTCCCCCGAAATGCTTTATATGTGCTGGGAAACCGGACGATAAGCTCGTAATGTGGAGAAACAAGTGCCCGGCCGCTAAGGGTATTCCAACGAGCCAATCGTAATGCAGGTAACCCAACTAAACCTGACCCATTGTGAGGCCGCCTAGCAACTGCTGTGTCAGACAGTTCGTGAGTCAGCATTGGATATCGCCATAATATCCGACCCATACCGCATCCCTGCCGGCAATGCGGCATTATGTACGATGGGCAAGTATCCGGTTCAGAAGGTTGTGTCTACCACAAACGAAGGCTTTGTGGTTGTAAAAGTGAATGGAGTGTTCTTCTGCAGCTGCTACGCACTGCCAAGATGATCAATTGAACATTTTTTCAATATGCTAGATCGGATGATAACTGAGATAGCGGGGGACTTCAACGCTTGGGTACTCGAGTAAGGGAGCCGCCTTACCAATCCAAGGGGCCAGATTCTTCTGGAGGCCTTGGCGAAGCTCAATTTGGACCTAGCCAACGTAGGTACCAAGAGTACCTACCACAGAAACGGAGCGGATGCTTAAAAATTGGAGGGTGGATGATTGCTACAACCGTAGCGACCACTTGGCGGTTCATTATTGTATCGTCCACAATAAAAGGCAGCGTGCGGAAGGAGAAGCATCCACTCCATTTGCCCGCAGATGTAGGACGTCCTACTTTGATATAAAGACTTTTAAAGAGGCGCTTGAGAGGGAACAAATCTTACGCGAAACCCAGGAACATTGTGGTGAACGATACGTTAAGTTGCTTACACGAGCATGCAATACGACCATGCCGAGGGAAGTCAAACCGAGGAATGAAAGATCACCGCGTAAGATGAAGGATGCAAAGAGCGCGATCCGACGCCGATAGAATCGAGCGTAGAGAGACGCTAGTCATCACGAAGGCCGCGTTCAAGAGGGAGATAAAGGACAGCAAGCGAGCCTGCTTCGAGGGCTTGTCAGAAGGCCAATACAAAGCAGTAGGGTGACGTCTGTTGGGTTGTAATTGCCCAGCCGATCATCCGTAATCACGTGGGCAATGAAGAGGTGGAGCTAACGGCCTTGTACTTCATTCGAATTGTGAAGAGATGGATGAGTTCTAGGAAACTAGAGCTAGCCTACCATAAGACTCAGGTCACGGTTGTTAACAATCGAAATTAGTGACGATTAGTGCAGGTAAGTGCACAATTGAACTGAGGAGGTCTTTGAGGTATTTGGGGGTCATGATCGACGATAAGGGAGTAAGCGTAAACTCCAGGCCAGTGTCGTCCTGTCCATACTTAGGTACGGTGGGCCGACATGGATCACCGAGTAAGCTAGAGAGTACGCACAGGCTTATGTGCCTAAGAGTGCATACCAAACGGTATCACGCGACGCGGTCTGTGTCCTTGCGGGGATGTTGGAGATAGGCATCGTCATAAAAGAGGATGTAGAGTGCTTCGAACAACGTCGAACAAGCGGTATTCGAAAGACCAGTAGAGCCGCATCTATGGGGAAAGGGAATGGAACAACTTCACCAAAGGTCGGTGGACCCACCGACTAATCCCAGAGCTATCCGGATGGGTGGGTAGGTGATACGGTGAAGTGAACTTCCACTTTGTCAGGCCACGACTGCTTCAGACAATCTGCACAAATATGGGCATGCCCAGTCCTCGGCATGCACTGAGTGCGCGGGAGTTGAGGCAGTCCTCGCTTTGAAGACGTGAGATCCGGCAGGATAGCCGTAAGCGGTTACGACACGACTCCGGATAATCTGGTCCAGAGGATGTGCCAAAACCGGGAAATCTGGGACGCGGTATGCATAGCACCCAGATTGTCCTCGATCTTCAACAAAAATGGCGAAACGACCATCGGCAGATCACTGGGACCACCTAACTACTGAAGCTATAAGTAGTTAGACATACACAAGCACAACAGTTCCCTCCCCGAAGTAATACCGAAAGGTGGTTCCAGTGAGAGTCCAGGGCTTAAGGCACGGGTGGGTTTTGAGTGGGTCAAGGAGTTGGCACCCTCATCCCTACACCCTGGGTTCTCAAGGAGTCTGGTTGCAGATTTTTCCATCCCGTCTAAAAAAAAATACGTGAATAACGATTGAAGGATTTGGTGAAATTAACGTCCCTGAAAGCATTTCGCACCTTCTGTGAGTCTAAGCTCATCTTTTTCGCACCAACGAGGCTTGGTCTTATACCCAATGATTTCATCGTCTTCAATCCATTCCAGAGACCGAAATTTTCGCCTACTTGAGAACAGAAACGTTCTTTTTCACCCGCTTGGAGAAACAAATGAGAATGTGAGAAGCGAGAGACTATTATACGCTCACAGCAGCTTTCGCGAGAAAAGCACCAGCGATTTATAATTTTCGGAGAGCATGAGTAGCTGATAAATCGTTTCTTGTCCATTGAATCCTAGATGATGATAATTATTTTTCACTTACTTGTTGACACCTGAAAATGCACCAGTATTTATGCTTGTTTTATTCTGTCATTATGATTCGGTAATGATGGTCCATGGCGGTACCAGTGTGCACCAGCTTGGCCTTATTTTTGGTTTTTGCTCCTCGTTTACGGTACCTGGCAAGTTTTCAGAGAAAAATGTGACATGAGAAAATATTTTCATTGAATTTTGGAGCGAGATATTTTCGCATATGCAAGAGAGACGATAATGAATTATCGGCGAAAGAGAAGAGATGAAAATGTGAACGGTTCGCTACTCATCGAAAACCTGCTTGAAAGAGAGCATGGTTTTCACCCAGCTGAGTGAGAATTTCGATCTCTGATCCATTCAACCAATCGAAATATTTTGTGATATAGTAGACGAATTATTATAATTAAAGATAACTCAGTGCAGACGTATTCCAAATTTGGCAGTTCGACAGTAACCATCTGGTATCTCATAGCAAGATGCTTAGAGGCGGACCAAAAGATTTGATGAGCTACCTCCCCCTGTTTGTTTAGTTGCTTGCGCTCTTCCTTGAACAAACTTGACATTTAATGGAGAATAATCTGAAAACAAATATTAACAATAATTCGGCGTAACGTTTGCATTAAAAGCAATGGACTTTTTTCGGATGGTTATAAAATAAAGCTTGGACAGATAATTGCTTACCTGCAAAAAATTTAACGCCCTCTCGAGCGGCCTCCCGGCAGTTAACCGGAACATTCGCCATGGCGGATAAAAACATGCATGAAGGCATGTTTTTGAGTTCTTTCTTCGTTCTATCTATCATTTCCTCTTCAGTTTTCGCGACAAAATTGTGGGAGTAGATCTTCGCTTCAGGTTGGCCCAGAATTTTTCGATGGGCCGCAACTGGGGGACGTTGGACGGGTTCGCCGACTTGGGTGCCACATCGAGATTCAGCCACTCCATCTGCTCCAATAATCGCTTCGAGTAGTGGACCGACGCCAGATCCGGCCAGATCACCGCGTCTTCGCCCTCTGGTATTTTTTGAAGAACGACGCAACTTCCGGCAGGCATTACGTACTATAAATTTCCCCGTTCACGGCCAGTCCGGAGCGAAAGAAGAGCGGCTTTGACATCTCAGTTGACCATCTTATTCAGCCGCTGCCTCTGCGTCATTGCCTGCAGCTTCGGAATCAGTGGACTTCCGCTTCCTGACAAGTATTTTCATGTTCGACAGGTACTTTTTCACTGTTTGGCCGGTAGAACCGACCTCCCGGCCAAGCGCACGTCGCAATGTAGCCACTTTTCCTTCGGTTTTCCTCTTCAGCATCCTTTGGAGCGTCTTGTCGCTCAGGGTCGTCGGCCGTCCGGAACCGGGTTTTTTTTTTCAATGCTCTGATTGTTGTCAAATAGTGCCGAGATGTTGTAGATGCCGGAACGTATCCGGCGTCCACAAAGTGTCACACGATGTCCGTTTTCGACGCGGTGGAGTGCCGTTCTTTGAACTCGTACACTTCTGAACGGAGTTGCTCCACTGTTTTTGCCATCACGGTTAGAGTTCGACTGATAGAGCTGTCAAATTTTGTCTGCTGACTCATGGGTTACTATGATTGATGCTGCATGGGTAGTTTTGTCAGTGCAGGTGAGGGTTCAATGTAAACGTTAGTAGACGGATTATTATGATTTTAGATAACTCAATGCAAACTTATTACAAATTTGGCAGATCAACTGGTTAGTCAACTGTTACAGTAACCAACTGGTACCTCATAGCAACATGCTTAGAGGCGGACCAAAAGATTTGATGAGCAACCTCCCCCTGTTTATCTAGCTGCTTGCACTTCTCCTTAAAAACAACTAACATTCAATGGAGGATAACCTGAAAACAAAGACGAACAATAATTCAACGTATCGCTTACCGAAACAAACCCTGCTGCCAACCTAACCTTTTTATTTAACATCCCAATGACTTCTGGTGAAAGTGCAGAGGATCTTTCGGCATCCAATGACGCGAGTAAATATCACGTTAACACATTCCTGCATTCGGGAGTACATTGAAAATGTATGTTGGATCATCTGTTGGTTCTCAATGTAATTGTTAATACAGCTGATCTGGCAACAACGTAGTAGCAACCTCCAACGCTCTATCATGGTCACGCTAAATTGAAAACTTACCGTTCGACGGAATGACATGCAACCAACGACAGTTATTTCAATGTTCAATTTTCATTTGCATAATTCCAGAATTAGAATCCATCCAGCGCATTAGACCTGTAATGATATTAATTGCTAAACTCTTCAATTAAATCATAAATCCATCGAAAAGGCTACTCTGGTTTTTTAGAAGGTAGCAAAAGTTTCGTTCTCGTTGTCTTATTCTCGACTTATCACGAACGCATCTATTTACCACGCTCCACTACGACAACTCATTTGAAGTTGTTAGGATTTACCAACTTCATCACGTTCTCCATCCGAGATTTCCCTCCCGAACATCCTTCCGTTAGTTCCATTTCTATGGCAATAGTCGACTCCGAAGATTTCCCGGTGCCTCGAATTAAAATTCACACGCACTCCACTCATCTCAACTGCGACAATCCGTCGCTACTTATCATTCAAGGGAACACGTCGCACAAACTATTCGCTCTATCTGCAGTCAGATTTTTGTCCCCGACGACGTCGAACACCAGGCGCGACTTGATCGTGAGCTAGGAACTAAGGAACTCTTTTGCTTTCCTTTCGAAAAAAAAATCGACGATTGAGATTATCAGAGATTCCGGTCCCGGACGATGTGGTTCCTGTTTATATATAGTTTTGTATGCATCACCAGACCCATTCATCGTTTGGCATAATTCGGCCTTCGTTTTTTTAAGGCTCTTCCACTTCTAGACAATCTAGGGCACGCAGCTGATATAATGGTGAAAATTAAATTTTCGCGTGAATTGGCATGGTGGAACGGCAGGAGAAAGCGAAAACAAAACCGAGAACTCATCCATTCACTTCACTATTGTTTTTTGAATACCAGAGAAAATGCCTAAGTGGAAATCGCCCTGTCTTTTCCGGAAGGGTATCATTCGAAAAGGGATGGGAACGATTCGTGGAGTGAAAATTAAAACAAGGCCAATGGCTCTGACGGCGGCGATGATTGTTTTCCGTTGGATCTGCACTGGAAAAGGTTCGGGTGTTTGGTGAGAAAATTTCACTTTCACAGATTCGAATTCGAATGGTATACATGTTTGAGTGGCCTATCTGTTATGTACAAGGGACCTGAATTTTTATTCTTCACTGCATTTGCCGAAAAAAAAACGATATTTTGCGGGAATTGCTTCTGCCAGTTGCCGTCGTGTCAGTTTCGTGGTACGGTGGAATGTTGATTGAGGGCTGTACAGATTTTAGAATGAACAAAAGGCAACTATGTTTCCATTTGTGAATGAAAATTCTTCCGAATGATTTAAGAATACAGTATGACCAAGGGGTGGATCGCTCAGCACAATTTTCTCCTGTGCTATTTTTTTGAGTGTTTCAACAAGCGTTGCAATGTTCTTGGAGCTCCCGTAATGTGCCGAAGGTGCCGATGCGTTGACAGTCCAAATGATTATTTTCTGCTGAGCCTGGCAACCAGGCAATGTATATTGGCAAGGTTGCTGTATTTGTATTTTGTATTTGTATTTCTTCATCATACTTGCAGAGTAAGGGTTCACCCTTATAAATTTCTACAATCGGATTTCTTGTTGTTCAACCACATTCTACGAATTCAGTTTTCAAAAGGCAATCAAATATAAATAAATAAAATAAATAAACTAAACAAAACTATGTAAACTCTTTATAACAATTCAACGCTCACCCTTATCATGCTAATTCCCTTCATTGAGCCAGTTTATACATTCACAACGGAATCTTGCTGCTGTATTAATAGATTTGATATCAGGTGGCAGCAGATTCCACAATATAATTGCACGCACAAAGAAGGTATTGCTATAATGAGAGGAGTTATGATATATGAAAACGAAGTGACGAACTCTAGTGCTTCTGAACAGCTGCAGCATATCAAGAAGATAGTGTGGACCATAATGTATGATTCTAAATAAAGTGACATAGCAACGTAATTTAAAGAAATTATAAAAAGAACATCCCAACAGTTGCCGCTGCAAATGTGTTACGCTACAGAATCTAGACAAATTGAAAACCCATCGAACACAGTGGTTTAACGATACTCTCAATCGGTCATATGCAGCAGCAGATGCATTTAAAATTAACTCTGAGCCATAGGAAAAATGCGGTAACAAAAGAGATTTAAAAATCTTAAGTTTAGTGGAAACAGGGAGCATTCCTGCACTGAGTCGTAAATGTCGTAAGACTGCATAGATTTTACCACATTGTGCATGTATATGAGAACTCCATTCAAGATTTGTTTGGAAAATTACACCAAGATTACGAGCTTTGTCGACATACTCTAATATCTCATTGTTAATAGATAAATCAGGTAAAATTGAACGAAACTTCCGTCGAGAAATAAACATAGCTTTGGTTTTTGAAGAATTGATGGGAAGCAGATTATTCAGGGACCATTGCGAAATTCTTTCCAGATCAGAGTTAATAAGTTGTGCTATATTTTCTAAGTTAGCATCTTTGGAACAAATGTACAATTGCACATCATCCGCAAACATGTGAATATGACAAAATTTTAATACTGATGGCAAATCATTTATAAACAATGAAAATAAAAGAGGACCCAAGACAGATCCTTGGGGTACACCTGATAAAATATTGATTGAATAAGATTGACATCCATTAATTTCCACTACTTGAGTACGTGAATTTAGGTAAGATTTAATTAGCAAAGCAGCACTACGACTGAATCCGAACATGTAAGATAATTTTTGCAGTAGCTTAACATGCGAAACTCTATCGAATGCTTTTGAGAAATCAATCAACAGTAAAAAAGCAATTCCTTTTTTATCAATAATCTGATGAAGATCATCATGAACTTTGAGTAATGCGGAAGTAGTACTGTGTCCAGATCTAAAACCAGACTGGCAGGGACTGAGGAGATTAAACCGTTGCAAATAAACTTGAAGTTGAGCTTTCAGTATTTTTTCGAAAGCCTTGGACAACGCACATACAATACTTATTGGGCGAAGATTGTTCAAACTAGATCCGGTAGGTTTTTTTCGAATCGGGATTATCTTCGCAGCCTTCCATGCTCGGGGAAATTTCGAGGTTTTAATAAATAAGTTGAAGAGATATGTTACTGGTGTAATAATAAACGGTAAAATAAGCTGTATAAACCTTAACGGAATACCATCAACACCGAGAGCATTTGATGTGATCGAAAAGATGGCATTCGTGATTTCAAGTTCGTTGGATGGTGTAAAGGAAAAGCCATCAGAATTGGAAGGTGGTAGAGAAGGATGTTTAGGATCGCGTGTGAAATTCTCACCAAAAAAGGCATTTATTTCATTACTAGTATGACTGAACTTTATATTATTGTTTGTCCCCGGAATAACATTTAGCCGTTTCAGTTTCGTCCAGAGTTCTTTACTTGAATTCGCTGATTCTAAATTGGAAGATGTATAACTGGATTTTTCTTTATTGATTAGTTGAGTAACCCTATTACGAAGCCTTTTGTACTGAACATGGTCTAGTGTACGTTTACTATGAGTCCATTGACGATATGCAATATCTCTAACAATCATTGCATTCAAAATATCATCATTGAGCCAAGGTGCACCAATCCAAAACATTTAAAGTGTCCTGTAACGCGGGGAAATTAATGCGATTATAATCTCTAAATATTTTAGGACGATCTATACTGTCGCGAGCTATGTTGAGTGAGAATGAGAAAATCATATCATGATGAGAGAAACCTGGGGCTGACACTTGATTAAAATTAAGAACAAAATTGGTATCGTTTGTTATCATTAAGTCAATTAATGAGCTTCTACCAGGGTAAGAATGAGTAGGTTCATTGGTGACACAAAATAACCCGAAGTTATTCAGAACTTCAATGAAGCGAGTTGTTTTGCTGCAAACCTTTTTTAAGTTTGTATTGAAGTCACCTATCAAAATTACCTTCTCATAATCAAGTGACAGATCGGAAAGCTTCTGATTGAGGAGATCGGAGCAATCAACATCTGGAGGAGAATAAAATACACCCAGAAGAAATTTGTTGTTATTCACTCGAACTTCAATAAATAAATATTCAGTACGGACACCATCAGCCTGTTCCGTCAGCGGATTTGAACCAGCAATAACTTTTCAATCAACATCTAATTTGTGAAAAATACAAATTCCTCCACCACGACCTGTCATACGATCATTTCTTATAATGCTGTAACCATCAACGGCAACTGTTGAATCAGTTATGTTTTTATTTAGCCATGTTTCTGTTACGCATACTATATCAACTTTACTTTGCTTAAAGCAACTGTTAAATTCATCAAACTTACTTAACTGACGAGCACACAGACTTTGAACATTCAGATGACACAGATTCAAACAATCTTCGCGTAGAGCAACATTCATCACAACACGTGGAATATCAGCGATACTTCTTTGTGCATGTGCAATATCATTATCAGGATTAACCGACATCATCAAAAAGCAACAACAAGACCAAGTGCATAAACTGACAAACAAGAAGGGAAAACATGAATGAAGGGAACGCTGAATCAATAATTAGGGCTACATACATTTCAACTACATTAGTATTCATCACTACTCTAATTTTGTATTTACTGAATGTGGATTTCCTGATCGCAAATTCCATTGAACGACTTTCACGAGCTACGGCTGCTACAACGAGCTAGGTAGGGCGGGGCGACATCATCTGCAACAACGACCACAGCAGCAACAACAGCAACAACAGCAGCACCAACTGTACACCGAGAGAACCTCGCCTGTGACGATTCCCTCTTCACGTAGAGTTTTAACTTTTAGGAAGGATGGAAACAAGGAAGACAAGGGAGAGGAATAATAGGAGATAATTTAGGAAGGAAAATAGAAATGATTGTAGGATAGGGTTTATTTTCGGCCTCCAAAGTCTACTAATTGATCCAAATCGAAGATCGGCAGAGCCGGAGCGCCATCGGTTGTTTTCACATAAATTGTTCCATTCCTTGAGAACACGTTCTGAAGCTTTCCACTACGTTTTAGTTTAAGTGCAGTTCCCTTGATGATCCGTGCAGAGTCGGTGAGGTTTTCATTAATGTAGATACGCTTGTCAACATCAAAACCAAGATGAAGCAAATTCAGTTTCGCCGAAAAATAATGATGATAGAATTCATCCTTGACCGCTCTGTAAGCAAATTGGAACAGGATCGACGGCGTTGCACCATCAGCAATAGGGACACGAGCCAAACGTTTGATGTACACAGCTGGAACATCCGAGTCTCTGTAGCCAAGAGCAACAGCTACTTTTTTCAACATTTCATCCGATTTCTCCGTGTGGCAGTACGGTACACCAGTCAAAATTAAATCATTCGACCTCATCAGTTTATTTGCAGTATCTCTGTTTTGTCGCACTTCTTCAGCAGTTTTGGCATGAGACTCACACAGTCCGTTGAAATCCTTAGCATAGTCGATCTTAAGTTGATTCACTTCAGCACGAAGAGTGGAAATTTCGTTGACAAGAGCCGCGTTGGTTGACTCAATCTTCCTTTCAATCTTCGCATTTCCTTCCGCGATCATTTGTCCTATACGAACTAAAAGCTGATCAAAGCTTTCCACCTCATCGTCAGTCCGGTCCAAATCCTCTCGCGATCGTTTTTTGTTTGTATTTTCACTGCTGGTGGATCCCATTGGGCTTTGTGCACAAATTACGTAACGCATGAAGGGGGGAGAGGGGGGTTGAGCAACCGTTACTTATTGTGACATATGGGGGAGGGGGTGTTTTAAAAGGCAGCATAATTAATCATCAATTAAAAGAGAGATTTGAGCAATAAAAAATGAAAAAAGTGCCATTAAATTATTAAGGCCTGTGCCAACAAATAATGTGTGATCAGCATTAAAAAATTAGGAATGAGCAATAAAAGATGAGAAAAGATCTTCGGATAATCTAATTGTGACCGGTAAATCTGTCAAATAAAGCAACAGCTATTAGTATATGTGCAATTAAATATGGCAGTATTTCCGCCAAATTATGTAATTTGAGCACTAAACTATTCGCATATGTCTTTTAATTTTGTTAGATTTTCCCATAAAAACAGTAAAATGAGCAATGGATATTTATTTATCCATTGCTCATTTTACTGTTTTTATTGGAAAATCCAACAAAATTAAAAGACATATGCGAATAGTTTAGTGCTCAAATTACATAATTTGGCGGAAATACTGCCATATTTAATTGCACATATACTAATAGCTGTTGCTTTATTTGATAGATTTACCGGTCACAATTAGATTATCCGAAGATCTTTTCTCATCTTTTATTGCTCATTCCTAATTTTTTAATGCTGATCACACATTATTTGTTGGCACAGGCCTTAATAATTTAGTGGCACTTTTTTCATTTTTTGGTGCTTTTTCTGAATTACTAAGTGCAGGTAAATATTTTAGTCGTTTTAAAATCGTTATGTAACAAAATAACCAATTTGAAATATAAATCAAAAGTGATAGCCAATTGAAAATCAATAAAATTTCCTGCGTGCCAAGCTAAGTAACAAGTAGCAAAGGGTTAATTTATACTAGTTAAGAACCATGTTTAAATTTTTTGCGAAAATCCCACTTTCAATGCGTTAAATGAAAGCTTTAAATCATTTTTTTGAAGAAAAAATCAAAACTGAGCCAAAGCTTTGTTTTTATATTATCAATCACGTTTGCCATAACTGGAACACTGCACCAATTATCGCCATAGTTTTAAATTTTGGTTCCTTTGGTGGCCAATCGCATGGATTCCTTATGGGAGTGGCCATAATAAAAACACATTTATGGCTAAATGGAGCAAGAAAGCTGAAATTTTAAGGAAAATGTAAGTTTTTCTTTCGATTTCAGACCAAACTCTAAAGCTTCGATTAAAGGAGACGTACAGTTTAAATGTGATCTTCTGAACGGAAGGTATCTTATGACGATATGTATCACCAATTGGCGCAATTGTCCATAAACGGTACATCTACATGCCGAGAAATGTATTGTTATGTATAAATTCAAGCAATTGTATAGTTGACTCACGGCTTACCCATAATTTTCATTTATTCAAACAATACGGACTTTGTTTGAACCAACAATAAATTTTGTTGCTTCTAAAAGCGCTGTAAAGAAGGCTTCTCTTGAAAACAAAAAGCACTTATTGTTGAATCAAAAAATAAGATTTTTGGAAACAATACACCTTTGCATTAATTAGATCAAAGCGATTGAATTGAAAAAAAAAAAGTTATTTATATTGGAACCATTCAAATAATAAGGAATTTTGTTAAATTTGTTGGTGATTGTTGAATCTACAAAATTATTTTGTTGAATCAATAATTATTTCTGTGGAAATAATAATTGATTAACAATATTGTTGTTTGTCTTTATTTGAGAGACTTTCAGCCGGTGGCTGGTTCGTCTTTGACGCTTTAACAATATTGGATTCGATAAGAAATTTTGTGAATATGCAATGAAATATATCATTGCATTATACTAAAACAATTTGTAGTTTGATTTAGTACACAGAAAATGTTGATTCTAATCCTTGCGTTCAATCACCCAATATTCCCCTGCGTGTAGCCTACATCAAATGCACTTGATACTGCCCCTTTTGTTTTATGTTTTTGCCGTCATGAATTAGTCGTACACAGCCCTAATTCATGCACTGCACTGATTAAACGGAAAACTCTGATTGAGATATTTAAAAATAAATTAATAATAATTAGATTATAAAAAATTGCAACAGGTTAATAGAATGCATTGCATAAAATACTGTTGTAATCTTTTTACTAGATTTAAGTGATATGAGCAAAAAAAAATTGTGATACTTTAAATAATTGAAAGACATTTGAGTGAACTTTTTGAACTAATATTTGTAACAGTTTTAAAAACATTCAGTAACCTGAATAAATGCAATACAATGAGTGCAATGTTTTTCGTAATCTTTATAATTGCTTTAAGTTACTTAAATGACATTAATTGACTGATGTTTGCCATCTTTACTAATTTCAAGTTACCGAAATGAGATTTAAACATTAAAACCACCTCAATTACAGTTTTTGAGATGATTTTATAACAATTGAGAAGAAGGGGGGGGGGTCCGTGAGCGTTACGTAATTAAAGGGGGGAGTCTAGTCACGCGTTACTTACTGTTACATAGGGGGGAGAGGGGGTCCAAAATCCCGGTTTTCTGCGTTACGTAATTTGTGCACAAAGCCTTGGTAATGCAAGCGTATGATTATTTTTACCCATTTTGGTAAGCGCCGCACGAGTAAGCTTTCTGTTGTGGTTCATCCAAGTGAGTGGCAATGACGGATAGAACAATAATGAAAGGATGAACTCAATCACAATATAGCGTCTATATGAAATGTATCGTGATGGTAATAAATTATTACACTATTAATGCATCACAGCCGATATGATCGAACGAGCATTTATGTTCTACAGATAGGCACTCAAGTCACTGATCACTAGCTCGATTGGAATCGAAGTAGGGCTGGCACTAAACGGAGAAAAAAACCACGGAATTGCGATCACGAACAACTCACTTGCTACCATCAGCCATCACTTATTCAATTCGCTGGTTTCATATTTCTATAAGCTCAACTGTCAAAAGTGTGCCTCAGTGTGCCACACATGTGGTATGGGTTGAAAATCGAAGTGCCACTGTAAGGAAACATATTCGTCTAGTGTGTAGACATCGTGGCTGGCACACTGTTCTCAGCGACTTACCCTTGAGTATGACCCATTATGGCTGGCCCACAATTGATACGTTGCGGATGCGTTTGCGTGAATTTGATAGTTTACCCATAGGTTTTCTGTCAAATTTACGTCAACGCATCCGCAACGTATCAATTGTGGGTGACCCTTTAGACTGTTTCGCTTTTAAATAACCAAAAAACGAGTTTACGAACATACCTAGTAAATTATGGTTGGGTACGTTCTAAAAACCATTCCTGAAAGTTTTCGATTTTTTGAATAATCATTTAGCCGTTAATATCGACATGAAGTTTCGTATGGGACTTCCTGTTTTTCAGTATAGGGGAAGTAGTATTTTCAGTTATTTGTTTCAAAGAAGCTACTTTAATGTTGGGCACCTCGAGGCACCTCGAGGAAAACACGTTTGAGATTTAAACTAATAAGAAAGTTATTCAACGTTGAAGTGCTGCTTAATGTTGAAGAATGATTTCACGCTACTCAACGTGGCACCACTGTCTGAAAGTGGGTGATGGCACCCGACTACACACAGAAAAGAATAATTAATTTTAACAAGCGCGTAAAATTTCCTCTCGTTTAATTTCAACCTAAAGGAGGCGTAAACAGCGAAGTTGTATGCAATCATCCATACAACATACAAAAATGTTTGTAATCTGTCATACAAAAGGCTAGATGCAGGCGTTATCTGACCTCAATTTACATGAAATATCCTATTAATTTCTGCCAAATCTAGCATTCCATTTATGTGCATTAGAAAACGCATAAAATTCAATGTTTCTTTTTATCTGTGCAGCAATCGGGATGGAACCGCACGTATCTGATGAAATTTATATAATTTGAACGTTTAATATTCTTGTGATGTTCACCTTATAGAAATTTATTGGGAATGGCAAGGGCTACCTCGTGATTGTCTAATTATTTCGGGAAATTTTGCATGGCATTTTGACTTTTCCAGTATGGGGAATATTTTTAGTTTTCATACAAAAAAGCAACGATGATGTTGAGATAGAAAATCGGAGGCAACATGAAGACAACTGACACTTCTTTAAAGGAATTCGAAACAAACTGTATTTAATATGAGTATGAGTTGAGAAAGTTATTAAATTTCGTAGTGCTGCTCAATTTCGTGGATAATTGTGACACTATTCAAAGTGACATCACTATCTGAAAGTAGGTTGTGGCTAAGACGTGCTATTAGCTATTTTTTAGTATTTCTACAAGCGTTGCAATGTTCTGGGAGGTCCCGTGTGCCGAAAGTGCCGATGTGTTGACAGCCCATATCGTTATTTTCCCATTTGCCCATATAACCAGGCAATGCATATTCAGTGAATCAAAATTCGTGAATTCATGAATGATAAAGACATTGTCCTAACTTTTCAATGTTGGGACAAAAATTAATGTATCTTTATCATTGTTGCATACTCAACACAATAATGACAAATTGTAGGGCAGTTGAATCAAAATATTAATGTTTCACAACATCCGTTTGGTATTTAGGCAATGCGTTGTTTGTATATTGCTTTGTATGCAACATAAATAAATTCAATAATGTGACATGTTGCATCTACCGAAAAGAAACAATGTTTAGTTTTATCCCTCTTTCTATCTTAAAAATTTTGTCGAGTGATAAGGGATAGTTGGTTAAGATGGAAGATCGATACCTACTGCTTTAATGAAAAACATACGATTTGCAATAAATTTCAGTTTGTTCTGTTAACATGAACTAAAGTTTATCATGCATGTTGTTTTGATATCATAAGATAATTAATTTATTCCTAAAAATAATTTGATTTGCAACAGCTAGTGTTTATCTTTTCAACCATTGTCCGTTTCTAGCGACATTCCCCTATTTATTGCATACGTTTCATCAAAGCTTTTGCAATACCGACTAGTACTGTTCTTCCAATATTCGAGCGATTAGTAATTTCCGTTCCTTATGGCATTTCCTCAGTGCATTTTGTTGCGTTGTGTTGCTTAAAAAAATGAAAAATGGATTCTACATTTACAAAAGAGGACAAAAAAAATGTCGAAACAAACCAAAAAGTTCGAAATATATTTCGTTCCGAGAACGAGGATCTAATTGTAGCCTGGGTCTTAATTGCCAGTTCAGTCCGAAAACGTTTCTGTTGACAAATTGTTTGCGCCACATCAAGAACTCTCACCCGGAGATTTACAATGTGTTTCCGGTGGGTATGGGATTCTTTTGAAGATATTATCAAAAATATTTCCAAGCTATCATGAGACGCGTCAAATCACATAAGGATTCGATTACAACATGAATGGTAGCCATACAGAGTGCTCAGGAGAACGCTGGACACATCCGGGCATGCTGCGGGTACCTATGGAGATGTGGCCAGTTTTTGATCTGAACCAAAACATTTCATGCGACATCTCTAATTACATTTAAATTCGATTATTGCTCAAAACCTTATTGGCATGTTCTAGGTACATCTGGGCAAAACCCTTCTTTTTTTACTTGGACCAGAACATATCATGCTACACCCCAAATCACATACGAAATCCAAAATAAGAGCAATAGTAGTAGAAACAAGTGTCAAGAACTACATTGGCCACATCTGGACACGATCTGGGTCAGTGATGGTAAATGTACTGTATTTTGGTGTTTCTCTTCAGCTCAAAACCTAGAATCTACTATTGTATCTGTAGATAATTCAACAATACAAAGTTGCGATATGCATTCAACCACGTTTATTGAATCTTCTGGAAAGTCAAAAGATATTATGTGATAATCTGGGATAATATTGGTCATTCTATGTTTGCCTTGCAGCTAAAAAAATACAGTTACAATTGGTTCAGCCAAATCGGAACCAAGAGCCTATCTAGAATCATCAATTTTGTTCGACATATTCAATCAGAACTTATCAACTTCAAGATGCATTCTTGAAGTTAATAACCTGACCATCCAGAAGACTCAATAAACACGTTTGAAAATATATCATAACTATGTGTAGCCTAAAAACGTACAGTTACAATTATAGATCCTATGTTCTGTACTCCAGGACAGGTTGGATGACTTAAAATATCCCAGATTATCTCATAATGTTGGTTGCTCGTTCATAAGATCCAATGAACATAGTTGAACACATATCGTACATTTGCACATCTGAAAAAGCTACAGTTTCAATGGTAGATCCTAATCTATGAACTAATGAACAGCCTGGTATGCCCCAGAACATCCCAGATTTCATCATAATGTTGATGGACCTTCCAGAAGATCCATTGAATATGGTTGAATACATATTGTAAATTTGAATAGCCGTGAAACTACAGTTACAACTGTTGATCCCAAGATCTGAGCTCCAGGAGTGTTTGGATCACCTAGAACATCCCAGATTATCTTATTATGTCTGTTGACCTTCCAGAAGACTCAATTAAAATGGTAGTATAGGTATCGTAACTTTGTGTAATCAGAAAAACTATAGTTACAACTGTAGATCCTCTGTACTGAACTTCTTTATGTTCAGGATGTTCTGAGTTGAAAACCAGGCGTTAAACGCACATATTTTATTTTATTTTGCCCTGATAAAATAGTTAATTTGCAACACAATCTTCAACTCATTGTCGCTATTTTTCATGTTGCTGATAAAGCATTGTTGCTATCGGTAGTGGGTTGCAATACTGACAAAACGTTATTTTGTCGCTGTTACAGGAAAACAAGATCGTTGCAACATGTGTGCGAATCACAACATTTTCTTACAGCAACTTGTCTCTTTCCTATCATCGATGCAACATTTTGTTGTTTTCTTCGTGGTTTGTTGCAATAATTTCAAGCTACAAGATATCATTGTTGCATAGTGAGAGAATAACGGGTATATCACTCGTCAAGGTTATCTTATGTTTCAGGTGCACAAAGAGAATGTTTGACACACTGCATATTGGCAAGGTTGCTGGTTTCTTATTTCAATTAGCTTAACTGTCAAACGTGCTCCTCAGTGTGCACCACATGTGGTGTGGATTGAAAATCGAAGTGCCGCAGTTATGAAACTTTGTTCGTTTAGTTTGTAAGACATCGTGGCTGCCAAACTGTTTTAACCGACTTACCCTTGGTTGTAGCACCCAGCTACATAAATTTCACCCATCGCACAGTGGGAAAAAATGAACCCAAATTCCCAAGTAAGAGAAGCCGCTGGTTTTTTAACCAAACCAAATGAATTTCTGAAGGGAAATGGGCTAATAAATAGATTGGTGCAGGTTTAGTGCCGTGTAGAGCACAGGAAGTGGCTTGTTTGGCCCCAATTCACCATAAATTGCACTCTATTTGAGTACACAGAGGTTTTTTTTACACGGAAGAAACGTTCCACTTTTACTATGGAACCGCGTAAAAAAAGACTAAATAGAGTTTATAATTTCACATGCATAAACATTTTAAATTACTTCAATTTTGTGTGCATGTTTTACCTCTTCATGCAATGGTCAAAATACAGTTTTGGAAATTTTCAGTATTTACACCCAAAATTGTGATTCTTTTGAAAAACAGCCATACGATTAATTTTTGCCCAAAACTGAAAATGTGATTCGAATGAGGTCGAAAAGTTGTTCCGTTCTGGAGTTATCGCCGAAAACAAACCGTGTAAAAAAACTGTGTATAAAAAGACCTTAGTGTATGTGGATGAATTGGAGTAAAACGGGTCAGACACAACATGAAATTATCTCTGTTACGTTTCTAAATGTGATATGTGCAAAATGTATGCAATTTCGCTCAAAATATATTGCGGAGATTGGAACTATATGAGTAGAATGAAGAAAAACCATCAATTGAAGGGATATTAGGGCAAAATGGGCTATCTTCAAGATCTAAAAACACGCAAAGTCGCTCCAAATTACTTCTACACAGCTATCCTATGGGATTTGCACTTTTCCAGCGAAAATAATTTGTGACGATTGCTGCTATTCGGAAAGTAACAAGAAAAATCAAATAAAAGGAAATAATTTGGGTAAAACGGGCCAGACACGACATGAAATTATCTCTGTAAAGTTTCTTAATATGATACGTGAGAACGATATGCATTTTCACTCAAAATAAATTGCGGGGATTGCAACTATATGAGCAGAATGGAGTAAAACCATCAATTTATGGTGAATTGAGGCACAACGAGCCACTTCCCGTGTTCTATACAACACGAAACCTGCGCCAATCGGTTTATTAGCCCATTTCCCTTCAGAAATTCATTAGGTTTGGTTAAAAAACCAGCAGCATATCTTTTTTGGGAATTTGGGCTCATTTTTTCCCACTGTGCGTCGGGATGGAGGCAAACTTTGCTGATGAAATTAGCATAATTTGATCGGGTAACATTCCTGTGATTTTCATCTTAAAGATGTGGTGATGTATGGAAATATATTGAAAAGGGCAAGCGCTACCTTGTGATGGTCTATATTGGGATGGGCTCAGTAATAGGCTTAGGTGGCATGCAAAGTGTTTGTATTAACCTTCCTCGGGTATTAAAAAACACTGACACATAAGACATTAGCGTCAATATTGACCCGGATTTCAACCCTTTCTAGAATTAAGAAATTTCTACCTAGTCACAATGATACCTAATTTAAAATGTTAGGGTCTCAAAAACGCATTGGTGGTACGAAAACATGGTTCCAGTAATATTCAAAACCGGGAATCTTCTACAAAGGGAAGGACCCTAGTAGCACACTTGTTGCAAACCAGTAAAAGAAACTGCAATATGACTCAATTAAGTCACAATCAAGTTGCTGCTACTAATTGTGACTGAGTTGTGTTGCTTGGGGAGGTTTAGATTTACACCGTGTCCAATATATTCTCATACAAAATAAAACTCTATTTATTTCAAATCGATAATTCAGATTTTATTGATAACTTTACCCATAATATTGCAATAAAATTCTGATCAACTGCACATATGTTTCGGAATAACACCGCCTCTAACCTTCTTGACCAGCTTCAGTCGAGTTATTAGTACGAGACGCTGAAGAAGTTTGCACATTGTAGACAAAATACGCGTATCTGTCAAGATAAGCAACGGTAGTTGAAATTAAATGGAAAATACTAATTTTTCTTCTCATTTTTAGTTCTATTACAGCTCCAGACGCTTTTTGAAACCGTCACAGGCGGCATTTGAATTGGTTCATATTAGACGCCCTGTGGTCATTTACCTTTGCCTGCATGTATGACCATACGAAATAATCCAAGGGATTCAGATCTGGTGAACTAGGAGGTCATGCATTCTTGTCCAAAAAGTAGGTCAAATTTTCTCGGCACCAGTCCTGAACGAGATTTGCAGTATGCGATGGCGCTCCGTCCCGCTGAAACACATAGTGATCATCTCCAAACACCTTTTTTAGATAAGGCTTGACAACTTTCTCCAAAACTTCCGTTTTATAATAGACGGCATTCACTTGAACGCCTTTATCGATGAAAACCAGTGGTAATTTGACTCGCGTGCAAATTCCTCCCCAAACCATCACTGACGCAGCACTTTGGAACCGTGGAATATTCCTGTCACTTTCTGGAACAGTTCTCAAAGATAGAGCCCACAATCTGTCGTTCTGGGCATTGTGGGATTGTTGCAAGACGAATAACTTTTCGTCGGAAAAGATAAATTCTGACCCACCATGCCGCGACAAAAGCAGACTTGCTCTTTCGTGTCGTTTCTGCTTGGAAGGTTCCGAAACTCTGTGAACTTTACGTTTCTTGAAAGCTTTGAATCCGAGGTCATTTTTCATTATATTGACATTGACGATCTTGAAACATTCAAATCGGCGGCGATTTTAGCTACAGAGCGCTGTGATTTTCGTCTAATCAGTTCCCTGACCACTTTAAAAACTCGTGCCGTGCGCACCGTACAAGTACGACCGGATCTCTTCCGGTCATTTAACGAGCAGGTGTCACGGTACCTTCAGATGGTTCGGTACACAGAAAAAAAATATTAATTTTAACAAGCGTGTAAAATATCATCTCGTTTAAATCCAAGCTAAAGGAGGCGTAAACAACGAAATTGTTTGCAACTTTTCATGTGCCATACAACAATATTGGCAATCTTCCATACAACAGGCTGGATTCAGGCGTTATCTGGCTTAAACTTACATGAAATATCCCATTATATTCTGGCAAATCTAGCATTCCCTTTATGTGCATTAGATATCGCAGGAAATTCAATGTTTCTTTGTATCTGTATACACAAAATCTCGCTTTACCCCGAGGTTTTTCAAATTTCTGAAAATAGCGCCCACCATTCAAAAACTTTTTTTATCACCACAGCACGGAACTCCTTCATCGCTTGTAAAAGATAAACACCGAATAAAAACAATCATACATAACCTAAAAGCGTTTGTATAAACATAGTGCAAAACTACACCAACACATACGTGAAGCATGTTGAGTAGTTGCACGACACCAATCCAAGGACAAAGTGTATGAGAATATATTGGACACGGTGTAAGAGAAGCAACGCATCAAAATTTTGCACGTGCATTGCGACAATCCCAACTACTCTCACGCCAAGTTTGCGAAATTGTTGAATGCGGCTAAATCAACTGTTACCAACGTATTAAACGTGTTTGGTGAACCTTTGTCGATAACCAGTGAATCTAGATCGGGGGGAAATCGAAAGCCGGAGGCCACAGCGACGACAAAAAGAGTTGCCCGCTGTTTCGAGAAAAACTCCAGCCTCTTCATCCGTGATTTCGCAAAGAAGCTGGGAATGGTGCCTTCAACCGAGGATAGAGCTAAAAAACGAGCTGGACTGTCGACTTACAAACATATCTGGTGTGGCAGGCCATCTGTACCATTGGATTGAAGAGCAACATTTGCATTGCAACCGGTACCGTCAACCAGGAAATTTATCTGAGCGAGTGCCTACAAAAACGACTGCTGCCTTTCCTGAAGCGACACAATTGTTCCGTTCTGTTTTGGCTGGATTTGGCAAATGCCATTACGGAAAAAAAGCCATGAAGTGGTATGCTGCCGACAACGTACAAGTGTTACCCAAGGACAAGAACCCTCCCAACATGCCAGAGCTCCGCCCAATCGAACAATATTGGACCATCGTCAAGCGGAACCTTAAGAAGACTCAAAAAGCTGTTGTGAGCGGGAAACAGTTCAAGGCAAGCTGGCGAATAAAGTGGACAAGGAGACTGTACAAAATCTAATGGCAGATTTCATACCGAAAGATCCGGCAATTCACATTCGGTAAAAAAGGAAGCTTAGCTGAATATTTCTCCTGTATTTTGTTTTAAATGAACTTAAAATAGAAAAAGAATTTGACTTATTAATAAACACTTTGATCGACTCACACACATTACTGTTTGACCAAATTTTGATCGGAACACCCTTTAGAAGAAATCTTCCTTGGTTCATATGGAAATGTTCGTGTATTAAGCATCCATACAAAGGACGGGTTGTTCAAACGAGCTATCTCCAAAATCTGCGTGCTCTCAATCAAGGACAATGCACCCATCGACGAAGATCTCTGAATTCTTCCATCGATGGTGCCTCAACACTTTATTTTCACATCTTTGGCTCTACCAGAAATTGCTGTCCATAATTGGGATCCACTTCTGAGATCCCATGTTGATGGGAAGAAATTTTCAATTTCAAAACATAATATTTTAATTGTACGCAATAAAAAACATAAAAAGTAGAACTAGTGTGTTTTTTTTTCCAAAATGGTAAAGAACCAGATCAGCCATGGGATGAGCATGAGCATGAGCATGAGCATGATTGACCGCCCGAGGTTGCTACTCCGTTATTGCCAGATCAGCTGTTATTACACAGAGAACCAACAGATGATGCTTGGGACTAACATACATCTTCAATGTGTAAAAACTGGTGATCCCTAACTAAGGCAATACCGGCGCCGGCCTCGCCCGAATGCAGGTCAAGAAGGGAATGGGTAGGAATATGTTGATATGATACTCGCTTTATTGGAAGCCGCGGAATCCACTGCACTTCCACGAGAAATCACTGGGATTTTGGATAACAGGATTGGGTGGCAGCTGGGTTCGTTTTGGTTAACGATAAGCTGTCAAGTGTAATTAGTACCGATATCCGATTTGAACCGATTTAAACCAACAGTAAGGATGCTATTGGGGCCACTCACAAAGTGTGATTGTGGTTTTTCATTGGGAAAACAAAGTGATATTTAATATTGCTGAAAAGCCGATTTTGACCAATTTAAACCAACAGTAAGGATGCTATTGGGGCCACTCACAGAGTGTGACAGTGGTATTTCATTAAGAAAAAAAGGTAATTCATCTCAACGCTTGAGAGCCAATTTGGACCGATCTACACCAACAGTGAGGATGCCACTGGAGTTTCTTACAAAATGGTTTATTTGTGCCAGAGTAGGGTGACCCGACGAGCATGGCGAACGAATAATTTCGATCACAATTAATTATGTACCTCACCACCGACCGATCTTACCCGGCGAACCACGACTTCTGATGATTACTCGATCATTCGCGCAACGAACACTAGGCAACCGAAACAATAGACAAAACGCTACGCCCGATAACAAAATATTGCGGAACAAAGTATCGACACAACCGATTTAACCCATGGTCGACGCAAACCTATTAAAAAAATTTTTTTATTAATGTAGATACAATGTGTAACAATTACCTGTCTTGCTCCACGTCGTTGAGAGCACTTTATACATCACGAGTTGCCTGTATCCAACTCCGGATGGGTCCGTTTTGAGAAATAGAGAAATATTAGATATTGTCTTCAAAATTTGGTAGAAATAAATTATTTCAAGCTGAACAATGCACCAGATCCCAAGCAACATTAAGATACTCTCCCCGTGGACCCCCTCTTTCGTCAATAGCTTGTCTATTAAACGATTGGCTGATGTTTTTGGCATATTGGATCCTTAATTACACTTTATATTATCGTTCTGTACATTGAAATTATTCGAACGTGTTTCTACAGAGCCGAAGAGCCAAAGAGAAAGTAGATGAAGAGAGCCTCCCAATGCCACTCAGGACTCAATGCATTGTTCAGCTTGATTTGTTGCCATATTAATCGGATCCAGCAGGGGCTCGTGAACGATGGAATCCGCCACGAACGATTCAATTTCCTCCCATGACCCGAAAACCGATGGCTTCAGCGACATGCACACAAACTTCTGAACACCACACTCGTTCGGTAGCGCATCAACGGTTTCCGTTGCGGGAACCGTTCCTTGTACTGCCGCCGAAAGTTTTCCGCAAATAACAGAACTATTTTGACGTAGGACTACGTCTGTGTTTTCAACACTGGGGTACACGTTCGAATTGCGAAAATTTGGAGCGTCACGAAAAATATATAGGTTTTGAACGTTAATAACTAAGTCATTCCACGATTGATTTTCAAAATGTTTGCACCAATCGATCGGAACATTTTCTACGCTTCGATTTAAATATTAAAAACTATTGATTTTTAACATTCAACTATTGAAATTAACGCAAATATAAGGTGATGTCTTATAATTCCGATTTTTCAGAGTAAATTTACCAAATGCACAGTACTTTGCTAGCACAGACTTCATGTTTAAGTAAGGAACGTCTCCTATGCAGCAGGAAAAGATATTTAAGGGAGACACGTTGAAATTTTCCTTCACGTTTCGGTGCGTGGTGCACTGTCTGCTGCCGCGTTGTGTGATACACAGCCCAACCCCGATATGGGGAAGCCGCCGCCAAGTGATGCCGGCACAAGCTCGACCGGGAAACGTTCCCATTCAAAAACAGCGGACGATGTGCTGTCGTCCAAGAAGCTTCTGGCGAACAACCGCTACGCCGTTCTGGAAAACGGTGCCGAACCACAAATCGAAAGGAAGGAGAAATTACCGCCCTTTTTTGTGAAGGGATTTCCGGAAGGTTTCCTCGAGAAGGTGTACTTCTTCATTAACAAGGGCCTAAGGTGCACTATCTAACTCTGCTCGCAGGGTTACAAGGTGATGGTTACGTCGCTACCTCACTTCAACGCCTTCAAGGAGCTCCTGAAGCGGTCTGAAGTGCAATACTTCACGCACGATATCGCAGCCAACAAACCGTTCAAGGTGGTTTTGCGTGGCCTGCCTGAAAAGAAGACGGAGGATCTAACCGAGGAGCTAAAAGCAAACGGTCTCAAGCCGGTGCAGATCAATAAAATGCGTCGGCACGACACCTTTCGAAGTTATCGGGACCAACTGTACCAGATACACTTCGAGAAAAACTCGACGTGTCTGAAAGATCTGCGAAACATCAGAGCATTGTTCCACATCGCCGTCAAGTGGGACCGATACCAACCGGTCCACTGGGATGTCACCCAGTGCCAGAACTGCCTGATGTTCGGCCACGGGACCAGAAATTGCCACATGGAAAAGCGATGCATCGATTGTGGCAAGCATCACCTACCCGAAGCCTGTGAGCGGATGGAGGACGCTGTTCCAGTGTGTGCCAACTGCGGGGCGGCTCACAAAGCAACGAGCAAAGAATGCCCAAAGCGAGCTGAGTTCATCGCAATTCGCAGGAAAGCGTCCACCAACAACCAACCCGACCGCCGTCGACGATCTGGTCCACCTCCGGCCTTCACGACCGACAACTTTCCGGCTCTTTCGTCACACCAACAGCACCAAAACCGTTCGGCACCCAACCGGCCCTCTGTTCAGCATCGGTTCACAGCTGCAGCCTCCCAGCCATCGCAAGACCCCCTTCCAGGCCGGTCGTACGCTCATGCAGCATCCGGAACTATCGACGACGCAGCTCTAACAACGGAGGAAGTCGTTGCCATTCTTACACAGGCTACCATCATCAAAAGGACCTGCCGAACACGATCGGAACAAATCAGGGGCATTGTTGCGTTCATCAATGGACCGTGAAATAATTAAAATATCAAATTGGAACGCTTGCTCGATCAAGAACAAGCAATTAGAATTCATCGACTTCCTCAACGACCGAGCCATCGACATTGCAGTCATCACCGAAACGTATCTCAAGCCTGAAGTCAACGTGTTCCTGCCAGATTTCCGTCTGATCAGACTCGATCGAACCAGTTCCGCCGGAGAGGGTGTCGCCATCGCCCTGCGTACCAACATCAACTGCCAGATGCTTCCGAGTCTGCAGCTCCAATTCGTCGAAGCCATCGGAGTCAAGGTCGAATCCACCGTCGGCCCTATCACCATCATCGCGGCCTATTGTCCCAAACAAGCAAGTACAAACAACGGGTCAGATAGGATCTTGCGGAACGACATCATCAAGCTCACTCGGAGGCATGGGCAGTTTATTATCGCCGGTGACCTGAACGCAAAACATGAAACCTGGGGAAACGCACGACGGAACAAGAACGGCTCCATCCCACACGACGACCTGGAAGAGGGTCACTACACCATCCTGGGCCCGGATACTCCCACCCGGTTGAGCAGATCCGGGGTCCATGCCACGATAGACATCTTCCTCACCAACATGGGGAACAACATCGGTCAGCCGATCGCACACCAGGAGCTCAGCTCAGACCACTACCCGGTGGTGGCTGAAGTTGGGTCCTGCGTCAACCGGCATTCCGTCACCAGGCGAAACTACCATCGCGCCAACTGGATACAGTTCCGTCATCAAGTCGACAACACGGTCGATTACGATAGACGCCCCGAATCAACCGACGACATCGATCGGCAACTGCAGTCGATCGAGCAGGCGATCTCCCAGGCCCGGGAGCACCACATTCCGGAAGTAACACAGGTGAGCAACTCTTTACCTATTGATAGTCTCACTAAAAACTTGATCCGTCTTCGAAACACCACTCGCAGACAGTATCAACGTACTGGTCTGCCTGCGTTAAAATCAGAGTGCAATCGTTTGAGCAAGATCATTAAGGCCAGAATGGTGGATCTCAGAAACAATAATTTTGCCAACAAAATCCGCGCCCTCCCAGATTGTGCTAAGCCGTTCTGGAAATTAACAAAAATTTTAAAAACCAAGCCTAGGCCCATTCCACCGTTGATCCCACTAGACAACAATGACTCTAAGGATCGTTTGATTACTCCCGCTGAGAAGGCTGCTGAGATAGGTCGACATTTTGTCAGCTCACACAATCTTGGACAGAACATCGTCAGTCCTCACGAAGCTGCCGTTAACGAGCATGCGAATAACATCCATCTATATCCCAATGATTTTTCGGAGGAACTAGAAATCACAGCTGACGAACTGTCGACCTATATCAAAACGTCGAAGAACATGAAGGCCCCAGGTTTCGACCAAATCCTGAATTTGGAACTCAAGCACTTGAGTTCCTAATTCTATGAACATCTAGCATTAATTTTTAATCAATGCCTTAGACTTAGCTACTTCCCCTCGTGCTGGAAGTCAGCTAAAGTCATACCCACCCGGAAGCCTGGGAAAGATCCTTCATGTTTCAAGAGCTATCGACCCATCAGCTTTCTCTCGGGAGTATCAAAACTTTTCGAAAAAGCAATTTACCGTCGGCTCCTTACATCTACCGACGAACTCAACATCCTGCTTGATGTTCAGTTTGGCTTTCGACGCGGTCGATCAACGGTACATCAACTGAATCGAGTCACTAACATCCTCAGGCGAAACAAGTCTGTTTCGAAAACATCTGCCATGGCCCTTCTTGACGTAGAAAAGGCGTTTGACAACGTCTGGCATGATGGTCTGGTGTACAAGCTGCATCGGTTCAATCTTCCAGTCTTTCTGGTGAAGATGGTAAAAAGTTACTTATCAAACAGAACATTCAGTGTTTCGCTGCATGGTGCAATTTCTGATGCGCAGGAGGTTTCCGCCGGTGTTCCGCAGGGAAGCATACTAGGTCCACTTCTGTTTAACGTGTTCACCTCGGACATACCCCCACTCCCTGAAAACGGATCTCTGTCGCTGTTTGCCGATGATACCGCAGTCGTCCACTATGGTAGGGTAGTGAAAGCGATCCCATCGAAACTGCAGCGAAGCCTGAATGTTCTGTTAAAGTATCTCACAGATTGAAAGATTTGCATCAATGCAGTGAAGACCCAGGTCATCCTTTTCCCACACTCGAAATCGCCCAGACTTGTTCCGGCTGAGGATGTTAAAATTTGTCTAAACGGCACAACGGTGGAATGGACCAATTCAGCCATCTATCTTGGCGTGACTCTAGATAGCTAGCTGAACTTCAGGGAACAGGTTGACAAGACTGTCACAAAATGTAACGTTCTGTTGAAGCTTAAGTACCCCTTGCTAAACAGAAAGTCTACATTGTCCCTGAAGAACAAGCTTGCTATCTACAAACAGATCATTCTCCCGGTTATCGAGTACGGCATGCCGATCTGGGAGAGCTGCGCGAAAACACACCACATGAAACTACAGCGGGTTCAAAACAAGTTTCTCAGGATAATCCTGAACACACCTCCTCGGACGAGAACTTCTCAGATCCACCGTCTGGCTGAGATTAAAACACTCGAAGATCGATTTAGTGAGACTATCAATAGGTACAGGACACGTTGTCAACTATCAGACCACCAAGTCATCCGGGACCTGGTACCCCACCCCTAGGTTTTTTCAAAATTGTAGTAATTGTAGTTAGGTAGGTTATCAAATTGTTTTAATTTAACCCACCAATCCCCATAGGGGATAATATGTAAATTAGAATAATTAATTAACGAATCACACCACAAACAAACATAAAGAAAGAACGAAGATGAAGAGCCCCTCTGGCTAATCAATTAAATTGTTAAATCAAATGTAAATATTGGAACAAATTACAAATAAAGACACATTTCATCATCAATTTTCCTTCAGTCTTTCAGCGATCTCAAAGATGTTGAGTCAGTGCTCGGCTACGCACCGTCACCGGATTGCAGCTCCCACTCGTTCGCATTCACTGTCTGCTATGGAAGGTCTCTACACGGAGTGCGTTGGTGCTGGAGCCCCCGTCTATTTCGCTGCGGTGGTGAAATACCTGGCCGATGAAGTGCTCGAGATGGCAGGAAATACCAACCCGTGACAACGCGTCGACCAAAATCATACCACGTCACATGCAGCTGGCCATCCGCAACGACGCAGAGCTGATGAAACTTTTCCGGTGTGAACATTTCACAAAGTGATGTATTTTTCAGGCTGTCCTGCTGTACAAGAAGACCGAGTGAAAAGCCCAAGTTCAAATGGAACCATGTTCTTCCTGTCAACTAAAATCCGTCCTTTTCAGGACGAACAACATAATTTGCCTATCTAAAGAGTTTGTTAATTTGAAGTTTCTCTTGCGCTCATCCAAATTTACATTACGACGCACTGGGATACACATGGCATAGCTTTAACAGTCGCAGATGGACAAGCAAGTGGACAAACAGGCTGGACAACCAACAAACGAAATATTAGGAGTTAATTCGAGTCAAACTGCAACACCGCTGACTGACCATGTGTACACATTTTGTACTTCCTAGTTGTACATAGTGGATTAAGTAAATTAGCTTGGTTGCTGGCATTGGCAAGCACTGTGAAGGGCGCATTGGCGAGCAGCCTGCAGCCAAACAGGCGATGGTTTAGTTCGTTGTTGCTAGAAAGCGGCTTGTTATGCAGTCGGTTAGTATTAAATGATGTAACGCAGCCCGCTGGTTACTGCCATGTTATGATTTCCCTATTACAGACATAATCCTCTTATAACAAGTTGTTTAATGTTGGTAATGTTCTCTCCAAATTCCAATCAGTGCTTAAAAGTGTTTTAGTTCGTTTTAGTGCGATGGATAGAGTCCCTACCTTTCAATAGGATTTCATATATTGTCGAGAAAGTGTTGTAAAGTGAAAGTGAGATGTCGCAGCATATGGCTAAAAAGTATATGCGTGCATCGCTCAAGCGTTCGAAGGAGCAGCAGTCAGAACGTCCGCCGAAGCAGCCAAGAACCGCTGCCGAGAGAGCTCGTTGTTATCGGGCGAACAAGAAAGCGGCCGAAGGTAATGCGTCTCCATCTACTAGTTGGGACGCTGGAGAAGGCCCTTCAACTCGAGGTAGGAAATCTTAAATTACTTTCGTCAAGAAAATAGCAGGTTTTCAGATAGAGCGTCATAATCATGACAGTTTTCACAGTTAACGACCGAAGCTGCTAACTTGCTAACTAGGTGAATATAACTAATAGCAAAAGGTTGCAAAATACTCAATAATTTCATTTTATTCCATTTTGTTGCAGAACACATCAATAAGCATTATCGATGCTTGCCTTCTTGTCAGTTCAGATTTCCGGCCTTCCTTCGTAACTCAGCAAACTGGCGCAAACACTATTTTCTGCAGTCGGGACATCTTTGCCGGTTGAGGGTTCCGAACTTCTTCCGGTGAAGCTCTGTCTTATTCTGGCATTAACGACCGAAGCTGCTAACTTGCTAACTAGGTGAATATAACTAATAGCAAAAGGTTGCAAAATACTCAATAATTTCATTTTATTCCATTTTGTTACAGAACACATCAATAAGCACTGTCAGTTTGCAATGCAAGAGATATATAGCATATTTCTTGAATAATCGTCCAATGGCCTTGATATTTAACTATTAAACATCTAGTAATGACAACCATTATCGTTATAGCAATGAGCAAAACTATCATTAATTATTGAAGTTATTTTCCCTAACAGATCTTCAATCATCTTTTACGCCAAAAGGATAGTGGCCCTCTCAACCAGCATAGCAAATTCAACCGTGGCCGTATCATCATTTAAACCAAACGGCCTTTTTCAGGGCCACCAAATGCTTTCTAAAGAGTGAACAATAGAATTTTCTAACATATTTTCTAATGCTGGTCTAACGTTCCAGACAGCATCCACGCTATTTTGGCTAGGGTAGCAGTCAAATGAAAATTTAAAAAGTAGCGAATAATTGAAACACAGCTTCAATCAGCTGGAGATTTTTGCCACGGTCAAAAAACAAATATCATTAATAATTGACTTTGAATTCCCATACAGACTTTCAACAATCTATAACGCAATAAGGATAATGGTCTCCAGCTGGTCAATCATATCAACATAATCACCACTGCCAGCACAGCCGTTGCCCGTTCATCACACCAACATTTGAACCCTGCCAAATGATTTCTAAAGAGCAAATTGTAGAATTTTCTAATAAACTTACTTATCTATGCGGATCCAACCTCCCATTAAAACAGAACTTACATTGCAATGTCACTACGTAGTCCTACGTCAACTTTGCGTACAACCCCATTGGGCTGTCCCTTCTAGTTTTTTCCTTCGTGCCCAGCCCGATTCCGGAAAGCACACAATCTCTCGGTACGCAGGAGAAAGATTTTCCGGAATGCAAGTATCACTTAACCCGAGCTTGGCTTTCAAACCGGCCACGGTGTCACTCGCGATCGGGACAGAGCACTCCGTCGTATCGTCGATTTCCGGAGAATTGGTCGGTGTTGGAGGAGGAAGACGCAACTCGTGAGCCAGCGCCCGTTGCGCACGTAACTTTCGCCGAAGGGTTTTCCGCGACGTTCCGTGATACGGATTCCATCTGCACTTTTCATCGCGTTTTTCGACACGAAACCGCACCTATCAGTCGGAAATTCACATGCAATACAACACTGCACTTAAACACGACACTTTCCAACGATTTTTTCCTACCGAAATTCACCAATCAACCGAGAAAATCGTGAAAACAGCACCGACGGTTGCTCCTTCTTAAACATACCTGTCTCATAAAAACTTAAAAACACTACAGACTGCCTGATGCTAACACTGCACTCTCGGGAATTGCATGGAAAAATGCATAATCAGCATCAGAACTTAACTTTTACTTTCACTTTCAATTTACAAATTTCCAACCGCAAGAGAACAGAAAAACCGTGACAGCTAACAAAAAATCAACCGTCCGCTGGCAAAGCTTACTGCGATCTCCCAGAACCAGATCAGCCATGGCATGGTAGTTGAAGTGAAACTTCCTCAAGTTTCTGCCAGTGCCCAGGGCAGTCAATTGCAATCTACATCTGTTAAAATTAAAAATTGGATGGCCGATGAGGAAATTATGGAGTCACAGTAAAGTGAAAATTCACATCAGTATAATTAACACGTTTGAACAAGATGGTAAAATGCGATAATTTGACAATGCTTCTATAACGTTATCACTAAAAGCAACTGTACGAACAAGACATTTTGAGACCATAAAGAATGATTTGTCACCTGCCATTGATTCGATTACTGTGAATAGCCCAAACCGTTATAAACCATGCGTACAATGCGACAATATCATATCGCGTCACGCTCAAATGAGTCTCATTCTTGCATAGCCATAAGCAAACCGTACTGAAAGTTTCGATTCCACCATCTAAAAATCTATAAACAGTTTATCCTAGTCCCCTATAATAAGTTTCAATTAAAGCACAAATCTCACCTGCAACGATTCCAATCTATCCCTTCGCACAACAAACTTCCCCGAATCTTTGCAGGTTCTCCGTCCATCGGATTCCGCACGATATACAGCAAACTCACCCTATTGTTGGTAAATTTCTCGGATCAGAAGTCACCTAATAGAGCGAATCACGTTTATTAGTTTATACCATCCAGGTTGACCCTTCGTCTTCTCCTCTATTTACCAGCACTGGCTTGATCGCTTTCAAATATTTCCTGCCGCAAAACGGAATCGAATAGTTTTGAATTAAACGGAGGGGATTTGCCTAACTCGATAGACAAGCTGCAGCAAATTGGCTGCCTTGCTTTCGTTCTCCCCGCCCAATACTATGTGGTACACGCATTTTCCCCCCAATCAAAGTTTGCCATGAACCTCAGCTGGAGCACTTAACCAAAACATGTGATACGCAAAAGTTTAAACACGTGCGAGTAGTAATTTTTTTACTTTGCCGCACAGATTTCGGGAACCTTATCTCTCGCATGGCTTCGATCGCAAATCATGACCAATGATAACCGGTATCATAACAATAATAATCAGCCGCATCATGCTTCATGAAAAATTCATTAGGCTTTTTTAAACGTGGTGCGCCAAAGGGAAGCGGCATACTCGTCTTCTTGCGGCATGCAAAAACGTGCCGAGCAGCGCTATTGTCACATTTATTTTAATTTCGGCTGCTTTTCTTTAATTTTTAATGCATACCACTCGTTTGGCTTTTTTTCCGGCGACATCTTTTGACTTTACCCCGTTCTTTTCTAGTTCACAGACTAGCAGCATAGGATGCCTTTCGGTTTTCCTCGCCTACTTCGGGGTGATATTAAGGCTCCCCTAAATTTTGAACGGTATGAAGCATGTGTCAAACATCATTGTCATCATCACTCACCCAGTTGAAGGCACTCGCCAAGTCATAAATCCACATGTTCATCCATGTGAGAGTTCGCGGAAAGCAGCTGTAAATGGGGAAAATTTTAGTACAAGTTGTAAAAATGTGAATCATTTCATGCCGAGCGCCGACAGCGCGTTGCGGTTCAGCACGTTGCTATCGGCGAAAATTGCTCTCATCCATCAATCTACACAGAACGCGGCGAACGTTGATGACAATACATTTGCCTCAGTTTATGGCGCTGAAACGCACTGCTCAAAAGTAAACAACAATAATCTCGTTAATTAGATTACGGTGTAGTCTTTTTTTCCCCTACTATGTCTTGGTTGCTGAATACGAGAGGTTGCAGATAGTGTGAAGCAGTCGTGGCCGAGTGGTTAAGGCGTCTGACTCGAAATCAGATTCCCTCTGGGAGCGTAGGTTCGAATCCTACCGGCTGCGTGAAAAGATTATTTTGTAGTTGGAGCTGTGTTGAATATAAAAATAAAATAAAATGATAGATAAAAGGAACCAAAATAAAACCTAGCCGATTCGGGAATTAGGCCATTAATTAAGAATTGTGATGTATGTAACTGTGTTTCGTGGCGGTACTGGCAAGTCTTATTTATAGACACTGTGTATAGAGACCGGACAACAATTGTCTTATGCAGCCAAACGACCTGTCAAATAATGCAGCCAAACGGACTGTGAACTTTTGATTCACTTTAAAGCAGCAAGTATTGTAATCAGGTATCGTTTTGACAAAAGCCAATTATGAACAAATAAGGGATTTTCTACTTCCATATTCAGTATATGTAAGTATTCAAAATGTAACTGGATATATTAGTAATATAGAAAACAAATTATAGTATTTTGTATTTACACTGCACAGCCTATGGCTTCCTAGAATCTGAAAATCTGCCGAAAGGCCGCAGAATGCAAGCCATTTCTGCCTTATATTATGTTTCTTTGGAAACCGGAAGAAACCCACAAAATTCACTTCACATCGCGAGTTATTGCCGCAATTTAGCATCAAACAATTTATTTTTTACACGGCACTTTTCACTAAAGGGCGATACGGTCAAAATTTGGTCAATATCAACTTGACGTATTTCTTTCAATTTTGCCCCTCATTTTGAAGGTGTGTGTGTAGAATGTTGCTCCTATTTTGATTTTGGAATTCACTCTTCAGTTGTCAAAATGCCGTCCAAGCAAGAAGAGCAGCGTATCAAAATTTTGCTCGCGCATCGCGAAAATGCGAGCTACTCGCACGCAAAGTTGGCAAAATCGCTAAAAGTTGCCAAATCAACCGTTACAAATGTTATTAAAGTGTTTGGGGAACGTTTGTCGACAGCCAGGAAGTCTGGATCGGGGGGAAATCGAAAACCGGAAGCCGCTGAGACGACAAAGAGAGTTGCCGGTAGTTTCAAGCGAAACCCTAACCTATCTCTCCGAGATGCCGCAAATAAGCTGTGTGTATCGTCTACAACCGTGCATCGAGCCAAAAAACGAGCCGGACTATCAACTTACAAGAAGGTAGTGACTCCAAATCGCGATGATAAACAAAATACGATGGCCAAAGCGCGATCCCGGAGGCTGTACACGACGATGCTGACGAAGTTTGACTGCGTGGTAATGGACGACGAAACCTACGTCAAAGCCGACTACAAGCAGCTTCCGGGACAGGAGTTTTCTACGGCAAAAGGAAGTGGAAAGGTAGCAGATATTTTCAAGCACCCGAAACTGTCAAAGTTCGCAAAGAAATATCTGGTTTGGCAAGCCATCTGTACCTGTGGCTTGAAAAGCAGCATTTTCATAGCTTCCGGGACTGTCAACCAAGAAATTTACGTGAAAGAGTGTTTGAATAAACGTCTGTTGCCTTTCCTGAAGAAACACGGTTGTTCCGTACTGTTTTGGCCGGATTTGGCATCTTGCCATTACGGTAAAAAGGCCATGGAGTGGTACGCCGCCAACAACGTGCAGGTGGTTCCCGGCGACAAGAACCCTCCCAACACGCCAGAGCTCCGCCCAATTGAGAAATACTGGGCTATTGTCAAGCGGAACCTAAAGAAGACCAAAAAACTGCTAAGGACGAGCAGCAGTTCAAGGCAAACTGGCTTTCTGCGGCGAAGATGGTAGGCAAGGTGGCTGTACAAAATCTGATGGCAGGGGTCAAACGTAAGGCCCGGCAATTCGGATTTGGAAAAGCGGAAGCCTAACTGAATATTTTTCCTGAATTTTATACTAATTGAACTTGAAAAAGAAATTTAATTTGATTTTTCAAATAAACGATTTCACCGATTTACACGCGTTTTGCCTTGACCAAATTTTGACCGTATCACCCTTTATGCTTTTTAATGATATCTTCAAACGGGATCAAAACAAATTACCAACATCGAAACCGAATCTCGTTTTTAGCCTATTGCGCTGTTTACTTCAAGTTTGTACAAATACAAGTGGTGCCAGATCAATTGCTCAAATTTATGACATTTTTCAGGGTTAGCAGATTGTATGATTTTGCGTTGTCTGGTCTATATACAGTGTCTATAGTCTTAATGGGATCCTGGACATGCATACAGTGACTGGCAAAAATAAAGATCCATGTAGTATAATACAATAATTGTTGAGTAAAATTGCATATTTTTAAATGAGTACTTATTTCCGAACATAGACTTACAGTTTTAGTTAAAAAATAATGATAACTTTTTGTCCGTACATATAATAAATAACAACATCAATTCAGTTTGAACAAGTAGGTAGGACATAAAAAGAGCTCTACATCATGTTTGAATAAAAAATATATAAAAACAGTTGGCGTCAACTAGTCAATATGACCTCTCTTCGTTTTAATAACCATTTTCAGCAAAGAATCCTACCCATTACACTGGTCGACAAAGATTTTTAGACCCAGACCTCCATGCTAGTCTCGGTTAGCTTTGGTCCCAAAACCACCGAATATCGTCTTTTCACCTCATGGGATTTGTGTATTTCTTCACAAATTGAAATTTTGATATATTTTGTGAACCGCTCAAATAACTGCCTCAGCTTAAATGTAAATGCTCCAAGAGTATGAAATTTTTCAGACTTTAACAAACAACTTTGCAGAGAAAAGCGTGTCGATCCGACTTCAACAGAAAAAGTTATGACCGTTGAAAGGCAGCATATTTCTAGGGACTTTTTTCATTGAGGCGAATCTAACATTGAGAGGCTCTCTTTGATTATTATCTCTTTCATTAACATTTCAATAACTTCTACGTTTTTCATTCTATTATTTGTAGAAGATGCCAGCACTGTTGTGTTTCGATCTGTACTAGAGAATCCCTCGATTTTTTTTTATAATGGCGCTGTAATAAATGCAAGAGAGCAAGACAGGAGAGAATCTCACACCTTTAGATTCGCCCAATTGAAAAAAGTCTCTAGATTTTAGCAAAAAACAGTTGTTTCTTTCAGAAAAGTTGTTCAGTAGATCAAGGCTTTTAGGATGGTAAACGTAAAAGTTCAGAATTATCTCACTACGTGGCGCTTGTGTGCATGTTCAACAACTTTATAACCTTCATGGAAGTTCTTCAGAGAACTTCAAGAAATTTCTACAGAGAATTTCAGGTAAATTCAGCAGAGAACTTAAGGCAAATTTTTCAGAAAACCTAAGGAACGTTCTTCAGAGAACATCAGGGAAGTTCGGCAGAGAAATTCAAGGAAGTTGTTCAGAGAACTCCAGGGAAGTTCTATAGAGAACTTAAGAGAAATTCTTCAGAGAACTTCAGGGAAATCTTTTAGAGAACTGAAATATTTCATTCAGGAAATGTATTCGAATAATCATGCCCAAGCAACACAAAACAGTCATAATTGGTTGGAGTTACTTGATTGTGACTTAATTGAGTTACTTTGAAGTTAATTTTACTGAATTGCAACAAGTGTGCTGCTAGGGTGGTCTTCTAGATGGTTCATTTAATAGTACAGAATTATTTCACTGCGTGGCGCTGGTCTGCTTATGCACTATGTAATGAATGTTTATCGCTAGTGTACATAAGAGGCTGATTAACCAAATATGGGTATTTTTTATTCTTCCGATAAGTTCTTCACACAACTTAGTGTGAGTCCGTCAGAGAACTTCAGGGAAGTTCTTCAGAGAACTCTAGGGAAGTTTTTCCGAGAACTTCACGGAAATTCTTCAGAGAACTTCAGGAATGTTCTTCAGAGAACTTTAGGAAAGTTCTTCAGAGAACTTCAGGGAAGTTCTTCAGAGAACTTCAGGCAAGTTCTACAGAGAACATCATAAAAGTACTTCGGGGAACTTCATTAATGTTCTACAGAGAACTTCAGGAAAGTTCTGCAGAGAACTTCAGGAAAGTTCTGCAGAGAACTTCAGAGAAATTCTTCAGAAAACTTCAGGAAAGTTTTGTAGAGAACTTCAGGGAAGTCTTTCAGAGAACTGTGTGATTTCATTCAGGATATTTATTCGAGTAATCATGGTCTTCCAGATGGTCGACTTCATAGTACAGAATTATTTCATTGCGTGACACTAGTCTGCTTGTGAACTAGGAAATGAATGTTCATCGCTAGTGCACATAAGAGGCTGATTAACCCAATTTGGAAATTTTTGTTACGGTCTTCTGACAACATCGGGTTAGCCCTTCAGAGAAGCTGTACACAAAACTTCGGGTGAGTCCTTCAGAGAACTTCATGGATGTTCTGCAGAGAACTTCAGAGAAATTCTTCAGAGATCGTCAGTGAAATTTTGCAGAAATATTCCTTAGAGGACTTTAGAGAAGTTCTTCACAAAACTTCGTTTAAGTCCCTCTGAAAACTTCATGGAAGTTCTTCAGAGAACTTCACGAAAGTCCTTCAGAGAACTTCAGGGAAGTTATTCAGAGAACTTCAGGGAAGTTCATCAGAGAACTTCAGGGATGTTCATCACAGAACTTCATAGAAGGAAAACTTCATGGAAATTCTACAGTGAACTTCAGGGAAGTCTGCAGAGGATATCAGGCAAATTCTTCAGAGAGCCTCATGAATGTTCTGCAGAGAACATCAGGGAAGTTTTGCAGAGAATTTTAGGGAAGTTATTCAGAGAACTTCAGGGAAGTCCTGCAGAGAACTTCATAGAAATTCTTTAGAGACCGTCAGGGAAGTTACAGAGATATTCGAAGAACTTCAGGGAAGTTTAGTAGTGAATTTCTGGAAAGTTCTTCAGAGAACTTCAGGGAAGATTTGCAAAGAACTTCAAGAAATTTCCTCAAAAAATTTCAGAGAAGTTCTTCACAAAACTTCGTGTAAGTCCTTTAGAGAACTTTATGGAAGTGCTGCAGAGAACATCAGAGAAATTCTTCAGAGAACTTCAGGGATGTTCAACAGAGAACTTCGGGAAGCTTTACGTCTTAAATGATGGCAGCTCTTCGATGGTGACGTTAAAATTACTACACAAAGGAAGCGGCATGTGTCCTATTCATCATATTTGACATAGGATGGACTTTGCTTTTGTCATGATGTTGGCTTGTTTGACGAAATGGGCCTTAAATGCGAACCGTAAAGGTGACAACTATGTGGAAATGAGCATTCTTCTATTCCAATAACACATTCCAAATTGCTGAAGGAAAAATATTACAGTACTAAACTGTTACTGGATTCCTTGTGATATTCAAAATATTTTTGGGAAGTGAATGGGGAGTTTTAAATGATCACTTTTTTCATGGGTCTTCAAGGTAGAGATGTTAATTTTGCATGCATTTCATATAGCTTCTGTAGAGCAAATAGGTGCTGACGAGAAACATGACACACATAAATGTTTACATTAAACTGGTTGTTTGATTGATTCCTCGTATATTAATACCAAATAATATCCTTATGTGAAGTTCGTTAAAGAACTTCCTTGAAGTTCTCTGCAGAACTTGCCTGAAGTTTTCTGCAGAATTTCTCTAATGTTCTCTGCAAAACTTCCTCGAAGTTTTCTGAAGAATTTATCTAAAGTTCTCTGCAGAACTTTCCTGAAGTTCTCTGAAGAGCTTCCTTGACGTTTTCTGCAGAAATATCTTGAGGTTCTCTGAAGAACTATCATGAAGTTCTCTGAAGAACTTCCATCAGGTTCTTGGAAGAACTTCGATGAAGTTCTCTGAAGAATTTACGTGAAGTTCTATGAAGCGGTTCTCTGTAGAACTCATATGAAGTTCTCTTAAAAACTTCCACAAATTTCTTTGAAGATTAGGAATATGACACACACAGATGTTAACATTAAACTGGTTGAAAACTCGGTTGAAACTCATATATCAACATCAAATATCATCCTTACCTGAAGTTCGCTGAAGAACTCCCTTGAATTTCTCTGAAGAACATCCCTAAAGTTCTCTGCAGAACTTCCTTTAAGTTTTCTGAAGTTCTCTGCAGAATTTCTCTGAAGTTCTCTGAAGAACTTCTCTGAAGAACTTCTCTGAAGTTTTTTGAAGAATTTGTCAGAAGTTCTCTGCAAAACTTCCCTCAAGTGCTCTGAAGAACTTCCCTGAAGTTCTCTGCAGAAATTACCTGAGGTTATCTGAAGAACTTTCATGAAGTCCTCTGAAGGACTTGTCTGAAGTTCTCTGCAGAACTTCCCTGAGGTTTTCTATAGAACTTCTATGAAGTTCTCTGAAACACTTTAACAAATTTCTCTGAGAACCTCCGTGAAATTCTCTGAAAAACTTCCGTGAAGCTCTTTGAAGAACTTTCTTAACCCACCCGGGTTGATTATGACGTCACACACACACTCCATTCACCATATATCAAAATGTGGTCATTAGAGAGCATTGGTATATTTAGCAAAAGTGTGTATTTTAATAATTCCTACAATTTTTTAGAACCTATTGAAATCGTAAAATTTGAACAAACTACTAATTATCTAAAAAAAAACAATTTTAAGGTAGTGCTGAAAGAAAACCATTTAAATCTTTTTAACGGTAGGCTCTAGAAACTTAATTTCTTCAGCAACTTTTATCAAAATACCTGTTCTACTTTGTCGAAGGCAACCACCCGTTATCTCGTAGCTGAAAAAAGTTAGAATTTGAAAGTGTTGTTAAGCCCTTATGAAAGGTTAGGTGGGTTCTTTCAAAATATGCGGAATAATTTTTTGAGCAACTCTTCCTAAGACACCAAGTCGATAAATACAAAAGGGTGAAAATGTCTTTGACCGTCCTTTTTTAGAATTGTGCCACTGTGCGTCTTGAAGACCATGATTACTAGAATAAATTCCCTGAAACCAATGAATTCATACATGATCTAGATATCAAAAAACAGATATTACAAAATGTTCCATGAACACTAGTGCCACGTAGCGGACGAATTCTGATCTAATATGTACGCCATTCAAAAAGCACTGACCCCTCGAATATCTTTGCTATATTTCAATAATCTCGAGATCCAGATTATACAGCAAGTTTGCATCCACACGCCACGGAGTGAGATAATTCTAAACTGTTGAGTCGAGCGTCTGGAAGCTCATAAATTTACAGCTAACTTTCCTGAAAACAGTAGATTTATACACGATCTTGCTCTCAAAACACAGGTAATACACAAAGTTCTCATGTACACTATTGCCACATAGCGGACGAGTTCTGAACTAATTTTAACGCCATCCTACAGGCCTTAATCAACCGAATATCTTTATCAAAGATGCCAACTTGCTATATGTAGAGATTCAGGTTATAAAGTAAGTTTACATGCACACTAGCGCCACGTGAACGCAAGAAAGGTGTGCAACTGCATCCAAAACATTCGATTCGGGACTTGGCCAAGAAGGTCAATGCTTCCGTATGGTTCACCCAGCAGACAATGAAGCGGGCCGGTCTTCATGGCGCCTAAAGCTCGATTCAAAGTAAATCTGAACGCCTGGTTTAATACACCACTACGTCCCTGGTGGTTAGAACAAAAAACATTTGTTGATGTGTCATTTACAAATAAATTGGTGAATCATTTTTCTGCTCGAATATAGACGCTTTTTTTACCCCGAAATTACGGATTATGGAACTTGAGATAAAGTGAATCAATAGTGCTACAAACATCTGAGAATCCTTCGTGGTCTGCCTCAAAAATAGCGAAAGTATGAAAATTCCCAAAGTCAACGGTGTGTCTTGTAATCAAACGTTACAAGAATACTCTGAGTGTGGATAGAGCACAGCGCATCTATCATAAAAATGGCACTAGGGCAAAGAGCTGACAAGAAAGGTGTTGAGGTACGTCAAACCGATAATCAGAGTACCGCGAGTGATAGGCAAGTTCCACCTGGATGACCCGGAGAAGTTTCGGAAGAAGAAGGCCAAGAAATACTTGATGTGGCAGGTGATCTCTGGGTACAGCAAATTCAGCAAGCCATACATAACAACCGGCACCATCAAGGGCCACACATATAAAGAAGAATAACTTTAGAAGTCCCTGCTGTCCTTCTTCTGGTTCCACGAAGGTGATACTTTATTTGACCAGATCTTGCGTCGTACCATAACGTAACATCCATGATGGAGTGGTACGAAGCCAACGAAATAATTTTTGTGCCGAAGGAGGCAAATCCGCCAAACTAATTAGAACTATTAATAATCATTACTCATAACCACCGAAAAGTCATATGGGACTGATATGCGTTTCACGGCGGATTGCGGATCTCGGCTGGACAGTGTTGAGCGGACAGGTGTAACGATCCAGATTCCCTTTTTTTCCTACATGCAATCCATATTGGAGATGGCATTTCGCACTCAATGTTACGCCCGCATCAACGTTACGCTGGGGACGAGATTTGTACCTTCACAGGATGGACAACCATAACTCACCGCAGATAGAGGCAAAGTGCTCTTTAATTGGGCGATAAAAAGACAGAGTGAAAGCGGTGCGCCTGTGATAGGATTACCTGGCGGCAGTGAACCACACTCTCTTTAAACCATCGCTCTACGTGCTCTCACCTGTCTTCGTCTACGTAGCCTTCGCCTGCGATCACCGCCGCGTACACTGGGGCGAGGGCGCGCCAGTGCTCTTTCTGTGAATCGCCGGTGAGACGGTGCCAAAAGTTAACACATCGTCGGAGTCGCAGAAAATGTCCGGAAGCACAGCGGGAAGAAACATTGACTCTTTCTTCCTCTGTTGCGGCAGTCACAGCCGACCCTGAATCACCGCTGTACATTAGCAGAAGAGCCCACGCACAGTGAGCCCACTGGGGCGCACGCGTCAGGAATTTGCGAATCCTGCATTCGCTTCTGTGAATTCTGAGCGCTTTCCTTCTTCTCACTCTAGCGCGATATTCAGAGTGTAGTGTGAATAAAAACCACTTTTTTCCACTCACATGCGCTACCGGGCACGTAAACACGGGGTTGAATATAAACAAGAGAAGAGCTCGTTGAGGTAGGAAGAGCGTGCGGAAAAATTTAAAAATCTCTCACTACCTCAATGAGGATATGGAAATCACTGCAGGCAATTTCTGAATTAAAAGTGAACAATGGAATCCACATTTTCGTCACATGAAACCTATTTATATTGGTAAATCTTAGCCATATAAAAAAAGAAAAACGACTAGATTAAGTTATTGCCGTAAGGGCTGTATCGAAAATAAGTTATGCATTTTTTTTTTTCCTTTCAAATCATATTAAAAAAACTGATGTTTGATGGTATTGAACTTGAACATTGAGAAGACTGGACGAAATCAATATTATTCTTTCACAAATTTGCGAATTTTTGATCGAACACTTCCAAAAACAAATATCTTTATAGATTTACAATTGTAACCATGCAATCGAATATAAAGAATGTACAATAAATTGTATTGTTCACGACGATAGAATGACAATAGAAGTCATTGTTTGACAATAGGCGTCAATAGAATCTAATGTAAATTGAGACATTGACAATAGCAAAATGGATCTTAAATTATTTTTTCCGAATAAAATTGAGTCAGTTGTAAATTCTAGCATGTGGGATGAACAGTTAATCTATTTTGAGGACAATATGCATTTTTAATATATCTGATACATAAACAATATGATTCATGGTCGGAAATAGATTTTAATGTTATTTTATTGCAAATGTATGGTTATTTTTATCCGGGTTTTCATCATGTTCCGGACAAGTGTTTCGTCACACTTTTTGGACGCCTTAGCCCAATTTTTTATGAACTCCTCATAATTTCTGCTGCTTTACCAGTCTTTTTGAAGACCCTTTTCACAATCGCCCAATAGCGTTCGAGGATAGCTCTTTCTCTGCGAAATCAATAACCTTTTCCGGGATATTTAGAGTTGTTTTGGTGTAATACGCCGACACTTAATCCATCCAAAACAGTCCATAGTTCCGCTTAGGTTTTGAGATACAGGGTGTCTCACAGTCGGTGTCACTAAAACAAAATGGGATTACAGCAAAACAAATCAACCAAATCATAGCATTTATTTTTGATTTGAAAGATACATGTTATTGAAATAAACCGTATTAATTCAATTCGAAACTCTCGCCCTTTTTCCTGATAACTTTGCGCAATCGCTTTGTAAGCCCATCGCAGCTGGCACGCACGATTTCCTGAGAAATTTAGTCTCAAATATCAACCGAATGTTTCTTGAATCGATCTAAAGTAAGCCCTTTCGTAGTGCCTATATATTGAAGTATATAACCCCAAACAAAGTAGTCAAGTGGGTTGAGATCCGATGAAGATGCAGGCGAAGAATGCTTGTGATGAAATTGGGCAAATTTTCCGCGCACCACGCCTGTGTCTTTTTTGCCTTGTGAGCTGGAGCTAAGTCCTGTTGGGAACAATATGGTTTATTCCAATACAGCGTTCAAGCATGCGGAAGCAGATGGTTCTTTAAAACTTGCTCGATGAAATATTCAGCGTTGATATTTACGTTAGGTTCAATGAAAAGAAGAGGCACCCCATACCATGATTTTCGAAACATTCTGAAAGCTTTCTACGCTATAATAACTAATATCTTGAAATATCGGCAAGACTTTTGGCATACACACGATCATATTGTTGATTATGATTGTTCTAAAGGAGGAAGAGCCGCTAGTCAATGACGTTTCATTTTCAAACTGCCTACTTTTTTTAATCATGCATCATCGTGCCGAACCAAAAGATTTCTGCTTATTTGGACTCTGACTTGCTTTTGGTGAAACTGTTGTTTGTTGTACGACTAGCATTCCAGATAATCACTTTCACTTTTTTTAAACACTATTTTTTTTTTAAACTTTTTTAAGCGTATTAGTAGAACGATTGTGATTGGGAAACTAGGAAAATTTAAAATTAACACTTCATTTGATCACTTTTAAAAAAATAAAAAATAAAACATTGAAACACTTTTTCAAAATTTTCGCTAACGCGAGCAAATTCCTTTTAATTCTACTATGAGCTTATCTTTTTGACAGATAGGCCTATTTCCAGATCATATCTGAGGAGCCTATTCATTGAAGGAGGAGACATTTGAGTTTTCGGCTTTCTCGTGCACTGTAAAGACTATAGGATAACTCCAACTCTTATATTTTGATAAAAGGCCCGGATATCCATAGTGTTATATGACTCAGGTCGATGAATTGACGTGTGCACAAATACACAGTATGATTTGTGTACAAAGATATGACGCTTAACATTATAGAAATTGTTCATGACAAGTCGACGGGGAATTCGGTTTATAGTTTTATTACTAAACTGAACCAGTTTCAAAAGCGTAAATATAAGTAATTATCAAATATAATAAAGTTGTCATTATTTTCAAATAGGTCTATGGTTTTGATTCCTTGTCTTAAAAGTATTTATGTTATTATATCTGTTTCACAGCGTTCAGAGTTCAATTGTCAAGAGACGCTCAGCACATTTCGTAATTGTCGTGTACGAAAATAATTTACTTCAAATCTTCTCGAAGATAGCGAGTCAAGTTTTCAGTGCTGGTGGAAATCGAATACGATTTCAAGAGGAATCTATTTTGTACGAATGATAATTTATTCAATAAATAATATATTAATGAAGACTTATAAAAACAAAGAAGTAGATTAAAGAGTTTTGATTAGACATTTTAGACAGTTTTGTACCATGATTTTAATATACCGTAGAATAGAATACTCTCGTAACATAAAAATCAACTTTAATATCAAAATTAAATATCTATAAATCTAAAAATCTAAAGAAAATCCTAAAATCTAAGAATTTAAAAATTTAAAAATCTAAAAATCTAAAAACGATTACTGGTTCAATTACCATATCGTCTATAAGTTAATAAATCTAAAAATCTTAACATTTAGAAATCTAAAAATCTAAAAATCTAAAAATCTAAAAATCTAAAAATCTAAAAATCTAAAAATCTAAAAATCTAAAAATCTAAAAATCTAAAAATCTAAAAATTAAAAAATCTAAAATCTAAAAATCTAAAAATCTAAAAATCTAAAAATCTGAATATCTAAAAATTTAAAAACCTTAAACCTAATTATCTTAAACTCTAAAAATCTAAAAATCCTAAAATCTTAATTCTTGAACCTCAAATCTCAAATTATCAAAATCTAAAAATCTAAAATCTTTTAATCTAAAAATCTGAAATCTTAAAATCTAAACATCTTTAAATCTATAAATCTTAAAATCCTAAATATTAAAATATGTAAGAAGCTAAATGTTTCAAAACCTAAAAAATATATCTAAAAGAAATCAAAATTGCATTAAAATTCATGTATTACAGAGCTTACTTTAAAATCAAAATTTAAATCAATCATCAAAAAGTTAAAATTAAGAGCAGTGAAGTGGCCGAAATATGCATATTCTTAAAACATTACTTTAATCATGTTTAAAAAAGAATCCACTGTGCACAGATTTACCGGTTAATTAGGTTCTCGCCGAGCGATCTCACAAACACTAGCGTGCTGCTTTACACGTATATTTAGGATTGATTTGTTTATTGTTTTCAACCACGAGATCAACTGTCAAAATGTTCAGGTTGACAACGGTTTGTTTTTTATTTTTAACCAGCAAAACGATTGTATTAGTGAAACTTGTTACTAATACTAACCAGCGGCAGAGAAGTCTATTAAGTGGTTAGCCACTAGGGGTGAGACAGTTCTACTCTGAGTTGCTGGGATGCACCGAGTAACTCGCGAGTAACTCAATACAGCTTTAAATTGAATCAATAGTTATCGGTTATTATCAGGTGCCAGGGTTTCAAAAGTTTGCGGATGAGGATTCTATTCACATATTTAATATGCGATGACAGTTTTGTATAGTCAAATGACAGTTTTGTATAGTAAAATTACCAAATGGTTATTTGGTAATCAAAAAGCAGGTCAAACTTATACCGGTGGGTTTATTCAAAGTATGAATTAAAAATAGCCATGGAAATAACTTCTCGAAAAAGTAAAGGTCAACACTAGTCATTGTTAATACGATATTAAATTAGACGAACAGATACGTAGTTTTAGCGAATATATGATATTTTCTAAAACAGCCTTAAATAGAAAAAAAATAAAACACACTGAAAATGTTGCATACACGAGATCTCATGTACTAACGAGCGGTTAGTATGGCAGCTGCTGTGAAAAAAAGAGAGAACACAATAAAACACTGTTTTCCCAACGACGGAAATTCTTAGAGAAATTCATCAAAATCATTAGAAATAAAGTTGATTTGCCAAACGTTAACGGTTTATTGATTGCAGGATCGTTCTCAATATCTCGATCCCTGTCTTTCTGCAAATTAAGACCAGCCTTTTGTTTTGCTAAGATTAAACATACATTGCGAAATACTTTGTCAGGAAGCAGATGATGAGTAAAACCATTTGTTACATATTTTAGTGCACCAATTTTTTTTAACACATCGCTGGTTCGATTACCATTGTTTTCGGTATCAATATGTACACTCGCGATGGAAATTTTCTCGACATTCAAGGCGACATTTATAAATTCAAACTCACTCGTGAAATTGCTGAGAGTCGAAACACGAAAATGTACACTGGCAGTTGCTTGAGCAAACGCTGATCACGCTGACCCTCTGGATGGCATATCGCATTAAGATGTCATCATTTGACGTCTCAGATAAAAAAATCCGATTTCTAAAGTGTTAATGAACATTACTAAAGGGATACATACACGTTGAAAAATTTCATCGGCACGCCTCAAATTGCCCGGCGGCGCGCCGGTCGAAAATAGTGGCGGTGGCGGCGCCATTAAATCGTCGTCGGCAGCGGCGTGGCGTGGCGGCGCACAGATCTAATCCGAACTGCTTAAGGCTATTGAATATCTGACACGGTCTGAGCTTGTGCAAATGTAATTTTAAAAATTGCTCCCGTATGGCTTCCATGGTAGCTGATAAATATAAACAAACAGAATCGCTTATTTATCTCCAGCGATAAGCTGTCAAAAGAATACACTCAAATCGGGTGTAATCAGTTCCGCTGTTAAAATTACCCAGCTGAAATAAACCTAGACTGAATAAGTGTGACGTCTATTGTGAGACACACTGTAAAGGCAGTGACCTGTTCTGCAGACATTCAGATCGATAGATTTTCGCAATGATTGTTCTGGTACATATTGTTTTCTATACCAGCACTTTGTCACCAAACTTCTCCACTTGAATCGACCTGTCTGCCTCGCTTACATTCGCCCATTCGACGGCAGTGGAATATTGTGGAGTTGGAAGAGTTTTTAGGTCCTCTTTGACATGGGTCTCGTCGTCTATCCGGGTTTTCTGTTTCTCCCTGGCAGTTTACTCTAAGAACAGTGTTCCCCAAACCTGGTTATAGTGGATTTCACACTCGCGTGATAAATTCCAAAGTGCTTCACCAATTGTCGCATAGTTACACACTTTTCACGAAGCCATGTGTTCAAAAGTTTAATATTCCCTCCTTTTCTAATGCGCGACATTTTGAAAACGAAGCATACAATCCGTGTAAACAAGAAAACAAACGAAAGATGACAGTCACTCTCGTACAGCATGCTATGATGAACACATTAAAACCATCACAAACGCACGCGTACAACGCAAATGTTCGTGAATAGCTTATTTTCGATACATTCCTTATGTGGACCATCCCACCCACTTCATATTCAAATGATGCTTGTTTCTTCACAACTGATTCCACTCCTGCAAAAAAAAAGTTTGAATTTAAGTTCAGTTGGAATTAGATTCCGCCATCATGTGTTCAACCCCACCAGTTACGACACCTGAAAACTAATAAATAAACATGATTCCCTAGTCGAGGTAGTCATTGTTGCATCTAGTAGAGGCACTCCATCCGGTCAAAGACAAAACCATACACCAACGGCAAAACCATACCCCAAGAACAAATGAACTGATAAATCAAACACCTTTCCCTCTACCAGTAGTGGTATCAACCGAACCCAACAGGACCGAACGTTTTCGGTGACGCTACTCCATTTCACTCTCGTTAGCTCATTTTGCGGTCCATTAAATCACCTCAATTCCCACCCGGACAGAAGGACGACAGCCTAAGTGCATCGTCGTCCTTTTCCGCGTCCGTCAGAGTTCGCTGCTGCAACGCGGATTCTATTTATAAAGGTGTTGCGGTACTCTTTCATCGGGAACAGATGACAAACCTCCACCTGCGATGGGATTACACTCTTTCGCCTGTTCCGTTTCCGGCGAGTAGTTCATTATAAACTGTGGTTTTTCATCCAGCAGTCAAGAGATGGGAAAAATGGTCGTCCTACTGAAATAATGGAGAAAACCACGATGCTGCCTCCTGGTTGCATCCACAATCACTTGATTAACACCTCGGTCTCTCCATTGCTGCAGTCCGGTGGATAATAGGAAACTGCACGACGGACAATGAAATTTTTCTAGGGGTAAACAAAAAGGTCCGCTGGGAATTCCGTCTGCAACCAAGCCACAGCTGGAGATAGATTAGGCACTAAAGTCATCTAAAATTTATGCATCATAACAACAACATTACAATGAGACTATCTCTTCTGCCATTGTAATGGATAACTAAGGACACTTACCAAGTGATACAAAATAAATTCCGAAGGCAGCAGCTTGTCAACAATTTGGAAGCCTATTTGACATTGCATGACATGTCTTCTGAAGCTCGCCTAGGCTAGGTCATTCTTCTCGACATTCTTCCCATTCCTGTCGTCAGCTTGGTGGATTTCAATCATTCCGTGTCGACATCCTCAGCCCTTCGCCTCTATCTCGCTCTCTCCATCTTCCACTGATGAACGAGGTTAACTTTATGACTAGCTGCAACTATTTCCTCCAGCCTCAACACGCGCGTCTCCAAGGGAAAACACAAGTTTCCCGAAACCCCCCCTTTTCCACGTTTCCGCTACTATCCTTGTTTGTTTGTGTGTGCCGTTTCCCGTTACACTGCAGATTTTCAATTTACCAATGCAGATAAGCACGGGGCGCCTTCGCTCCTTCGGGACACACTCTGGCAGCGAGCAAAGTCGTCGGTGAAACCAAACCATAACCAGGCAACCAACCAACCAACCAACCAACCAACCAGCAAACCTACCCAGTAGGACTGGGGCGCTGTGTTGGTTAGAGCCGGAGAACGAGCGCACCACAGTCACTCACCAGAAGCAAGAGGATTCCAAAAGAACAAGGGCCCCTTCTGGAGTCCTACGGTGGCAGAGATATGGGGTAGCGGACAGTGAAATTTTGTACTATTTTTTTTAGTAAATTTACCTAAAAAAAATTCATATTTTGAAATACAAAAATCGATTACGCATTGATCAATCTTGTATCGATAAATGATTTGATTTGATAAATGATGATTTAATCTTAGCAATCCGTTCTTTTGTCAGGAAGATGGAATTTCCAGTCAATGCTGTTTTTACAATTGTGTGATGAATGAATTATGCCGGTTTTCTCTATGTCTTCAATGAGTAACTGTTGCCTCCATCTATTTCATCATTGCAACGAAAGCGCAAGAGCATGTTTGATTGATTCCCTTGAAAGCTCAAAGCTGTACCAGTGATTTCAACTCCATGGAAAAACATCGAAGTCAGGATGGCCGAGCGGTCTAAGGCGCCAGATTTAAGCTCTGGTTCCCGAAAGGGAGCGTGGGTTCGAACCCCACTTCTGACATCCGGTATATTTTTTTTTTTTAATGAATGAATCAAGCAATGCGAGTGTTACTTGATTACAAGCGATAACAATGATAAGCAGCGTCGTGGAACTAATCGAATTTTTGATAATTCCATCCGGGCTTAGGAAGTGGAACAACTCGGTATGATTATGATGTAAGTGGTAGCAATGTTTCGGAACTCTGTCAGTTCTCGGGCGCGTTTTTGAATGGCGTTTTTGATGGTAGCAACTATGCGAATTAAAATTTTTGCATGGAAGTTCATCTGGAAGAGCTGAGTTCCGTTAATATTGTCCCCCGAGAATCTGCTACCAAGAAGAAGGAGTTTAAGTTTGGCGGTGTTAACAGAAATACATACAAAACATTCCAGACTCATTGAAGAGATTTGGCGTCTTCAGTAAAGTGTCTCAGTGCGTAACGAATCGTCTTTTGATACTTTTACATTAGTTCCAAATCGTGCTGCAGAGATGGCGCTGTAGTCTATATTTGTTAAATGAGGCTCTAGAGAGTTGCCGGTCTGTGAAAAGTTTCTCAGTATGTCAGTTGTCGTCTTTTGAGATTATCAGATAAGTTCCTAATCTTGCTTCAGAAAAGGCGCTGCAGCTAAACTCTGCCAAATTAAGGGATACAGGGTGCGGCAGAAAATAATGCGAACATTTGTTCTATTTCTTTCAAATCCCATTTTTAACAAATTCAAGCAATAATATCAACATTTTCGAGTGCAGTTTTCTTTATAAAGTCCTTTTAAACAAATTTATTTAATGTGTTCTTCATTTTTATTAATAACATCCTCGAGCCGACGCCGGATGCCAGAGCATGCCTTTCGAACGTATTGGTTGCGACTCCGACATTGACTGCCATGTGCGTGTTATGGTTGACTTCAGGGTTTTCACACTAGGGCACGTGCTTCAACATAATCCCAAGATCTGGACTGCTAGGGGGCCACAAATCCTTCGGCCAAAACGGCCAAATGTTATCGTTCAACCATTGTTGGGTTCGATTGGACGTGTGACACCATCCTGCTGTAGGACAACATTTTGATCCTCGGAGAAGTTAGCCTTCACCCAGGGATGCATTTGGTCCTTTAAAATGCCGATATACACTTCGGTATTGGTTTTAACTCCAGCATCAATGAAAACAGGCAGCATTTTCAAACCGTTGGACGCCACCAAGCTAAACATCATGACACCAGTCGGATGTTTAGTTAGAAATTTGAATTTCACTTTTTCCGGAACGTTCTCCATTTTCTGCGGTGAAATGAACCGGTCCGTGCGGCTGTTGGCCACAGCATCGATGCTGAAAAGCTTTTCGTCGGAGAACAGGATTATCATTTTTTCCTTCTTCAACAAGGAAAGCAATCTCTTGGAACGAGTCACTTGTAGTTCCTTGACCCGGTCCGTAATCAAGTGGCGTTTCAATCTGGCTCTGGAAGATGAATGCAGGTCTTCTTTGATGATTCTCCGCATGGATGTCTCCGAAATATTGGCTTCCTTTGCAAGTTTTCTTAAAATTTTGACGAATTTGCAATAAAACAAATAGAATGTTTGGATGCAGCACTTGAAAGTAAACATAAACAAATACACTTTAGACAGAAATTAGTCACTTGCCACACGAATTAACCCAATACATAAGTTTGAACATTTTCGCATTATTTTCTGCCGCACCCTGTATATATGCCCATATTTAATGAACTTTCTGATGGATTGTTCTTGAAGGTTTTAACTAACTTAAAAAAAACGGTGTAAAAACACTTTTGTACTTCACTTTTTGGGAATAATGTAGATACACCGCGTGTGTTGAAAAGTAACTTGCGAATCATTGTTATATCATTTGAATTCCCCTTAACCACGCGTTACAAAAAGTCTAAAGAGGTTATAAATTTAGATTTTTTTTAGTAAAATTTTTTTTTTTGCAAAAATATTTATGCAACGTTTTGTTGCAGAAAGAAATAATACGTATCTGTGTGAAATATGACAACTTGACATAACATTTCGACGTAACAACTTTGTCATTCGCAGAATGACGTATCATTTTGACACAAGTAACATGCCATCTATCATACTGACTTATCAAAATTACGTATCTTTTTTTATTGCAGACCGTTGTAACAATCATTTTTCTAAATGAAACTTGAATTTTCACTCCTAGTGTAATTTTTAAGCACGGTGATGTAATTTCTTTAATGAAGAATAAAGATAAACTCAAAAATGTTCAATGCCGATTTTCTCATTTTCATCCAAATGTTACTTACGTCCATTTGAAAAAGTACTCGAGAAATGTTATCATTTGAAATAATCAGATTAGTTCCAGATTTTTTCGCAGATATGGCACTGCTGTCTATCTTTGTTAAATAAGGTTCTTGAGAGTTGCCGACTTCTGCAAAGTTGTTGAGAATATAAAATGAAGACATTTGAAACAATCACATTAGTTTCAGTTCGTATTGCAGAGATGGCGCTGCAGCCTATCTCTGCCATATGTAGCTCTAGAGAGTTTCCGGTCCGGGAAAAGTTTGTCAGTATTTGTCGCCTTGTGTGATTATCAGATTAGTTCCTAATCTTGCTTCAGAGATGGCGCTGCAGCCTATCTCTGCCAAATGAAGCTCCAGAGAGTTGCCAACTTGGGCAAAGTTTCTTTGTTTCCATTTGTTGTCTTTTGACATTAAAATATTAATTCCAGATCTTGCCACTAAGATAGTGCTGCAGTCTATCTATGCTAAATGAAACTCTAGAGCCATGCCATCTTGGATAACGCTTCTCAGGATGTCATGTGTCGTTTTATCAGTTCCAGATCTTGCCTCAAAGATTACACTGCAGTCAATCTTTGTCAAATGAAGCTACTCTCTCGAGCTTCGTCTTCGGCAAAGTCTCTCAGTATATCATTTGTAGTTTCTTGTCAATGTTACAATATTTACAGATCTTTCCTTATTGCATTAATGAAAATGGGAGCCTTTCCCTTGTTACACATATCAATATTGTGTTGTGAGATGAATTCAAATAAAGACTCACCTCTGTTGTTGATTCCACCGCTGCTTCATATCGTGTGATGAGCGTTTGCATCGCATCCGATGATGAAAGCCTTATTTTGGCTTTCGGCAGTTTTGGCAACGAATGCTGCAACTTCTGGAGGTGGCGCATCTTCCGTATCACAAGGAAAGTCGTATATCAACTTACTCGATTGTGTAGGCATTCCTAAAATCCTACTGTTATGCGCGCATGACTCTTGTAGAAAAGCTACGTCCGGTGTATTGTGTATTGGGTTTTGTTGTATACATTTTATGGTTGTTCCAGCCATTCTTTTATTTCTTATTTTTGTGTTATAGGCATCTCGAACTTCCTTTAGTTAGTCGGTGATTTGCCGTAGATGGTCATCTTTGTTGGTCTATACTGAATTTTGACCAGAAGGTGGTAGGTGTAGAATTTCCGTCATTCTTTGTTCCACTAATTCTTGGAGAACACTCATTAGCTTTGTAAGAGCCCATCACAACATCAGCAGTAGACTTATGGCAATCTTCAGAACCGCTCTTTTTGATGCCGTTAGATTGAGTGTCCCCAGAATCTTCGTGGAGTCCAGAACTTTTATTTGACAGTCTGCGTCGTCCACTATCATGTTGTCTTCAACAGGCACTTCTATTGGACCATGATTGCGCTCCTTGTTATCTTGTTCTGCGGGTTTTTTTTCCTAAATTAGGCAACTCGAAATTGGTAGACCACAGTGAATTTGCATTTTTCCAGATTTTTCATGGAAACAGCATCAAAAATTAGGAACAGCTGAGTATGATGCAGTTTGACCGTGTATCTCTTTAGGACTCTCCAAGCATCCACCATTAGTTCCTCGTTTTGACTTTCTACAAGAGTAAGGATATCTTCATTTCTATCCTCTGCACTTTGTGGAAAAAAATCCTACTACAATATCCGGTTTTGGTATTTTTCCTTCTTCAACTGCTATGAGGCAAGCATCTACCCGTGGCTTAATGCTGAGGGATTATCGCCCTTAACCAGTCCTCAGTGTCTTGATTTTTGCATGTGTCCAGACCTAAAGAAGCGACTCTCGAACTTAGGCTTGATTTTTTCCTTTTTTTTCCTCGGCTACTTGCTTCAAAATTGCCTTTTGAATAGCGTTCAATTGTTCCGAGGTCAGTTCGATGTTTGGAAAACCGCCATGCAACATTCCAATCCTGTTAGAATTTAAAATTTCGCTGTACGAGTGTTTATGGGAGACATGTGCATGTCCCTGAGGCGTTGACGATTCTCCAACATCTCCTGTTCTGGCTCTTTCGAGTCTTAATTGTGATGAGAACTTTGCAGTAGATTCATTTCCTCTTTCTGTTTGAAGAGCAGGTCTCTGCTGGATTGGCGTCGCTCGAGTTAGATTCACTCAGCTCCGCGATTCTGCGGCGCTTGCTGGGGTCAGATTTAGGCATTCTAAAAGCTTGACAGCTTTCACGTGCCTCTTAAGTGCTTTTGAGGTTACAGTACCCATTGAAGCGTATGACCCCTTAGAAAATCCCATAGAAAATCCAGGGCCCATTGAATTTCTAGGGCCAATTGAAGTGGGTAAAAATCAATGAAACTTACTAGTTTAGAGTGTTATGTTTTTGTGTGCAAAATTTTATCGCGATTTGTCAAGTAGTTTTCAAGATGCATTCGAAACAAGAAGAGCTACGAAAGCAAATCTTAGGCGCGGTGATCGATAATCCTGGTCAGTCGCACAGATGGATCGGCAAAAGGCTTGGAATCCACCATTCCACCGTTTCTCGCGTTGTGAAGATGGTCCAGGAGACGAAGACCATCGAGCGGCGCGCTAGAAGCGGCCGAAAACCGAAAACGGAATACCCAGAGAAGGCGCGGAAGATAAGGCCGAATAACCCGAACCTTTCTAACGAGACGTTGCCAAAAAGGTCAATTCCAGACAAAATCGTCAAAAGGAGGAAAGTAACAATTGTAAACAATGACTTAAAACGTAAATTTCCTGGAAATGCCAGGTTGCTAACATCTATATCTAATACCGGCGGGAAGGTAATAATTCCCTGTATCTGTTTCTGGTGCTATTAAGTTTGTGGGAACAAGCAGATCCCAGTAGAATACGCTAGAAGTCATTGTTTACAAATGTTACTTTCGACCTTTTGACTATTTTGTCTAGAATTCGTCAAAGTAGTCGTCCAGCAGACCATGAAGCGGACTGGGTTACGTGTTTTTCAGGCCAGAAAGGCGCCAAACCGGACTGACAAGCAAAACACTGAAGCTGTACCGTAAGTGGCTGGTCAAGCCAGGCTGGCTTGTCATGGACGACGAGACATATATCAAGGCGGACACCAAACAAATCCCCGGCCTCGAGTTTGTTGTCGGTACGTCCCGCATGGAAGTGGAAGAGAAAGATGGACAAATTCGTGAAGAAGTACCTGTTGTTGCAGGCGATCTGCGAGTGCGGACGGTACAGCAAGCCGTTCGTTACAACCGGCATCATAAACGGGCAGATTTATCGAGAGGAATGCTTGCAGAAGCGCTTGCTGCCCTTCATCCATTCTCACCGTAGTCCCACGCTGTTCTGACCGGATCTCGCTTCATGCAATTACACCAAGCCTGTAAGGGATTGGTATGAAGCGAAGGGCGTTAATGTGGTCCCGAAGGAGGCGAACCCGCCAAATACCCCAGAACTTCGTCCAATCGAAAAGTTTTGGGCGATAAAGAAGAAGAAGTTGAAGAAGTGCGGAAAAACATTCAAAACCGATGAAGCTTTGAAGAAAAACTTGTGTAAGGAAGATGGACAAAGCCTCGCCCAAGATCTCATGAGCAGTGTTAAGAGAAATGTACGAGCAATCAGCTTAAGGGAAAAAACTCAATAAATAAATTATGCCAAAACATAGCTAATATACAGTTATTCAATCCCTGAAAATTTGAGAAGTATCCGATTTAAAATAAATTTTTAGTGTTCATTTTATTGTGTCTCATTTTTTCCGAGTCCAGTCTTTATTGCACAGAACAAGCTAACCTCACTTTTCACCATGAGAGTAGAAAAGATAGGAACAGCTGTCGTGTTCTCCGTCCTTTTTTCTCATACACGAATTTCTGAACACAAGTCAGACTAAAGCCGGCGTGGCCTCTGTTGTACACAGAAGTTGTTTCCATTGTAATCGGTCCATGACTGTGCCTCGCCAGCCTCACTGTCTGCGGAGGGTCCGCAGGTCGCCTTCTACTTGATCGATCCACCTTGCTCGTTGCGCGCCTCTTCTTCTTGTACCTGTTGGTTCGTCTTCGAGAACCATTTTCACAGGGCTGTCGTCCGACATTCTTACGACATGCCCAGCCCATCGTTGTCGACCGATTTTGGCGATGTGTACGATGGGAGGTTCTCCCAGCAACTGGTGCAATTCGTGGTTCATTCGCCTCCTCCACGTTCCGTCTTTCATCTGCACTCCACCGTAGATGGTACGCAGCACCTTCCGTTCAAAGACTCCAAGGGCGCGTTGGCCCTCCACTAGCAATGTCCATGTTTCGTGGCCGTAGAGAACTACCGGTCTAATTAATGTCTTGTAGATGGTCAACTTAGTGGTTCGGCGAACTTTGTTCGATCTTATCGTTTCGGAGTCCAAAGTAGGCACGATTACCAGCCTGTTTTCATTGCTTCTGGAGTTAAAATCAATACCGAAGTATATATCGGTATTTTAAAGGACCAAGTGCTTCCCTGGCGAAGGCAAAATTCTCCGAGGACCAAAACGTTGTCCTACAGCAGGATGGAGCGCCGTGTCACACGTCCAATCGAACCCAACAATGGTTGAACGATAACATGAAGTTTTTGTCGAAGGATTTGTGGCCCCCTAGCAGTCCGTTGGATTATTCGATTTGGGCATGTGTTGAAGCACGAACCTGCAACTTGGTTAGAAAGTTACAGTTAAGTTATAACAAATTCATTGTCTTTTAAGGAGAACATAAAAAATAGGTGATAGATCTGACGAGAAAGGTCTTTTGTCGATCTTTGTCATATTCAATAAATTGCCACAAAATGCAGCTTTCTAGAGCATAATTCAGCACAGATTGACTGCATTTTACATGACTGCAATTTACTGCAAATTACTGCATTTTACATACCCGCATAATAACAAACCATTCCTGGGGCATTTCCTTTATCGTTGACGGCCATTTCCGTTGTTGTTACGACATTTACCCTTATAATTGACAACTATAAACTAGTCAGACGGTAGAAGGTCAAATGACAATATGATGAATAGGTGGTTAAGTTCAGTTATCATAAAAAATTGTAAGTTTCTCAAACAAAATTATTGCGGTACTCAATGCCAAAAAGTTGGTATATAATCAAGACCGAGTGTAGAAAATAAAAAAAAACCTTTCAATGACAATATGGCATACATTAACAATATGTGTTAATGCAAAGGTTAACGCTTGCATAAAAATATGGACAAAAATTGTCGATTTTTCATGAACTTACCTTCACTCGTACTGACAAAACTACCCATGCAACATTAATCATAGTAAACCATTAGTCAGCAGACAAAATTTGACAGCTCTATTTGTCGAACTCTAACCGTGATGGCAAAAACATTGAAGCAACTCCGTTCAAAATTGTGCGCGTTAAAAGAACGGCTCCACGCCGCGTCGAAAACGGACATAGTGCGGCCGTTACGCCCGTTCCGGCATCTACAACATCTTGGCACTATTTGACAATAATCAGAGCATCGTACGAAAGCCCGGTTCCGGACGGCCAACGACCTTTAGCGACAAGAATCTCCAAAGAAAGACCAAGAGAAGTGGCTGAATCGCTGTGTGCGCTTGGCCAGGAGGTCGGTTCAACCGGTCAAACAATGAAAAACCTGGCAAACATGAACATTTATGTCAGGAAGCGGAAGTCGCGTCCACTGGTCACTGACGCAGCGGCAGCGGCTGAATAAGATGGTCAACTTTTCCCGGCGAATCCCGACGTGGCGGTGGCAATGGACAAGGAGACCTATCTCACCCTTGATGGCATAGACTGGCAGGACACTTCGTACTTTACTTCCCCCACGAAGGAAGTGAGCTCCGAGGTGAAGTTCATTTCACACACCAAGTTCCCCAAGAAGGTGCTGCTGTGGCTGACAATCAGCGAGAAGGGGATGTCAAAGCCACTTTTCTTTCGCTCTTATAGTACGAAATGCCTGCCGGAAGTTGCGTCGTTCATAAAGAAATACCGTGTCAGCCCACTACTCGAAGCGATCGTTGGAGGAGATAGAGCGGATGTATATCGATGTGGTACCCAAGTCGGCGAACCCGCCCAACGTCCCTTAACTACGTCCCATCGAGAATTTCTGGGCCAACCTGAAGCGTAAGATCTATTCCAACAATTTTGTCGTGAAAACTCAACAACATGCCTACACGCATGTTTTTGACCGCCATGGCGAATGTTCCGTTTAACTGCCGGAAGGCCGCTCGCAAGAGCGTAGAAGTTTTTTGAAAGTAAGCTTGAATTAGTACGTTGCATGTGAAATTTATCAAAAGCAATTATCTATCTTAGTTTTTTTTATTATCAAACGAAAAAAGTCCATTTTTTTTAATGCAAACGTTATAAGGTGAAAACGAGATTCAACTATTTGATAACAATAACTAAAAATGTGATAATATATCTCACATTCGAAACGTAATTTTGACTATATAGCAAATTCTTTTTCGTTATGCGGGTACTGAACAACTTTGCCGTAGACAGACACTCTCTAGAGTTTAATTTGACTAAAAAAAGACTACAGCGAAATCTCTGTGGCGTAATCTGGAACTAATCTGACTGCATTTTGTATACTGAACAACTGTACCCAAAACGGCTACCTTCTAGAGCGGCAAGATCTGGAACTAATCAGATAATGTCAAAGACGATTTAAAACGACAATTCCTTCCTTCCTTGCTTTCAATGCTTTCTGGTTAGGTTACACAAATATCATCAAAAATCAATCAGAAACTGACGAAATACTGAGAAAAGGTTTTTTTAGAATGTGATAAAGTTGTCATTTCTTGGCAAACTGTCAATGATAATGAATTTGATCCATGTAAGTGTATTCGTTTGAGCTGGTATCCTTTAAATTTATATTTTGAGGACTCTGATCCACACCTACTGGCAGCGCCACATCGATTATGGTCGGATTGGATGAGTTTGTTCCGTTTGAATAACATTTAAGCAAATTTATTTGAATGTGGAATAAACTTTTTTCGACACGTGCACCAACAACACCTAGTCAACTTTATTCGAAAAAGCAAGCCTGTTATCTATCATCAACCTAGATTTTGAAACAATATCCAAACTAATCTATTTCTCCACACGTAAAAAATACTCTCTAACATTGGAGCACCAAATCGCTTGCAGCTCACCCAGTCAAACATATTCCATATCACAATTCCATCGGATGCCATATCTCTTCCCAATCAACCAAGGACATCATCCGAATCCCACTGCAATGAAGTGCGCCGGAAAACAGGAATGAAAAGTAAATGTTGACCCATATCTGGTTCGTGCTTTTTTAATAAATTTATTTGTTTGGCTGTGTAAAATATAACCATCGACCACCCCAACACAACACCCCTCCTTCGCGCGTGCTGCCAACATAATGACAGAGATACCATGGAATCGTGTGAATCGAACCGAGTGTCCCTCTGATGGCCGCTGCTGCTTCAGAGAACAGGAAAAATGGCTGTATCATTTCGACTTTTTTTTTTCATGGACCATCCTGATTCGGTTGGTCGATGGTTGACCCAAACCACCGATCCCATTGAGATATCGTGAGACAATACACGCCGTGCAATTCGGATGCATGGAAAATTTTCGACGCCAATGACAGGATGAGTGCGCTGCTCCATTTGCAACCCGAAAGATCTCCACAGTCGAACGGCAAATCTAGTCCTTCGCTTCCGACCTAGTAATACGCTGCACTAATGGACTACGCGTTTTGGCCTCCATTTATCTGACCATCTGGTAGACCGAAAACTATGCCTTGATAAAAGGCGTCGATGGGCATCGAAAGCCACTCATCGCGGTGTAAATGTTGTGTTTATCTTCATGTTGTGTTGTCAGCTTTTTTTTTGGAGAGGATCCTAGTGAGATGCAGACAACAACGACAACATTGTACGAAAGGACTATAATCCTCCGAACACCCCAGAATTTTTCAAATTGAAAGATAGTGGGCCACTGTGAAGCGAAACCTCGAAAGGAGAGGCAAATAATGAGAGAGATTTTGCTAAAAAGTGGAAAAATGCCTCCTGAAGGGAGACTAAGAACACTGTGTGGAACGTAAAGTTAGAGTATACGGATATAACGAGTCCGAGTAATAATATGTTGATGGAAATGAATTATAAATTAAATCTTTGTTACGCTGATTTTTGTTTTAGGATTTAGAAGTAAATAGAAATTATGTTATACTTCGACTTTTACTTTTCTTTGGCTAGATTTTGTCGTGCACATATTTTAGTGTTAAAAGTGCACAGATAAAAAGATATATTGAATTTTCTGTGTTAGCTAATGCACATAAAAGGAATGCAAGATTTGGCAGAAAATTCAAGCCAGATAACGCATGTTGTATGAAAGATTGCAAACATTGTTGTTTGGCGTATGAAAGATTGCAAACAATTTCCTTTGGCTTGGAATTAAACGAGGGGAATTTATACGCGCCTGTTAAAATTCATTTTTTTTGTGTGTTGTTTTTTAATGCGAAAAAATAAATATTCAGCAAACACTATCCATACTTAATAACAGTTTTGAACCTAGACCATACTTGTTTAACAGGTTTAAACCAAATTCAGACAATCATCGATTACTCCAATAACAAAAGATTTACACGAAGGATATCTAAAGCTTTTGATAATAACTTGAGCGAACTATTCCGATACCTGTTACGCTGTGAGAAAAATGTGAAAACACATGAACTTAAGAAATCCATGAATCTCAAACATAAACAATCAAAACAACTCACAGTTGATAGTTTTTGTTTGGCTTGTCAGAGTGTGGAACCCCAGTTCTGCTGGTTATGGTTGCTTAGGGTTAGTAAAGATAGGCGTGTCATTTCCTTTAGACCATTACGTTTCATACATATATAATTTCGCCATGATCTTGTGCTTAGCAGTAGAAACAACCATCCTCAGACGAGACTAGGAATTGCAACAACCCAGAGTTGACCCTACATTGGACAAACAAAAGGAATTTTAAGCATACGAGCGTACTTTAACGCTGAGCAAAAATGGAAAAAGCTTTACGATACAAACTATAAGGAAAAAGGGAATTCATTACTCTTTCATACCTAGAGTAGTGAATCATTGTTTTACCAACAACCACAAACTTATAAAAGGCAATATAACCATTTTAAGGAGTACAAGACACCCATGGAAACTTGACGGAACGGAGAATTTAAAAATTTACAAACTGAAGCAATCAATTCTGTAAAAGAGAGACCAAGGAAACAAATACATCTGGCTCTTTAAAATATTGACTTTACCCCAAGCACATATCACACACAAGAAATGACAAACCGGAACTCACGGTATAAATCACACAAACACTCTTTACACTGCATTCATTTTTCCTCTTCAGAACAATTCAAAACAATGCACAATTCTGCAAATAGTATGCAGAGTATGTAAATGTAGAATTGAAAGTAATACATACGTAGAGTTGAAAAAAAATTTAAAAAGTGGTATAATTGAAAAAAAAAACACACGGAAAGAAATTATACAAAAATGATTCAATGTATATAATAAGAACAAAACCAAAACAAATATCAACAAATAAACAGAATACAACGAAAAATAAAATACATCCGAAGAGATTTGTCACATATACTACCAACAAAAACACACGATAAAATACATGATACGCAAAACAAATATTCTGTATGAAAAAAATAAAAGGTGAAACAAATGTCAACAAACAAATAATAGCAAAACTAAGTACCAAATAAATCGATATTGCATGCATGCTTGCAAAGTTATAGAGAGTTTCCTTGAAATCAACTTGATTTGTAAAAAGTTAAGACAAAATAAAAATTTCACGGCTATACTGAACTTTAGATTCAATTAACACATTTATTTTTGTTTTTATTTGCACTAGTAGATGTACTGGGATATTGCAAATTTCTACTGTTCCTTATAAAATAGTTGTGGGCAATAAAATGAGGAAAAATCTCACAAAATAAAGAATACTTACATTTTTCGTGGTAGGGTAAGACTTCAGCATGCTATCTTACCGCGCTGGCTACATTGCGTTAGTGGGACTGCCTCCTGAGGTATAGCTGACGAGATACAGCGTTTCTTACTCAGCCGCTGTTTGAGCCGCACCTCCTTGGTGGACAGACGCTCGGCACGCACCTCCTCAATCTAGCTGAAGTCAGAAGGACAACAGTGCCCAGACTGCACTACCAGCTGAGTACGCAACCCTTAGCTGGCGGTCTTTGTCATCTGTTGACCCGTGGAAGCATGAGGTAGGAACTTGTGAGGACCAGAGCTATGTTGCGGGGACGCACGCTACATCACAGTTGTCGACTCACCATTTTGCAGCCCAGATAAGAGTTGGAATGTTAATAAACAGAAACTAAAAAACAACGGTAACAGAAAAAAAACATCAGATATTAAAAAAAAAAGCAAGAAGTGAAACACAAAAAATAAATACCAACAGCAAGAGTTGTTTCAGCAAAAACAAACCAGAAAGATACGCAAATAAAAAACTAAACACGAAAATATAACAATTACAAACAAATCACTAAAAACTTATTAAAATTTAGAGTAAAATTTGAACAAACAACGAACTGCTATTACGAGATGCAGAGGAAAAATATGTACCAGCGAATACAATAAAAGCAACATAACAATTAAAAGAAATAATGACAATCGAAAATTTTAAACTAAACACCTTTAAACTTTAAACTTTAAACTTTAAACTTTAAACTTTAAACTTTAAACTTTAAACTTTAAACTTTAAACTATAAACTTTAAACTTTAAACTTTAAACTTAAAACATAAAACTTAAAACTGAAAACATAGATCTAGAAACTTGAAACTTAAGACTTAAAACTTAAAACATAAAACTTAGAACATAAAACTTAAAACAGAAAACTTAGAACTTTAAACTTTAAACCTAAAAATTAGAACTTAAAACTCAAAACTCAAAACTTAAAACATAATATTTAACACTTAAAACTTAATACTTTAAACTTTAAACTTAAAACTTTAAACTTAAAACTTTAAACTTAAAACTTAAAACTTAAAACTTTAAAGTTAAAACTTTAAACTTAAAACTTTAAACTTTAAACTTAAAACTTAAAACTTTAAACTTAAAACTGCAAAACTTTAAATTTAAAACTTAAAACTTAAAACTTAAAACTTAAAACTTAAAACTTAAAACTTAAAACTTTAAACCTAAAACTTAAAACTTAAAACTTAAAACTTAAAACTTAAAACTTAAAACTTTAAACTTAAAACAGAAAACGAAGAACATAAAACTTAAAACAGAAAACTTAGAACTTAAAATTTTAAACCTGAAACTTGAAACTTAAAATTTAAAACTGAAACATAAAACTTAATACTTACAATCTAAAACTTTAAACTTTAAACTTTAAACTTAAAACTTAAAACTTAAAACTCAAAACTTAAAACTTAAAATTTAAAAATTAAAACATAAAACATAAAACTTATAACTTTTAACTTAAGACTTAAAACCCACTCAAAACTTAAAACAAAATACTTATAACTTTAAACTTAGAACTTTAAACCTTAAACTCAAAACTTACAATTTAAAACTTAAAACTTGAAGCTTGAAACGTAAAACTTTAAATTTAAAACTTAAAACTGGTTCAACTTAACTTAAACCTATCTTTAAAAGTTTAAATTCCAAACTTGAAAATTAAAATTTAAAACTTCAAACATAAAACTTAATACTTATACCTTTAAACAATAATAGCAACATAACAATTAAAAGAAATAATGACAATCGAAAATTGTAAACTAAACACCTTATAACTATAAACTTTAAACTTTAAACTTTAAACTTTAAACTTTAAACTTTAAACTTTAAACTTTAAACTTTAAACTTAAAACATAAAACTTAAAACTGAAAACATAGATCTAGAAACTTGAAACTTAAGACTTAAAACTTAAAACATAAAACTTAGAACATAAAACTTAAAACAGAAAACTTAGAACTTTAAACTTTAAACCTAAAACTAAGAACTTAAAACTCAAAACTCAAAACTTAAAACATAATATTTAACACTTAAAACTTAATACTTTAAACTTTAAACTTAAAACTTTAAACTTAAAACTTTAAACTTAAAACTTAAAACTTGAAACTTGAAACTTGAAACTTGAAACTTGAAACTTGAAACTTGAAACTTGAAACTTGAAACGTTAAACTTAAAATTTAAAACTTTAGACTGGTTCAACTAAATTTAAACTTAACTTTCAACTTAACTTAACATTTAATACTTTAAACTTAAACTATAAACTTGAAACTTGAAACAGAAATTTAAAACTCAAAACTTAAAACTAACTTAAAACTTAAAACTTTTTACTTGATACTGAAAATTAAAACTCAAAACTTAAAACTTACTTAAATCTTAATATTTGAAACTTGAAACGTAAAACTTTAAATTTAAAACTTAAAACTGGTTCAACTTAACTTTAAATGTTAAACTTAAAAACTTAAAACTTAAAAATTTAAAGTTAAAACTTTAAACTTAAAACTTAAACTTAAAACTTTAAACTTGAAATTTAAAACTTAAGTTTGAAAACTTAAATTTAATAAAATATAATACTTACAGTTTAAAACTTAAAACTCAAATTTTAACACCGTTTTGAGAATATCAGTAACCCCACGGTGTACAGTAGAAATGTGATGAAATTAATATAATTGAAATAAATTAAATCCTAATCGTGTTCTGTAGTTCTTAAGAAAAAAATATAAGAAAAAAAAATTAACGCATCGCGTAGTTGTCAGCCCTCAGATTTGAAAATATGACATTGTAGTTTACTTGTTTTTTAAATCAGTTCGTTTATTCGTTAGGCTCAGGCGTGTGTAACACTTTGCGGAGCCGATATTCAATATTGTAATTAACAATGTTTTATTTTTCGTTTTTAGTAAAGTGGGGTGCCAATTACTCCTGACTAGCTCGAGGATAATGGCTAACATTATTGTTTGGAAGGGGCTATGCAGGTAGATTATTTCAGGTATTGCTAGGCGAATTTACTAGAGTGGAGGGGAGAGGGGTGATGACATTACACTCTCTGATCAGACAAACAAAAGAATGTGTAAATCGCTTGTACGTAGAAGGGTTGTCTATCTCGGGCCATCCAAGGGTATCCAATATTCCGTGCTCTGGAGGCATCATTATCTAGGCAATGCCAAAATGCGTGAGCGATGTCATCATAACCGGCTCCGCACCTACATAAATAGCTATCGACGAAGTTAATCCTGCAAAGATGTGCGTCTAGCGAGTAGTAGCTGGACATAAGTGTTGACATCACACGAATGAATCCATGACATACATCCAGACCTTTAAACCACGACCTCGACGAATAATTTGAAATAATGGAATGTAACCACCGCCCAAGGGAATTACTTGTCCAATCATTTTGCAAACTTTGGTTGTAGTTTACTTAAAATATGCTCTGATTCAAAATAAGTAGCACTAGTTTCTCTCCTTTCTCCTCTCTACTCGAGCAAAAACAAATATCTTGATGACTGACCCTAGTATTTAAGAGCGCTGCATAAGAGATAAAATACCTGAGGATAATATCATAAAAATATTCCCACAATGTTATGCGAATACTGAATTTAGGTAAGGCAATACCAAAATAGTACCTCTCAGGTATTCCCAGGTATCCCAAATAACAAGTTTTGTAAGTCGAGAGATATTTTACTTGCAATTCTCAGGTATGTTGCATAGATATTTCGCCTCTCATGCTGCACTCATCAATACCAACCTAACCCTAGCAGCACAATTGTTGAAAATTGGATGAAGTAACTTCAATGTGACTCGATCAGGTCAAAATCATGTAGCTCTACCCGAGCAGGACCGAATGACTTGGTAGCTGGCCTTGGTATTAAGGAGCTCAGATTAAGAGGTAAAATACCTGAAGATAATACCATAAAATTGTTTCCACAATTTTATACGAATACCAAATTTAAGTAAGATTTGGTATTGATATTTTGTTGTCTCCTGCTCGCAGGGATTGTCGAAAAACACAGAGTAGTGCAAAATAGGCAAGTGCTTCACCCAATTTCAAGTGTGCGTCTCCTGTTTCAGAAGAACGCACAAAGCGAAAGTGCGAGAGATTTTGTAGCAGCACGAGAGACAGATAGCCGCACATGCACTACTCTTTCAGAGACAAATAGTAATGCACAGTGCTCTACTCAGTGCTTTACTCTGTGCTTTGGTAGCAAAGTGAAAAGTTTTGATGCTAGTCACAAAAAGGCATTGTATGGGTTCATAGAGGGAAAATTTTATAAAAATCCTTATTCACAAACTCGTCGGGCCTGCCGCCGTGTCTGTTTTTTGCACTTGTGTTTGCACAGAGACGACCAGGGAGAGTGTAATCGTTAGCACCCAAAGAGACGAGAGCAAATTCGAAATGCGATGTGCGGCTTTAAGCGCACGGCACAACAAGGGTGCACGGGAGTACAGACAGCACTTTCACGTCTCTTTGAAATTTAATGTGCTGTCTCGTAGCAGTGCGTGCTGCACTCAAAGAGATTTGAGTCGCACCTTATCCCTGCCTGCTCGGGTAATTATGACGGTTTGGTATTACTTGGGAAGTTATCACGATCAAAATTAGGTATTCCTATGATATTTTCTCCTGCTTGGATACTGTTCTCTTGTTCTCTGCCCTATCTAATAAGGGCCAATTCATAAACCACGTAGACTCATTTAAATAAATCTCAGACCCCCCTTCCCCATCGTAGACGTATCTCCATACATTTTTTGGAAATATTGTATGGAGCGTACACTTTGGTAAGATCCACCTCTCCAGGAAAGACTACGTGGTTTATGAAGAGCACCTTACCACGAACAATACTATATGGATCATACATAATAGGTCCCGAACGATGTCATTTAAATCACCCGGAAACATTGGAGGAAGCAGAACGCTAATCAGTTGGACCCCATAAAGGGTTTTCAGACAATCTAGAGGTCCAAAACGTGGAGCGAAGCAGGTAATGGTTATCGATTTTGCCCCTTTATCCCTTTGTTTTGAAGCTACGTCAAATCTTATTTTGAAACTTGAATGTGATCACATTACTTATCAAGGTGAATCCTGATCCTTCATGGAACCCTACCCTATATGCATAAAAAACCTCCTTTTTGTAACCTTTGTCGGGATACAGAGGTAAGAACGGTCCCTAAACAGCAAAGGTCACACTAACATTCCTTCGCTATTCCCACTTGATTAGAAAGGACTTGGCTGGCGCTGTTATCGATTATTGAAAAAGTGTGTGTCATAGAAACGTGTAAAGTGAGAATGGTTTGTTAATTCCGGTCCCTTTCAGTTGATTCAATGTGCAAGTTCACTGATTCTGATCAATCACGGACTAGCAACCATTGAAACGTGCAGCCAGTGATCCTAAGCTAAGCTAAGCTAAAGATAGGAATAGCGTTGGTGCAAACAATTATATAGAAATAATCGATTGCAGCAGTGATGAAAACTCATTTCCAACTCAATCGTCTGGCTGAGTGACCTCTGGAAATGATCTTTTATACATGTATACAACAAACTATCACGAGCCATTACCACCAAATTAGCTATTACCACAAAAACAATAAACAATAAACAATAAACAGTAAACAATAAACACACCAATAAACAATAAACAATAAACAATAAACAATTAAAAATTAAAAATAAACAATTAACAATTAACAATAAACAATAAACAATAAACAATAAACAATAAACAATAAACAATAAACAATAAACAATAAACAATAAACAATAAACAATAAACAATAAACAATAAACAATAAACAATAAACAATAAACAATAAACAATAAACAATAAACAATAAACAATAAACAAAAATAAACAATAAACAATAAACAATAAACAATAAACAATAAACAATAAACAATAAACAATAAACAATAAACAATAAACAATAAACAATAAACAATAAACAATAAACAATAAACAATAAACAATAAACAATAAACAATAAACAATAAACAATAAACAATAAACAATAAACAATAAACAATAAACAATAAACAATAAACAATAAACAATATACAATAAACAATAAACAACAAACAATAAACAATAAACAATAAACGAGAAACAAATAAAAAATATACACTATTAAACTGACTTGACAGGATTTGAAAATATTTTCCTAAAGAAAGATTAGGCGTTTCGATTAAACTTCACATCCTGTGTTGCTTATATCTAACAAATAGCGCCGTATTAATCTCATGTTCTTGTATTCATTTTTCGTTGACATGACAAATTATTCTCCTCACGTGTTCATCTATTCAATTAACATGAATTGCATGTGATGACACGTATTTATTTTTCAATGAGAAAACTTCTTCAGTGCATTGTTGACTTAACCCGAATTTTGATAAGGTTTCCAGATAGCAACTTTATAACGACCTAAAAAAAAGTACACTCCCGACCGTGACAGGACTCGAACCTGCAATCTTCGGATCCGAAGTCCGACGCCTTCTCCATTAGGCCACACGGCCGTCGATATCCGATCCTCACCCTCCACCCAACAAGTGTCCTCCACAATGCGATAATATTGAATTTAATTTCTTCCTCATCGCCTTCCAGAGCAATAAATAAAACGACCATTCTCAAACGCACCGGAATACTTACAATTTGTCAAGATAAGCGCTCCACAGCCTACTATCGTCCGTCCGTTCGTCCAATCGGTGATTACGATGGATGACGGCTTTTCGCACATTTCGTACGATTCAACCGGGGCCGGGGTGCCTTGAAGTGTGAAAACGTGCCATAAATCTCCTCCATCTATGTGTTCCTATTTTTGAGGAGCAGCTGGCGGGGGGGAAAGGGTTGAAGGCAAAATAACTACTTTCCATCCATGACTGCTGCTGCTGCTGCTGGCCATCGATTGCAAGAAAGAAGCAGGGCAAAACTAACTACAATTTGATTTGTGAATGCGTAACTGCGAAAATCTACAGCTTCCGGTTTCGGCGTTGCTGTCGGCTCGGGAATGCACTTGGTGTGGCGTGCAAGAAGAAGAATTCCAGGAGGCACTTTTACTCAAATATCGTACGCTCGAACTGGGGGGCAAAAGTAAACGTACCAGAGGGAACAGTAAAGTAATCTGGAACATAGGATTTCCATTTTTACGCAGTTGGCTCCGTTCCATGGATGTGTGGATGGCGTTCTTTTACTTTTGGAAACTGTGGGAACGGGTTGACAGGTGAGGTAGGCCAATGAGGAACCACCCTGGAAAAGACAACATAGTTTAATCGCTGCACGTCGTCGTCGTTGGTCGTTGGTCGTTGGTTCGTTGCGTGCCTTCGTTCTTACGGAAAGATTGTTGGTTTATTCAAGGGTTGCCGTAGTTAGACACTGGAAATTGAAATAGAGCACCATCCTCTGTTGGACGCTTTGTGAATGTTTGGGGGAAAATGGAGGCCAGAAGTGCATTCCTTTTGAGAGCTTTTGCCACTCAACTCTGTTGCAGTGTCCTTGTTCGGAGAAGAAGAAGTAACATTTTGCGTTGCTCTGTGCGTGTGTGTTTGTGTGACGTGTTTTGGAAAGTTCTTTTCATTAGTAAATATTTCTGCAGGCTATTTGTCTCATCTTTTACGAGATTGGAGGTGATTTTATATGGTTGATTTCGTTTGGTACATGATTCAATTATTAAAACGTTCAACATGGGAAGGGCATAAATAAATTTATTTGTTTTGTGCGTTTGTGGTTTTCAAAAGTCAAAAGTCGGTTTATGAGGTTATGAAAATGTGTCCATTGCATAATATTTTGTTTATCGATAAACATCGTTTTTTTCAATTTCGATAATTCAATTTTACGATTATGTACTCTGAGACCATAAAGAATAGAATCGTTAAGAACCTGGGATTCTAGCTCCTGAGTGCATTATATCAGCAGTATCTCGAAACTGGTTAGATTTAACCAAAATATTAGGAAGCCAAATCAAATCTTATGGCACTGTCTTCTTGTTGACTTATTTAAATAGTGTATTAGCATTAGTTTTGACTAATTGGAGAAAGCTGTAGCTTTGTAACGATAGAAGTTGGTGATCTGAAATTTGTAAAATTTTGCTAACTTTTAAAAAACATCATATTTTAGCAAAAAAAATTATAGCGACCTCAGCAAAGGAGTGGCGCTACAAAATAAGTCACATAGTGGACTACATAGGCGTAGTGAAGGGCGTAGTTGCCCCCCCTCCCCCTAAGTTTTGATTTTGTTTTTAGAGTTTTATTATTCGTTTCAATTTTTTATTATTAATTTTTTAACCCCAGCAGGTAGCAATGTAGCTTGTTGCAATACAGTTGATGTTACTCCAATGCTATTCAATTAAGTCACAATCAAGTTACTGTAACCAAATATGACGGTTTTCTGTTGCTTGGGATGTTTGTCAGATTGCTCCTTTGCCTACATGAAAAAGCCAAATTACGCGAAGTTGCCTGGATTTTGTAGCAAGTTGTAGCAAAAAAAAGCGTGAAAAGTTGACATCCATGTTATTTAAAAAAAAAATAGTAACGACTAACAATGTTATTACAATCTTTCCCCTTTAACCAAGAACCCAACCTATCAAGTTTAAAGTATGTAAAAGCCCAAGCAGCACAAAATCGTCAAAAACGGTTTCAGCAGCTCGATTGTGACTTAATTGAGTCACAGAGCATTCACCTTTACTCGCTTGAAACAAGTGTGCTACTAGGGAAATATCTCTTAACCTGTGATGTTAGCTATGAGACAAGCATTGATTGCTTTTCCCCCGCTAGTTAAAACTTGAAGAAGCTATGCTCAATTAAATTTTCAGTTCTTGGTTAATTACAAAATTGAATATTAAACCAACGCACAGTGGGGAAAAAAGTGACCGAAACGCGAAAGAATTCTACATCTCAGCTCGGAGTGGAACGATTTCTGTAAATGTTACCTAAACTTGAGGGAAATTTTTTAAAGAATCGAGAGGACGTAGTCTCATTGGCCGCACGGAACTGCTTGGGAGCTCATTTTACCCTGGTTCCCCTGATATTGCCTTGTTGTACAGACATTTCTTTGCTCGGTGTGATTCAAGATCAACAAAATGATACTAGCCCTATGTAAAATTTTCAAAAAAAATCGATTGGAGTAGGTTTCGTTCACCACATGGCTCTGTGAAAGAAGATATGGCTGATTTTACCCTGACTCCTCTAGTATTTACATGTTTTACACAATTTCCTTTGCTCGGTGTCACTCAAGATCAATAAAATAATGCTATTTCATTTTTTTTGTAAAATCGATTGAAATTGATTTCATTCACCGCACGGCTCTGTGAACGAAGATATGGCTGATTTTACCCTAATTCCCTTAATAGTTTTGTGTTATTCAGAGATTGCTTTGTTCGGTTTGACTCAATATCCACAAAAAAATGCTAGTCCTATGTAAAATTGCCTGAAAAATTGACTGGAGTTGGTTTCATCAACCGCACGGCTCTGTGAATGAAGCTATGGCTGATTTTACCCTAATTTCTCTAGTATTTTTGTGTGATTCCGGAAGTTATTTGTTCGGTGTGTTTCTACAGGCTAGTCCTATATAAAATTTCCCGGTCGATTGTAGTTGGTTTCACTCAGCGCACGGCTATGTGATTGAAGGTATGGCTTATTTTACCCTGATTCCCCTACATTTTTATTTTCAGAAAGTTTTTGTTCAGTGTTCTAAAGCAATAAAATAAGGTTAGTCCCATGTAAATTTCCTGGAGATTTTATTGGAGTTAGTTTCACCACTCTGTGACTGAAGATATGACACTTTTTACCCTGAATACCCTAATATATTTTTTGTTTTTCAGAAATTTCTTTGGTCGGTGTTACTCAAGAGCAACAAATTAAGACTATGTAAAATTTTCTGGAAAATCGATTGGAGTTAACTTCGTCCACCGCACAGCTCTGCGAACGAAGATATGGCTAATTTTACCCTTATTTCCCTAATATGGTTATGTTATTCAGTAATAGATTTGCTCTGTGTGACTCAAGATCAACAAAACTATGCTAGTCGTATGTGAAATTTATTGGACAATTTATTGGACAATCGATATCTTCATTCACAAAGCCGTGCGATGAACGAAACCTACTTCAATCGATTTTTTTTTTTAATTTTTCATAGGGCTAGGATCATTTTGTTGATCTTGAGTCACACCGAGTAAAGCAATTTCTGTACAACAAGGAAATATCAGGGGAACCAGGGTAAAATGAGCTCCTTAGCAGTTCCGTGCGGCCAATGAGACTACGTCCATTTGATTCTTTAGAAATTTTCCCTCAAGTTTAGGTAATATTTACAGAAATCTTTCCACTCCGAGCAGAGATGTAGAATTCTTTCGCGTTTCGGTCACTTTTTTCCTTCTGTGCAATGTTATAGCTTTCAGAACCCAAATAATACTAGATTAAGAAACAAAGTTGATAGTTAGAAAGAGTATCAACGAAAAATATATATTTGAACTATTCATGATATGAGCCAAACCGATCAATGTTACCACGCTGATCAATGTTACCCCGTTTTACGGTACTTTAGATTAGTATTATTGAGAATATATGATGATCATATCTTACAATTTGATTCAGCCTGTGAGAAAGCAAGATAGCAAGCTAGTCAGAGCGAGAAGTCGCAGTTGTCTTATCCTATTCAAAGAATTTATCCGCCCTTATGAGCATGAGCAGGATAATGAGCATGATTGACTGCCCAAGGTTGTTACTCCGTTACTGCCAGATCAATATTACACAGAGGATCAACAGATGATGCATACATCCTCAATGTGTAAAACTGGTGATCCGAAACTTAGGCAATACCGGCGCTGGCCTCGCCCGAATTCAGGTCAAATAAGGAAAGGGTATGAATGTGTTGCCGTTTATTTGGACGTTTTATTCGAACCCGAGACCACTGCCGCACTTCCACGAGAAATCACTGGGAAGTTGGATAACTAAATTGGGTGGCAACAGAGTTCGGTTTGGTAAACGATAAACGTAAGTCACGCTTCGTTTACAAAAATATTTATATATTAGTACCGATCTCTGATTTGAATCAATTTGTACCAACAATAAGGATGCTATTGGGGCCACATACAAAGTGTAATGGTGGTTTTTCGTCGGCAAAACAAGGTGATTTTTTATAATGCTGGAAATCCGATTTCGAACCGAGTTAAACCAATTATAAGGATGCTAATGGAGTCACTCACAAATAGTGCGTAATAAAGCATCGTCACAACCTTTCACATCCGATGCTCAAACCAAACTTTTTTTCGTAACTTTCAATTTTTACTACTGTAACCTACAATCTATTGCACTACTGTAACTAATATCCTTATAAATCAAATTGAAGTTTCTAAAGAACAATTTATGATAATTCATTTTTTTTAAAATAATCATTTATTTGTACAGGCTCAATCGAATCAACTTTACAGAGCCAAATTTTCATATTTTTATACATCATTTATCTTAAAACTAAAGTTAGGAGGAAAGAGCCGATTACTCGCGGCTGGCTCGAGGTTAAAAGGAATTACACATTACGGATGGGAAAGAGGATGAGAATTTAAAGTATGGTTTACATAACACATTAAATTTGAATTCAAAATTATCTAAACACTTATAACTATACAATTTATGGTTTTCTTTTGACTTGGACATTTTTTGAAAAAGAAAACAAAACACACACATACACAGATAAAAAAAACTTACAGTAAACATACAGGTTAAACTAACTACAATCTAAGGCTAATGTTAGTCAAAAACACAAAAATGAGTTTCAAGTACTCCAAATCACGTACAGCCAAAATATCATGAATTGGCATATTGGGTTGTCAACCTCCAGCCCGAAGGGAATCATAAAGCTCCGATCTGATTCCACGATGCTCAGCACAAGACCAAACAACGTGATCAGCGTCCTGATAGCCTTTTCCACATTCACAGAGATTGCTGTCGCTCAGCCCAACCCGGTATAAATGAGCGTTCAAAGAATAATGATTGGACATGAGGCGAGACATGACACAAATGAAGTCTCGACCCACATCCATCCCCCTAAACCAAGATTTCTTCGACACCTTTGGAATGATAGAATGTTGCCATCGCCCCAAATCTCCTTTACTCCATTTATACTGCCAGCTGACGAGTGACTGTTGACGAAAAATTGGAAAAAAATCGTTGAAGGCGATTTGTCGATCACAAATATCGCCTTCCATAGCGCCCACCTTTGCAAGCGAGTCCGTTTTCTCACTGCCCGGAATTGAACAATGAGATGTGACCCATACAAAGGTGATGATAAAATAACGCGAAGATAAAGCACTTAGAAGCTCCTGTATTTTCATGAGAAAATACGAGTAGTGCTTTACCGGCCTCAAAGAGCGAATAGCCTCTATAGAACTGAGACTATCCGTGAAAATAAAATACTGATCCGGTGTTAGTGAGGCAACAATTTCTAGCGTAAAATGTATTTCCGCTAGTTCAGCGACATATACGGAACAAGGAGCTATGCTAATTCATTAAAAACTGCTATTGAGGGATTTCGTAAAAATAAGAGTTCATAGTAAATGCATTTCGTGCCTTCTGGCATCTTTATGTTTCTATTGATTTCCATGTTTATCATTAAAACGATGAGCTAACCGGGAGAGACTTGGTCTTATACAAAATGATTTCATTAGCTCCAATCCGCTCAGCCAATCGCAATGTTTTGTGATATATTGGACGGATTATCAGAATTTGAGATAACTCAATGCAGACGTCTTCCAAATTTGGAAGCTCGACAAGCAATCGGTGGAGAGCTTAGAAGGAGACTGGAAGAATAAGCGATGATTCTGCGCGTGTTTATAAACAGCAGAGCCTTCATAACAAAACGAATCCCTGGATAGAATACATACATAAGCACTCGGTTACTATTTTGCATGACAATGGCATGAAACAAGAATAATTTAATAGGTTCATTGACAGGAAATTCCTCAATCAAATACATACCACTACTAGTCGACAGCACTCGTATGAACTAAAAAGAAAGCTACTATCAATATCGATGTTCATTACATCTCATGGTTTTTTTTTTTAATTTTTAACGGTGTTTGTAAATGATTTGCATTTTAAAGCAGTTATTTGATTCATTTTTATCTAGAAGTACCATAAATGGAAATTCGAAAGTTTTTTTTAGAGTAAGTATAATAATTTCCGGCATGTAATTAAAAGAAACAAACAAACAAAACGAATGTAATTCTCTCTCTCTCTCTCTCTCTCTCTCTCTCTCTCTCTCTCTCTCTCTCTAAAAAAAGCTTGCACCCCCCCTATTTGAAATCTTGGCTACGCCTATGGTGAATTAGTGTCAAAAATGACCAATGACTTGAGCTGGCTCTGAAAAATCATTTTATTGATCTTTTGGCATCATCTGAAACGAAACGTAAAGGGTACTTAAAATTGCGTTATTCGCATTTTTTTCCAACTGGCCCATACGGGCACGTGGGTACCAGAAGTCGGTTTTGGTTGTGATCTGAAGATGAGACATTCATAATCTCATTTGCTTCTCAAAATTTCAGAACTATAAAAACATCATTCCATGGGGAACCACACGGAAACTTGGCTGTTTCTGGAAACTTTGGAATCGGTTCCATTAGTACTTCTTATACTGTTACCGTTTGAGGGCCCAACGATCATGACTTTGCACCCGGAGGTGCAAGAGCATCATATCATAGACCAACTTGGGATGTGACCACTTCCCAATTCCCAGTATTTGGATCTGGTAGGGTCTAAAACGGACACTTCTAGAACCTCCTGATCTGGTACTTTTGAAGGACTCAAAATTCATGATTTTTCACCCAGACGTACATATATGGACACCAATAGACCAACCAGGCGATTTGGACACTTCCAAATACTCTTGAATTGGTTTCGGTAGAGCCACAATAATGACACTTTCAGTAGTTTATGTGCTGGTACCATTCGATAGCTAAAAAATCATGTTTTTTTACCCAGAAACACATAAACATCATGCCACCGAAACAAGGGGACTAAGAGACTTCCGGAAACTCTGGAATTGGTTTTTGTCGGGTCCTAAACGGACACTTTCCAATCTTCACTTTGGGGTAAAAAACATGAATATTGAGGCATCGATTTCCATTTCCTTGAGTGAGTGAGTGAGTGAGTGAGTGAGTGAGTGAGTGAGTGAGTGAGTGAGTGAGTGAGTGAGTGAGTGAGTGAGTGAGTGAGTGAGTGAGTGAGTGAGTGAGTGAGTGAGTGAGTGAGTGAGTGAGTGAGTGAGTGAGTGAGTGCGTGACTGAGTGAGTGAGTCAGTCAGTCAGTCAGTCAGTCAGTTCTTTTCAGTCTGTGCGATGTCTTCATGGAATCGTTCATGTTCATCTGAGATGACTCCCATATTTTTTGGGAAGAAGTCCAAATGAGAATACAAGAAGAGCTATTTTAGTTTTATACTACACCCTAGTGTAGCATACGAATTAACCAGCTGTTGAATGATGTGTACATTATCCGGAGATTTTCCTTTTCCAAGGAAGTGAACACAAACGTTTTGGAACGCATTCCATGCTCGTCACTCTGTTGAGTTGAGAGTTTCCTTAAAACTGTCGCCTTTGAGGAGTTTTCTAATTTGAGTGCCAACAAATACTCCTTCTTTCACTTGGGCTTCATTCAATCTCGAAAACTTTTTCCTCAAATAACAAAAAATGTTTTATTGGATATCCAGTTTTTTTAAGGCAAATTTGAATATTTGAATAACGTTTTCCATGACTTTCAACTACTTTAGCTTTGGAGTGGGGAGCTGCATTTTTGTCTTGGGTAGCTCCAAATCTCGAACCAAAATCGTTCTGCTGCTCCTTGGTTAAATAATGTGATTCTTCAGACCCAGAAGATACAAAATCCGGATCATTCTAAAACTTTTGATCAGATTCTCCTGGTTCTGAATCTGACACATCAGAACGTTCAGCAATATTGCATCGGGGTGCAATATTAGCCTTGATGGGTATTCAATTTTGTGCAATAACGCTTTGTAGAAACCATAAGTTAAAAGTTACAACTTTTGGTTAGCTAAAGTCGCCTCTATCGTATGCCAAACAAAATAAAAAATGAGAAAAGTATGCCAAACAAAAGTTGTTATGGTTTTTCTGAACAAAATAGGCCTTTTTCAAATATTGATTTCTCAAGTTGGGGCAATAAAAAAAGTTCAACAGCTTTTGAAAGGAATTTTATTATTGCATATCTGAAAACTGTAGATAGGTTATTTTGAGTAAAACACATTTGAAAAAGGCATAATTTTATAAGTAAATCGTTAACTACTCGCTAACGGTGAGAGATATCGACCGGGTATCCTCACCTAGGGTGTCCTCACAAAACAGAAAAACGGTTTTTTGCTTTGACTTTTTCATTTCAAATTTTCCAACAAATTTCTCTTCAGATGATTTTTATAACTTAAAAATCTAAATCTGTTGACGTATTTGTATATCTTTTAAAAAAATGGTACCTCTTGTTTTCAGATATAATATGCAATAATAAAAATCCTTTCAAAAGCTGTTAAAAATATTTTTTTTTGTTGGTCCCAAATAGAAAAATTGATATTTTGAAAAGACATGCTTTGTTTACAAAAAAACATAAAATATTTTGTTTGACGTACGATAGAGACGATTTCAGCACACCAAAAGTTGTAACTTTTATCGTTCTAGAATCATTGAGAAGACTTTCCTCAAAAATTTTAAATAAAACAGTTACACCAAAATAACTGATTGTTGAAGAAACAACCAAATCTACGTAAGAAAAAATGCTCTAGTTCTGTCATTTCAAATGGTACTGACAAATTTATTCAATCAAAGTTGCTTGAAGTTAATGGTTCCACAACTTTTTTGAAAAATGTTTGCCTCTAATTCTGCAAATATAAAAGCTAGATTTTTTATTTCCATGATACTAAGGGGTACCCAAGTTTTTATTCGCACCGAAAGAAGCACCTTGTTATTAGGAACATCTTTGTAGAAGACAATTTTGCTCCAAACTTCAAACTTAGCCTGAAAATGTATCTTTCCAGCTAAATTAACATCCTGCACCACTGTGCATTGGTAATACTGCGGTCATTTGCAGTAGCCTGGACATGAAGGATGCCAATTGACATTCTATTTAAAACGGTTTTCGCTAACAATCCGACAGGTACAATAAGAGGAGGTGCGCAAGGAGTAAGAGCCTTCGAGGGCTGGTATTGTCTTCATGAACAGCAGCACTGTCAATTGTCTTTCGTCGCATTTAAGCGCGGTAGGTAATACCGTTGGTTGGTAAATGACTGGACAATGCGCACCATTGTCGCTTCGCGTATCTGCAGGTATAAAATAGATCCTACTGCGATCCTTAGCCTCTTGTCCAGTCACTCCTATCCCTACCTCCCCGTAGTGCCGACTGGGGTATGAGTAACCATAGGAAAGATCGGTTAACCAACCCCGGTGGGACCTTGGTCATATGCTGACAGGGAAGGGGGGGGGGGGGCTGCACGCTTCAAAGGATGCAGTCTATCTGAGCGTCTGTTCTCCATGTTAGGGGCGGCTCAAAACAGCGACTGTTCTCCATGTTATGAGTGGCTGATAATCGTCCTTGTGCCAGCGTGGGATTCTAAACAGTGCTGTGCACGATGGTCCCCCGGCGAGACAGGGGGTTGGGAAAGCCCAACCCCCAAAAAAATCAATGGTACAAATAATACAGAAGTTAATACGGACCGGAACAATCGGCAAAGACTAGGCGACGAATTAAGGACTACGATTGGAAACTCGGATCATGGAACTGCAAATCGCTCTGCTTCCCTGGCTGCGATAGGATAATCTATGACGAACTTCAACCACGTAACTTCGAAGGAGGTTTGCTGGACAGGACATAAGGTATGGAAAAGCGGGCATCGAGCGGCTACTTTCTACCAGAGCTGTGGTACCACAAACGAGCTGGGCACCGGATTTGTAGTGCTGGGCAAAATGCGTCAACGCGTGATTGGATGGTTTCCGATCAACGCTAGAATGTGCAAGCTGAGGATCAAGGGTCGATTCTTCAACTACAGCATCATCAACGTACACTGTCCACACGACGGGAGACCCGATGACGAAAAAGAAGCGTTCTACGCAAGTGTATGATGGCTGCCCGCAGCGGTACGTAAAAATCGGCATTGGTGACATGAACGCTCAGGTAGGACGGGAGGCAATGTACAGGCCGGTAATAGAGCCTAACAGCCTGCATACTGTATCGAACGATAATGGCCAACGATGCGTGAACTTTGCGGCCTCCCGTGGTTTAGTAGTTCGAAGTACCTTCTTCCCCCGTAAAGACTCCACAAAGCCACTTGGAGATCACCTGACCAACGAACAGAGAATCAAATCGACCATGTTCTAATCGACGGGAAATTCTTCTCCGATATCATCAACGTTCGCACCTACCGCAGGGCGAATATAGACTCGGACCACTACCTAGTTGTAGTATGTATGCGCTCAAAACTCTCGACGGCGTACAACACGCGTAGAATTCGGACGCCACGACCTAACATTGAGCTACTACGGGAAACCGGAGTTGCCCAGGAATACGCGCAACAGGTAGAAGCAGCCCTACCAACGGAAGAGCAGCTTGGCGCTGCTACTCTTGAGGATGGCTGGAGAAGTATTCGATCCGCCATTGGTAGCACTGCACTAGTGACACTAGGTACTTCTGCGCCGAATCGCAAAACTGACTGGTTTGATGGCGAATGCAAGCAGATAGTAGAGGAGAAGAATGCAGCACGGGCGAGAGCGAATGCGGAACGGTATAGACAGGCACGGAACAGACAAAATTTTATTCTTCGAAGGAAAAAGCGCCAGAGGGAAGATCGAGACCGCGAAGAAATGGAAGCACTGTACCGTGCTAACGATACACGCAAATTATATGAAAAGTTGAACAGCTCGTGCAAAGGCTACGTATCACAAGCTGATACGTGCAGAGACCTGGATGGCAACCTTCTCACAGGAGAGTATGAGGTGATTGAAAGGTGGAAGCAGTACTTCGACGAGCACCTGAACGGTAATGACCGGTAACCCTTCAGGAAGTTGAGGAGGAATTGGATCGGTTGAAAAACAACAATGCCGCTGGTGTTGACCAACTCCCAAACGAGCTATTGAAATACGGTGGTGAAGCACTGGCCAGAGCGCTGGGTAATTACCAAGATTTGGGAGGAGGGATGTTTGCCGGAGGATTGGATGGAGGGAATAGTGTGTCCCATCTATAAAAAGGGTGACAAGCTGGATTGCTGCAATTATCGTGCGATCACGCTACTGAGCTCTCCCAAATACTATGCCGCCGCCTGTCACCAATTGCAAAGGAGTTCGTGGGGCAATACCAAGCGGGATTCATGGGTGCCCGCGCTACTACGGACCAGATTTTCGCGATTCGGCAAGTGCTGCAGACATGTCGCGAATACAACGTGCCCACACATCATCTTTTCATCGATTTCAAATCACCGTATAATACAATCGATCGAGACCAGCTATGGCAAATCATGCACGAATATGGATTTCCGGAAAAACTTACTCAAAGCAACGACGGATGGAGTGATGTGTGTTGTCCGAGTATCAGGGATGCTCTCGAGCCCCTTCGAATCTTGGAGAGGGTTGCGGCAAGGTGATGGATCGTCTCTGTTGTTTAACATTGCATTGGAGGGTGTGATTCGAAGTGCTGGGATAGACAAGAGTGGCACGTTCTTCAAGAAGTCTGTCCAACTATTTGACTACGCCGACGACGTTGATATCGTAGCACGAAACTTTGAGACGATGGCGGAAACGTACATCAGACTTAAGGCTGAAGCCGGTAGGATTGAGCTTGTGATCAATGCGTTGAAAACAAAACACATGAAGGGAAGAGGCTCACGAGAAGACAATGTTAGCCTCCTAGCACGAGTTCAGATCGACGGTGATGAAATCGAGGTAGTAGACGAATTCGTGTATCTGGGCTCATCGGTGACCGCCGATAACGACACCAGCAGAAAATACAAAGGCGCATTATGGCTGGCAATCGTGCCTACTTTGGACTCCGAAGAACGCTAAGATCGAACAAAGTTTGCCGAACCACAAAGTTGACCATCTACAAGACATTAATTAGACCGGTAGTTCTCTACGGCCACGCAAAATCGGTCGACTACGATGGGCTGGGCATGTCGTAAGAATGTCGGACGACAGCCCTGTGAAAATGGTTCTCGAAAACGAACCGACAAGTACAAGAAGAAGAGGCGCGCAACGAGCAAGGTGGATCGATCAAATAGAAGGCGACCTGCGGACCCACCGCAGACTGCTGGCGAGCTGGCGAGGTTCAGCCATGGACCGACTACAATGGAAACAACTTCTGTGTACAGCAGAGGCCACGCCGGCCTTTGTCTGTTTACTGTCTACTGTCAAATAATACCGTTGTTTCATGCATTCATGTCTTTTTACCGTTGCATTTGCCTCTGTGGTAAAATTTCTGTTGTTTCAGTTTACACAGCTTTCTCCAAAGCTTAAGTCATATTTTTGAACCTATAATTGACGATTAACGCGAGGAGTCACGTGAGTTTTCTCGAGGAGATTCTAGTTTAAGGACCTTGTTTAACCAAGTAGCATTGCCAAAACCATCCAGCTCTATTAAGTATTGTTAAAGCTTTATGAAAGCCACTAGAAATCAATATGTTTTTAATATTGCTCCTAGAGGTGCCAATAGGTTTCATATTTTAGCCATGTTTATGAATACCCCCCTTGTTTACAACGACAATAAAACCTTGTTTTCTAAAATTCCTCTTACATCTATCAAAAGGTTTTATTTCGAATTTATGAACTCGTAAAATGCTGTTCTGAAATGCCGTTCAAGGACTCATTCATATTATTTTATTATTGGCAGTTGAAAAAGCATTTCAAAACCATTTTGCCTCCAGTAAATGCATTGAGCGGCAAATTGGTTTTAAAGTAGCCATTGCGTAGATAAATTGTTTTTTTGGCATAACTGTGATTTGTTCCAATCGCCATATTGAAAAATAAGAAATGATAAAAATGCGGAAAAATAAATGCCCCAAATTTTGAAAGTAGTGCAAATAAACTGTAGATCGGAGACCAATTTCGAATGTTTTTTTTGATAACCTTATTAAATACCATAAATTTACAGGAAACTCGTGATTAATTTATCGAATATATTTGTTGAAAATTTGTCTTTGTTTTTGTTATCTTGCGTAATTCCCGAGGCGCATTTATTTTTGGCTCTTATTCACCATAAAACTTAATGATTTGGAGCATGGTACGCTGTAAAATACTCGATTTGTTTTGAATATTTTGCTATCAAACAAATTTTTCTCGAAACAGAAACAGTTTTTTTTAGATATTATTTACTGTTGAAAGAATTAGAAGAGCAGAGAATCGAACAAAGCAGAACATCAAAAACCAACCACGATATCACCGTGAAGTTTGACAGCTGTGACCATTTGGCCCTATGCTGGTTTTGATGACAGCCAATAGGTTTTATGAACGTTCGCAAGTGGTCATAACATCTTTCACTAGAACATTTTTCAAATCTTTATGGTCTTGCAAAGGTTTTATTAATTTGTTTTCACCACCGTCTATAGAGTGGGCCACTTTGTACACATTTCGGCTCTGAAGATGCATAGAGGAGGTGTTGGTGGACAAAACAGTTTTGAATGTAGTTTTATCAACAAAGCCCGGAGGAGTGCTATACGGCTGGAATAAAACTAAAATTGTTACTTGAAGAAACCCTGACAGAATATTTCCATTTGCATCCTAGCAGGCGGTATTAGCATTTGAATGTGACACTCAATGGTCATTTTTTCTGGAGGCTGTTAAAGACGTATAGATGTCAACAGGAAATCGGTGAAATATTCTCCAAAACAGCCAATATTTCTGAAGATAAACAAGCAAGTATCCATCGATTATTCACCACAACGGAAAGAACTATTCCCAACGAAAAAAAAATCATTAATGAGCACATTCTGTGCCATTAGTGCATCGTGAAACCTCCAATGCTGTCAGCACAGTGCCATTATTTTTACCACTTGCATATTAGCGTAACAATTTCCCAACCCAAGCCACGAGCAGTGTGCAGCATGTCATGCGGTAACAACCCAACAAAATACATGAAAAAAAAAACTTTCGTCTTGCGTGATTTACAATTTATGAGTTATTGCTTTACGCTATAGAACGAGAGACAACACAGCCCCAACCGACGACTGCTAAGGACCATTCTGGCAGCAAAAAAAGAAAAAGGATCCGCTCACCCAGATAACTCCGCAGCACGAACCAAGAGGAGCAATTTTCGCGTTGGCTCATTTTTATTTTCCCGAGATTTCTCCGGACGTGTTGTTCCATTTTTTTCTCCCTACATCCCAAATCGGACCAAGCAGGAGCGCGTGCCAGAAAAGTAGCAACGTCATTATCTTTGCTTGCGGCGTTGTTTTGGTCCTTTTATTTCAGTCGCACTGTTTTCACCCCGAAAGGTCTTTTATTCTACCGCACGATGGCATCACACCGCGTATCATTGTGCCGCAAACTTTGGGACTTTGGAGACCTCGCCGCAGATGATAATCGGTCATCATCAGCAGCATCAGCGCGTGGCGTGATTCAATCTTGTCTTTTGTCCGGTGTGATAATTACAAAATCACCACCAGCAGCGCGAGAACATGGCCAGTGGCCACACATCGCATATCGCAACGGCATTATAGTAATTTGCTAAATTTCCATAATCAAACGCGGGGACTGTCCGCATCGCGGCTGTGGTGGCCAGTCTCGGAGTCATACGGCATTAGTGTTGAATGTATTATGTATGTCCTCCGTGTCCGAGAAGTACACTGCGAAATCGCGTATCTTTATCCGTTTTATTTATTGCATATCTTCAAACCGCATTTTATGTCGCATCGCTGAACAGACTTCAGAACGGGGCTCAGAGCTGGGCCCAGTGGATGGCGAGTTACATATCTACGGGGTGAGATATGTGTTCGAACAGTATCTGGGAAAGGGGGGATTGCAGCTACTGGGGAATTGCTGGTGGCACTGCCTGTTTGTGCCTGGGATCCACTCGATCAGCACTCCGATGGGGTCCCTTTCGTCACGCGGAAAGCCAGACTGGTTGGTCATCCGACAGTGGCGACAGTTTCTAAGGGTGAAATGATGCTACTGCTGTTGAAATGCAGCAATTCCCAACTGCGCGCAGTTTGACTCGTTAGTATGCATAAGAACTGCGAAGAGTGCCGCTGGCAAAGCAAGGTTGACCTATAATCGGCTGGGGCATCCGAGAACTGATGTTATACATAATCAATTATTTTTTACTGTTGGATGCCAAGAGTGATTTCAGTGGAATGCACGTTGAAAGCTGAGAATATTACCAACTCGAAAATATCCTCAATTGGTTATGGAGTCGAGCCCACCGCCTCCAATTTGATATTGCCGTGCCTTTGCAGACTAGGTTATCTAAGCCACCCGATTATTGGTGTGCATGATTATTCAGACGATTTTAAAATAATTTAGTAAGGTGAGGTAGGGTAAATATTTCCATATTAATCGCATTGTTATTGTACAGAGTGTCTCACAATAGGTGTCACCTTTTTTCAGTGTTGGTTTATTTCAGCTGGGTACTTTTAACAGCGGAATTGGTTACACCCGTTTTCAGTGTATTCTGTTGAAAGCTTATCACTGAAGATAATTAACCGATTCCGTTTGTTTATTCACGAGCAGGAACGTATAACTTGATAACTGGGCTTGGTATTTAAGAGCTCAGATTAAGAGGTAATATACTTAACCAAAATACCTTACAAATGCAAGCAAAACATATCTAGAATAACAAAACTTTGTTATTTTGAAATACCTGAGAGGTACTTTTGGTATTCGCATAACATTGTGGGACCAATTTTATGGTATTTTCCTCAGATATTGAATACCAAGGCCAGCTATCAACTTATATGTTCCTGTTCGAGTAGCAGTTGAGACTTATGCTGGTATTATCGGCCTTTAGCCTCTAGCTAGATGAACAACTTTTGATTTAAACGCTGCCAGTCAGCTGTTTTCCCGAGTAAGCAGGGAATGACTCCATTCCCTAGAATTGTCTAAAAGCTATCAAAACTGCAATCTGCTGGTCTACTTTTAGGAGTAGCGCTTAACCCGAGCAGGAGCGAATAACTTGATAACTAGCCTTGGTATTAAAGAGCTCAGATTAAGAAGTAAAATACCTGAGAATAATGCCATTTGATTGTTCTCATAATGTTATGCGAATGAGGTAAGACAATACCAAAATAATACCTCTCAGGTATTCTCAGGTATCCAAAATAACAAGTTTACTTATTCGTGAGATGTTTTGCTTGCAATTCTTAGGTATTTTGCTTAAGTATTTTACCTCTTAATCTGAGCTCTTTTATACTAAGGCCAGTTATCAAAATTAGGTATTCATATGTTGTTGTCTCCTGCCCGGGTATTTATCAGCTACCATGGAAGCCATATGGGAGCATGTTTTAAAATTACATTTGCAAAAGCTTAGACCGTGTCAGAAATTCAATAGCCTTAAGCAGCTCAAAGTGAGGAAGCCTTTTGTTTTTCGTACCATGAACCGGTTTAAGGAAACTGTTATATTTCAAGAGATTAATTACTCTAGTACGCTATCAGAATGTATCGAAAATCATGGTCGTCTTACGAGAAGGAAAACTTATTCTTATTTTCATAGAACCTAACCTAACAAACAACTCTGAATATTACATCGAGCAAGTTTTGAAGAACCATCAAGAACCTCGTGCTTCAACGCTGTATGGGAATACACCATATTGTTTCCAACAGGGCTTAGCTCCAGCCCAAAAGGCCATTTTCATCACAAGCGAAGAACAGCCTGCATCTTCACCGGATCTCAACCCACTTGACTACTTTGTTTGGTGTTATATGCCTCAACAAATAGGCCATACAAAAGAGCTTACTTAAGATCGATTCAAGAAGCATTTGGTTGATATTTGGGACCAAATCCACAGGAAACCGTTCGTACCAGCTTCGATGGGTTTACATAGCGTTTGTGTAAAGATATTCGATTTTTTTCTATAACATGTATCATTCAAATTGAAAATACTTGCTATGATTTTGTTGATTTGTTTTGTTGTAATCCCATTTTGTTTGTGAAAGTCACTTATTGTGACTTTCACTTTTTTTAAAAAACACTATTTAAAATATCCTTTTTTAGCGTATTAGTAGACCGATTGTGATTGGGAAACTAGGAGAATTTAAAATTAACACTTCAGTAGTTATTTTTAAAAATAAGAAATAAAACATTGAAACACTTTTTGCAAATTTTTGCTAGTAAACGCGAGAAAATTCCTTTAAGTTCCACTAGAAGCTTATCTTTTGACAGATAGGCCTATTTCGTCTGCTACTTACAGACTTCTTCAGTGTCGAGTGCTCGACTTTACTATTGTGCTATTGTGACACACCCTGTAATCATCATGAGTATAGGGATTGGAGCGGAAATGAATGGAGTTCTTTTCGTTTTGTTGTTTTTCTACGTTTATTAACAGACTTGAGTGTCAATCTTTTATTTTCTAGTAGGAAGTATTCCAAAATTAATAAATTAACATAAACATTAAAATAAACATGATTATAAACAAATCAACACATTATGCTTCTATTACTTCTCGTTCAATAATACCCATTAGAGTGTTAGTTTCCAGAGCGGTTTTGTTAAAATGGTTAAAAGTGATCATCAAACATCAATAAGTTATTTCAAATTCAACCAAAATTATTATTTCGAATAGTGTTTCAATTATTTGGCTTCGCCACCACGTAACTTTGATACGATGGTGGAAACGTACATCAGACTTAAGGCTGAAGCTGGTAGGATTGGGTTTGTGATTAATGCATTAAAAACAAAATACGTAAAGGGAAGAGGCTCACGAGAAGACAATGTTAGCCTCCCACCACGAGCTCACATCGACGGTGATGAAATCGAGGTAGTAGACGAATTCGTGTATCTGGGCGCACTGATGACCACCGATTACGATACCAGCAGAGATATAAAAAAGTGCATTATGGCTGGAAATCGTTGCATTATGGCTGGAAACACTGAACTCCTAAGGACGCTAAGATCGAACAAAGTTCGCCGAACTTAAAAGTTGACCATCTACAAGAAATTAATTGAAGCGGTTCTCCACGGTCACGAAAAATGGACATTGCTAGCGGAGGACCAACGTGTCCTTGGTGTCTTTGAACGGAAGATGCTGCGTACGATCTACGGTGGAGTGCAGATGGAAGACGGAACGTGGAGGAGGTGAATGAATCACGAATTGCATCAGTTGCTAGGAGAACTAAAATTGGTCGAATACGATGGGCTGGGCATGTCGTAAGAATGTTGGACAATATCTCAGTTAAAATGATTCTCGAAAACGAACTGACGGGTTCAACAAGAAGAAACGCGCAACGTTTAAGGTGGACCGATCAAGTAGAAGGTGACAGCCATGATTCAATGGAGACACCTTCTTAATCTAATACTTAAGAATTTCACATCATTTTTTACATCAAAAGAAACAAATATTGTTTCTTCATATGATACTCAAAATCATTCCTACCTAGATGAAATTGAATATTGATTTTGACAACAGTACAGAAGATAATGTACATCCATTTATGAATGAACAAAACGAAGTAATGGCTTCGAAACTCAGTGGTTGCTCTGGTCAAGGATACTGTCATTTCAAATTTGAAATTCACGAAGACAGTTGGTCTGTTCGTTTAGGTTATCTTCATTTTCAGTTCATTTGAGAACAGATAAATTGATTTTTACCAGCACTGTTGAAGATCGCTTGAAAACTCGGTTTTTTATCCGAAGCTCGGATGTACGAGTTTCATGTACCATTCTACTCAGTTCGGCGAACTCAGGACCTGTCTTTGTGTATTTATATACAGTATGCAAAAAAAAAAACATATCCACCCCCCTACCAATTTACAATAATTTAGTTTTTGTTTGGCGAAAATCAGTTTAATTTGATGATTGTTCCTCCATGATTTATCAATTTATGTTTATTTATCACATTATCATTGAAAATACGGCGTTTAAATATATCATTTCTTACGATTTTATGTGATGAATTATGAAAAAGGTTAAAAAATTATGCAAAGACGGTTTATCCACCACTGAACGGATATTACGATTTAAGTGTGTTTTACAGAGTTTTAATGTGTATCTTGCAATTTTCTCGAATGTTAACATTGTGTCTAGCTGTCATTTAGTGCTCCTGAAGGTTTGGTGCTCACAATTTTAGTTACGTGTTCAAAATTGGACGTTATTTGATGCAAAATGCCCACAAAAGCACAAATTTCGATTAGTATCCGAAATTCGATTATTGAACATCACAAAACTAACAAAATCTACCGTGATATTACCGATTATGTCCAGCTTGACAAATATACGGTCGCCAGGATTGTGCAGATGTACAAAAAGTGTGGTTCTATCTCACCAGCTAAGCGATCGGAGCGTGCTTCAAAGACAACTGGCCGAATTAACAGAACTATCGTGAAAGCAAGTTTTTCATTCAATTGACATCACAATCCGTACGAAATCGTCTTCATAAGAAAAGTCTTAACGGCAGAGTAGCACTTAAGAAGCCATGGTAGTCTGCAAAAAATATTAACACCACATTTCATGGACCAGAGATGCCTTCAGATATGCCAGCTGCCAGGAGAGCCAGCTCTGTTTCAGCCTGATTTGGCCTCTTGCCACTATGCGAAATCCGTCCTGGAATGATATAAGGTACAAACGGTCAAATAGGTTAAGCGAAAACTCTTCAAAACTAAGAAGAAAGCAAATGGTACCTATGATTTCAGGTGAAGATGGAACCTGATGGCGGGTGTGCCACAGAAAGTTCGAGAATTTCACAGGATTAACATCTTAATCAACTGTTTCTAATGTAGGTATAACTCTTTTGTTATGAAACAAATGATCGTTTTCGTTGAATTATGTGTACATTGTGTTTGATGCTATTATTTTGAAGTCTGACATTTAACGTGGACAGGCTTTGTTATATAAAGGGTTTACTTAAATCATGACTTTGTGAAATCTAACGAATAATTTCGAACAAATTCGATAATGATGAACTGAATGAATTCGAAGAATTATATACTGAAGTTTTCACTGAGGAACCCTAGTAGAACTCATGTTGCCATTAAGTTGAGAAAACATAAATGTGCCTTTTTTAGTCATAATCAAGTTGCTGCAACTAATTATGATCGTGATGTGCTACTTGGGAAGACCCGTTGTCATCGCACAGTTCTCCCCAGTCTGTACCGTTGGAGTTAAATAAAGGACCGAACAAATATTTGAACATTGTTTTCGGCTAACGGAGGCTCTATGAAGTATATACCCAGCAGCAATGCTAAGGCTTTTATTTTTAATATCAACCTGACATGCAACAATTTCAACACTTTTTGATCCCTTAAAGTACTCGTCCTCCACGTGACTCCTCACGATAAACACGAATAATATTGAAATCATGAAATGGAAGATCGGTGTCGGAAGTGAGTCATATTTTACACAGAGCAACTGCATAACAGCCGGTAATATGAGCTAAAAATCCGAACGATTCCGATTTAGGAATGAGACATTTCCACTGTAGAACAGTAATCAAAACCTCTACGTTTTGAGAAATTTATGCATTTATGAATTTTATGTAAGGAAATGGTTGTTGCAAAGTGGGATCAATTGAAAAAAGTTTGGAATCATTGTCAGATCAATGTTTTTAAGACGGTCAGATATTTCAAGATACTTGAAGATACCTTACACAACATCCTCGAATGAGAACAGCCCAGATGAAAAGGAGCCTTCTGTTCATAAAATCGGTATGGAATTTTTGGATGTCCCCGAGAGGGATGCGAAAACCTTCGCATAGTTAGTACTACGAAAAGGACTCAAATTCGGTTGCCAGAAATTCAATGGAACACAAATTTTAAATTTAGCACGTGAAATTCGATTTATTTTTGGATGCTATGATCTATATAAACCAAACTATTCTTCAACAAATTTATATTTACTAACAATGTTTAATATGTGAAAAGTCGGCAATTTTTATCTGTGTTGACTGCACGTCACAGAGACAGATTTAATTCATGCCAGGGTATTGTGTCAATTATTTCGATATTCATTAATCTGAATAAAGCGACAACTTCTGGCATCCTTAAAATATATTTCTAAGATGACCAAGTTTAAACTATTTTTACCACTGCATACAATGGATGACCTTGAAGAACCTTGTTTCGAATTAAATTTTATTAGCGAGCTCTGAATTTTTCTGACATTAACTAGAACTAGATTTTTGAGATCAAAACTGGCATTAAGAAGGATTTGTTTTTGTATAAACAGAAGCAGCATTTGAAAGACATCATTCTATGATTCTCAACTAATGTTTTAGTCATTTCATGTAAGGTATTAATTTGAGTTTTTGTGGTGTTAAAAATTTAAGAAAAAACGCAAATTTCTGTCTAACGGGTCGCTTCTTCTATGTGTATTGAAGTGTACTTTAACTTACAACACTGACAAAAAAATTGGTAAATGAAAACATTTTCTAGTTTCATTTAACCGGAAATTTACGTTACATTGAGCACAATTATTGCATAATAGTTTGATTTGACTAACTGGATGGATGGTGGATAAAACAAACAACAATTTTGGGTTAGTTTTTGAGAATCAAGCAGTTAATTTCAACTGACATCTGTTTGAATTAACTATTATGTTGATCGTTTTATTATGAAAGCTACGAAAACAAACAGATTTGTTAGTTGGTTATGGTTTGTTTTAAACAAGTTTGAGTATGATTTAAACTGAATTGCTGTTTAAAACAAACGAACGAAAATGGCTAAAACAACGAATATTTCCATTTACAATCACCTACATTTCTTTTGTATTTATTTCAATAATGTTTATTTGAATTAAATGCTAACAAACATTAGAAAAGCGCACATTTACATATATAGACCACTCTCAGTTTAAAAGAAATCTAGAAATGTTAATGCGAGCCTGTTTTCAGGTTATTTTGAATAAAATATTGAATTTTCACCTCTGATGAAAACTTTCGTGAATAAAGCAGGCAGCGGGATCAGACGAAAATGAAATAAACAAAAAATAAAATAAAAATATTTTGTTTCAAACTTAACTTTTAGTTATTTTTTCTACAAACAATATATCAGTTTAATTTATTTATTAAACTGCCGCTTTGGTTGAATAAATCTAAAATTTTATTTGTTTTCTAAGTCAACGCAACCTGTGTTTTGGTAATAATAAAGGGTGTACGGAATCAAATTGCGACACACACAAATATTCGGCAAAATTCGCCCGTTCAACTAATCATCTTCAAACTTTCAGGGAGTAAAATAAAACATGTTATGAATATTTTTCCATGTTTTTTTTTCATTCAATTTCAATTTCATATCCAAATGCACGAACCTTCTACTTTACACTACTCGTAAGGTTCTGTACAACATTTGGACCAACTGTGTTTTGGGTGGCAATCCACTTTTTCTTCATTTCTTCCTCCGATTTCACTTCCTTAGGATGCTTCCGAAGTGTCGGCTTCATGATGGCCCAGTACTTTTCAATTGGCCGCAGTTCCGGTGCGTTTGGGCGGTTGAGATGCTTCGGCACGAAATCCGGCTAAATCCGGCCAGGAAATCGTAGGACCATCGTGTGACCGCAGAAGAGGAAGTGGACGCTTTTAGAGGCATTCCTTTAGGTACACCTGCCCATTGACCGTTCCAGTTGTCACGAATGGGGTGCACCGCTTTCCACACGAGCGAATTGCTTGCGAAATCATATATTTTTTGGCAAACTTTGACATCTTCAGCTTTCTAACGTCCTCAGGGACATCGAATTTATGATGAGCAGTGAAAAACTGGAGCCCCGGAAGCTGCCGGAAGTCTGCTTTTACAAACGTCTTATCATTCATAACGAGGCAATGTGGTTACGTCAATATCTGGATGTAGAGCTTCTGTGCACGTGTTTCACCTACCGTATTCTGCCGTTCATCGCGATTAGGCGCCTTTTGGACTTTGTACGTGTGTACTCCTTTACGTTTTTGCGCATCTTGCACAAAAGTTTTGGTTAGATTCAATTTCTTCGCCAAATCTCGAACTGAACTGTTGGTCAAACGTTCGTGGTACCAATTTAAAACGCGAGACACCGTAGAATGTACCATTCCCAGCTTCCTGCTGATGTCACGATAAGAAAAATCCGGATTTTCGAGGTACGTGTGCAACATTTCATTGCACCGCTGATGTTCTTCCGACTCCACCTTCGCAACAATTGCACATCTGTTAGTGAAACTTAGACACAGCGTAAACAAATACACATTGAAATAATTTCACCCAAAAATCAAATAGAAAATAACCAACGAGTAAAAAGTTACAGCCATTCAAAAGTGGTGCAATTTGATTCCGTACAACCTTTAGACCACTCTCAGTCGAAAAGAAATCTACAAATGTTAATTCGAGCCTTTTACTGTTTTCAGGTTATTTTGAGTAAAATATTAAATTTTGACAGGGGATGGAAACTAACTTAGTCTGGATATAAACAGACAAGTTTGTTGTTTCAAATGGGGCTGTTTTTTTCTCCGTGAAGAGTGAACAAACAAGTCGTGTACTTATATTTTAATTCATGGTCGTGTAATTTTTAGTGTTTTAACCTTAAGGGCACCCTCCCCTGGATTTGGGCAAAAATAAGGCAAAGTTTGTATTTTTTTTGTGGGAGATTAAAAAATTTCAAAGAGATAAAAAAATTGTGAAGATTCAAAATGGCGGCTACAGAATGGCGATTTCCGTAGGCCTCTGCGCGAAAAACATGGGGCGACAATTTCAAGCCTACAGCCTCTTTTAGTGAACAGAAATCAAATCTAGTTATTATTTCTGAAAGATAATGATATTTTCTACAACTTGAAAAATTTCAAACAATTTAAACTTAAACCTATTGCATAGTGATCATTTGAACTGAAAAGTTTAATTTTTCGGTATTTTTTTCATTTTAACCGTGTTCAAAAATTATAAATAATTAATTATTAATGCCAATTTTTAGTTCAAGCCGTACAAACAATTATAACCTTCCAAACAGTCAATTGATGGTGGGAATCGGATTAATAGTTCAAGCCCGGGGCTTGAAGTTAGATTGAAAAACATGGTTTCGAGAAATCACCATTTTGTAGCCGCCATTTAGAATTTTCAAAAAAAATTATCTCTTTGAAATTTTGAATAAAAATCGAATTTAATCGTCAAAACCGGAAGTTCGTATATCTTTTCATCCCCCCACAAAAAAAATACAAACTTTGCCTTATTTTTGCCCAAATACAGGGGAGGGTCCCCTTAAAAAGTAATTCTGCATGACCTGCTCCTTAGATCTTTGTTCGACTTTTTGATTTTCAAGTGTTTTAAAGCAGTTTTATTTAAGTTTGTTTAGATTTTTTTTGTTGAGAAAAGTGTGAATAGCTGACATTGCCTTAAATCAGAAAATCAGGAATGAAAAGTACGATCATTGCATTTAATAAAACAAAACTATCAAATGGGACGAAGTTGCATCCACGAATAAAGGGCGAACACGAAATTATTGCGACACATTCAACAGGGCATAACTTTTTTATCATTGGGTAAAAATCAACCAAATTTTGCACACTTTCTCATTGATGTGTATTGTTTACATGCTGTCAAACTCGAAGTCGTGTTTTTCGATTCAACGAAAATGGAGGTGAATCAACGCGAGTCGAGAGAACAAATTCTTTCCAAACACCTGGAATTTCTTGACCTGTCGCACCGGCAGTTGGGAAAAATGTTGAACATTCACCATTCAACCGTCTCCAGAGTGTTGAAGCGGTTCCACGAGCGGTTGACGTTGGACCACGACAAAGGAGCTGGAAGAAAACCGGGACCGGAGAACAAAAAGACGGAGGGAAAGGTGAAGCGGATGATTAAAGCAAATCCCAACGTCTCAAGCCGTGATTTGGCTAAAAAGATCGGCATGTCGCAGAGCTACGTCCAGAATGCAAAGAAGAGAGCTGGACTACATACATACAAGGTACAGAACTTCCCAAACCGCGATGAGCGGCAACAATCGACGGCTAAAACTCGGGCATGGAAGCTTTACGAGAAGATGCTGACAAAATAATGCTGTGTGATGGACGACGAAACGTATATAAAAGCCGATTTTAAGCAAATTCCGGGGTTAGAGTTTTTCACCGGCAAGAGCAAGTTCTATGTGGACGACAAATTTAAGAAGAAGAAAATGTCGAAGTTCGCCTCCAAATATCTCATTTGGCAGGCCATCTGCTCTTGCGGACTGAGGAGTGAGCCTTTCGTGACAAAGGGCATAGTAAATGGCGAGATCTACAAATCTGAGTGCCTCGAGAAGCCAGATTTGGCCAGATTTGGCATCATGCCACTATTCTAAAAGTGTCCTGGAGTGGTATGAGGCTAATTCTGTCCATTTTGTTTCAAAGGACATGAATCCGCCAAACTGTCCGGAGCTGCGCCCGGTGGAGCAGAACTGGGCAATGATGAATCAGGAACTTCGGAAGAGCAAGAAGACAGTCAAAGACAAGAAGGACATGTTAAGAAAATGGAAAAAAAAACTGAGAAACTAGTACCGGATGACACTGTAAAGACTTTGATGGAGGGCATCAAGCAAAAATGCGTTCAATTTTACACTCAAGGCTCCATCGATTAACTTTTCTTTTGATTTTTGAAGTAAATATATGTATAAAACTACCCTAAAATTTTGGTTTGATTCTAAACATTATAAAAAAATTGGCATGACATTTTCGGTGTCGCAATAATTTCGTGTTCGCCCTTAAGACCCAATTTTGTGCTTATAGACCGACATTACATCCATATTCCTCGAAAGTTTTCGTCTTAATAAAGTTAGTTGTTTAGTTTGTTGTAGTTTTAAATAACAAGCGCCTTTTAAAGCATATCTTTGCAAACAAATTTCTAGTTGAATGCCTTTTTAAGTTCAATTTCTTTATGAATAACAATATAATGTAACTGACCGCTGCATATTAGGCTAAGTTATGGGACATATACCCTACCTAGAACGCCAATTGAAAATTCAAATACAAAATCACTTTAACGCTGTGATAGTCTTCATTATTTTTAAAAGCCTAGATTTTGAACATTTCAATCAGCTATGCCAACATAGTAAATGCCTACACCGTTTAGCTGAGACACTTTAATTTCGAATCAAACTTCGTCCATCAAAGGTTTCGTTATTAGTCGAATCGAAAAGAGCAACTTCGCTTGCTCTCAATAAATATCATCATCACTTTGACCACGAGAAGTTCAATGCACGCCCTTGACAAGATACTACGCGTTCACTTTGTTTATTTTTGCTATTCCCGTTTTCTATTTCGCCTACTTCCTCGCCACCTCGACTCCCAACCCAACTCCCCGCATCCCATCTTCCATTTACCTCGAACACCACTACTCCTAGCCGAACTAGCCTTTCACCAGTTCCACCGACTAACCGTTTCGTACAACTCCTACGCACACACACACACACACACACACCATTCCCCGGCACACGTCAACAATAGTTAACGAAGGAACCTTGAAAACTCAAAAATTTGCACAGAAAACGCAAAAATAAACAGCCAAACTCAATACCACCCAACATTCGTCATCGGCCGACCCGCGTGGAAGAGTCGCCTAGATGTATTTTGCCACGCCATCTGTTGTGCATGTCGTCGTTGCGATCGCGATGCGGAACCGCGATATTTTATGCGGGAGAAAAATGTTGCGTGTAAAAAAAAAATCAGAAATTCAACCACAACAACAACAACATCAAAACATAAACATAGCATTCGGTTAGTCAGATGGTCCCGGGGGCACGCGCAGGTCGAAAAAATTTAGATCATCACACTCTTTGCGTCTTCCACCAACCGAACCGGCGCTGCTTGCTCTAACCCACACGGGACTGTGCTAAGACAAACCGCGCCGATCGCGGGTGGTGGTGCGCAACGCTCTGGTGTGCGTGCTTGCTACGTGCGTGGAATTCAATCGCGAATTTTTTTCCTCTTATTTCGGGAGTTCAACGACCGGCTGCTAGGCATCGTCATCGATGGAATCATCCGAAACGCGGACGATAGTGGTGTTGGAGTTCGTTTGGAATAGTTGAACTCTTGTTCACAGAGCGATAAATGAGTGGAACCCGAGTAGCTAATCATTATGTTTACGGTTTTTGGTTGTATTGAAAATGATCGAATTTTGAAAGTGAAACGCTAAAACAAATGTATAGGTTGGATCGCGGAAGTTTCCACTCATTCATATGTTGAAACTCCGACCTAAAAAGGTCTATTTTTGGTCCAAAACTTTGTGGTACTCTTTGGTACTACTATGGTACAACTTAAGATTTTTCGAGTTTTCGGCCTATAATGTGCTCGAGATGTACCAGAACTATGGCATGAATTCAATTAATTTTTAAACTTATCCGTTGGTGGACATCATTTGTTTCGGGGCTCTCACGGGAATTGATCTATTGTGGTAAACGGCCGTATATTTTGGATGTTTCGGGTTAACTAAAGGGTGTCCAACATCAAATTGCATCACGGGAAAAACGCTGTAGCAAATTACGTAGTTGACCGATCCTTTTCAAACTTTCAGACAATAAAATGTTAGTAAACTTTTGAATTATTTATTTTATTCAACTACAATACCATAGCCGTACGCTCGCACCTTGCGCTCAACTCCACTCATTAGGTTATCTACAACATCTGGCTGCAGCTCCTTCTGTACGGAAACCAGCTGTTTCTTCATGTTTTCGTCAGATATAACCTTCTTGGGATGCTTACGTTGTGCTTGATTCATAAAGGGTCTTCTGATCAAAATTGTGTCAAACAGTAATGTGTTTGAGTCGATCAAAGTTTGTATTAATAAGTCAAATTCTCAGTTAATACACAAGTTCAATTTAGTTAATACAGAATACAGGAGAAATATTCAGCTAAGCTTCCTTTTTACCGAATGCAAATTGCCGGGTCTTTCGTTTAACACCTGTCATAAGATTTTGTATAGTCTCATTGTCCACTTTATTCACCGCAGAACACCAATTTGCCTTGAACTGTTTCTCGCTCACAACAGCTTTTTGAGTCTTCTTAAGGTTCCGCTTGACGATGGCCCAATTTTGTTCGATTGGGCGGAGCTCTGGCGTGTTGGGAGGGTTCTTGTCCTTGGGCACCACTTGAACGTTGTTGGCAGCATACCCCTCCATGGTCTTTTTTCCGTAATGAAAAGATGCCAAATCCGGAACAACTGTGTCGCTTCAGGAAAGGCAGTAGACGTTTTTGTAGGCACTCGCTCAGATATATTTCCTGGTTGACTGTTCCGGTCGCAATGTAAACGTTGGTCTTCAAGCTACAGGTACAGATGGCTCGCCACACCAGATATTTCTTCGCGAACTATGACAGTTTAATCTGCTTGAAAATATTTGCCACATTTCTTGCCGTATGAATTTCCTGTCCAGGAAGCTGTTTAAAGTCTGCGTTGACGTAAGTTTCATCGTCCTGTACCACGCAATCAAACTTCGTCAGCATCTCCGTATACAACTTTCGCGATCGTGCTTTGGCCGGAGATTCACCAGTTTCTTGTAAGTCGACAGACCAGCTCGGTTTTTAGCTCTACCCACGGTTGAAGGCATCAATCCCAGCTTCTTTGCGACATCTTGAACGGAGAGGTTTGAGTTCCGCTCGAAACAGCGGGCAACTCTTTTTGTCGTCGCTATGGCCTCCGGCTTTCGATTTTCCCACTAGCCAGCTTTCCTGGCTGTCGACAAATGTTAACCGAACACTTTTAACACGTTGGTAACAGTTTATCTAGTGACATTCAACAATTTCGCCTACTTGGCGTGAGAGTAGTTTCGATTTTTGCTGTGCACGTGCACAATTTTGATGCGTTGCTTCTCTTCTTTCGACGACATTTGGTAACTGAAGTGCTAATCTCAAAATCGAAATAGACGCATGATATGACACACTAAAGCACGATGAAAGAAAATGCGTCAAGTTTAAGTCGTCCAAATTTTGATCGAAACACACTTTATAATATCATGTAGTTATAGAAACTTAGTTTAACTTAGCTTAGCTAAGGCTGACTGCACAAATCAATTGGTTGCTGCTCCGAGATTGATCAGAATATGTGAAATTGTTTATTTAATTGCAGTTTGAATCGTTAACATATTTTAATGATCTGATGAGATGGAATGAGATAGAAATGTTAGTGTAAAGTTTGTTTTTAGTACCGTGTTAACATCTGCGTCTTCATAAAGGACACAGGAGCGAAGTTTTGTTAATAGGTCGGGTTTCATCTGATCAGGATTCATTGTGATATATGATGCGATTACGTTCTTAATAAAATATTTTAATAAAGCGTGTCTTCGTTAAATTTCGAACACTTTTTTTTCAGTGTAGATTTTGAATTATTTCACGGATCGCTGAAGCGTTTCATTAAAATGGCAGTTGAAATTCTCCAATTTATTTCGTGGCACAACATCTTTACATTCTTGTTGCGTTCAGTAAAATGGCGTCAAATCAAGTGGAAGAGCGCGAACGCATTTTGTACGAACCGCAGCATAATCTGAATACATCGGTACGCCGGAATACCTTGAATCTTAAACTACTGAAAAGTACCGTGTTTTACGTATGCAAATAATTTACCAGCGCTTGACTGTGAATTAGAAGGTTGGAAGTGGAAGAAATCGAAATGTATGCTCCTGACAAATGAACAAGAAGGCGGTAGCCATTAATGAGAAAAATCCCAATATTCTGTGTGAAATCTACATTAGGAAGTCATAATCATACGTACAAAAAGTGAAGCAGAGGCAAGGACTGGCGTACAAAGTGAAAGAGGGGCCCAACCGTGATGACAAGCAAAATTTCACTGCAAAAAGTCGTACTAAGGAGCTTTCCTAGTAGCACACATGTTGCCATTCGGTTGACAAAACATAAATATGACTTGCTAAGCTATAATCAAGTCACTACAACTAATTATGATCGTAGTGTGCTACTTGGGTTTACACCAGTGTTTTGAAAACATTTTCTTGTATCATAATGGACGACATAACATACGTATTCGACGACTTTCAACAGCTTCCGGGTTTGACTTTTTATACTGCCGGAAACGCCGTTGCATAGCATTTCCGAACAAAGAAGGTGTTCAAGTTCCCGAACAAGTATTTGATTTGGCAGGCAAAATGTAGTTGTCGTCGAAAATCTAAATGTTTATTAAATCTATCTGCACTATCAATAAGGATGTGTACGAGAAAAATGTCTGCAAAAGCGGTTACTACCGTATATCAGAAGCCACGACTCTTCTGCTCGCTCTGTTTTGCCCAATTCACCAAACTGTCCAGAAATTCGCCCAATAGAGAAGTACTGGGCTCCAGTTAAGCGGAAACTATTGGAAACTAATAAGAAAGCAAATGGTACCGATGATTTTAAGAGAAGATGGAGAACCGCCACGGCGAGCGTATCTTAGGATACCCTACGAAACTTGAGGGCAGGTGTACCACAGAAAGTTCGAGAATTTTACAGAAAGAAGAAATAACATCTTCATCAACTGTTTCTAATGTAGATATAACTCTATGATTATGAAACAAACAATCAGTTTTGTTGAATTATGTGTAATTATTTTTTGGTGCTATTATTATGGTGTCCGGAATTTAACGTGGACAGGCTTTATTAGTACCAATTTCCGATTTGGACTATTTATACCAACAGTAAGGGCTCGAGGTTGGTTTCAGAGCCACTCATGCAGTGTGATAGTGGTTTACTTGTTATATTCTCAACATGGTTATCAGCAAAAATGGTAAACCAATAGCAGTGTCGGTAAAAACCAGTTGATCTGCACTCTAAATGAGCTGAAAGTGAAAACAACCTTAAAGGTCTTCGTGAATTTGAATTTTAAAATGACAGTATTCGCGACCACAGCAACCACTGTGTTTCGAAGCCATTATTTGGTTTTGTTCATTCGCCAATGGATGTTTATAATGGCTTGCGCTGTTGAAAATATTAATATACAATTTCATTTAGGGGGGGATGACATAATAGTTTCTTTTGATGTAAAATAGGATTTGTAACTTTTTAGGCTCAGATCAATAGGTTACAATTACTTAAAGTTGTAATTATGATAATTGAGTGCAGTAGAACATTGCGATTGACACTTTTCAATATTATCATTTTGGTTGAATTAATAATGACTTCTTCATGTTTGATGATCGGTTGCTATTTTAACCAAGCTTTTAGCTCAAACTCCCACGCTGTTCTACTTTGTATAAGCTGTTTACAACGAGAACTGAAAACAACTAGAACAACTATTCCCAATGCTTTGCTGCAGTTCTACTTTTCAAGGAAATTTTCGCAACAGATTAACAACTGCTCAACAGCTCTGTTTCAATTCGAGGAAGTTTTCTCCTAAAATTTTTGCAAGTTTTCTCTTGAAATTTTTGGCAGTTACTCTTGATTTACTTGTAAATTCACATCTACCAATCCAACCTTACCTTCCAGGAACAGTGGATAAGTTCTTTGAACTTAATTACTGTCCAAACTTCTGGTGAGTCCCATCATTAACAGCAAGGAAAATTGCTCCACTTCTTCCACTTCTCTTTGGACAGTTCAGACCGAAATTTCTTGAAAAATATTCTTCAATTTGTTAGAAATTTGTTTCTGAATTACTGAGAAGTCCTCTTCGGAAATTTAGGGAAGTTGTCTTCTAAACTTTGTGGAAGTTTGTTCCTGAATTTCTGAGAAATTTTTGCTTTGACTACTAGGAAGTATCCCCTATATTTCTGCTAAGTTTCATGCTGTTTTTCTCAGAAGTATCTACCTGAACCTCTCTAGCACTTATGAGTAGTTCCAACTAATCTTTTGGGAAACTTCCTTCGGAACTTCTGGAGAGTCATCTCCTGAACTTCAAAGAAGTTTCCTGAGATTTTTGAGAAATTCCCTCTAAAACTTATGGGTAGTGCGCTTTGGTATGTTTTTCCTGAAATTCTGAGAAGTTTTTTCCTGAGCTTATTCTATTTGAACATCTGATAAGTCCCATTCTGAACTCCCAGGAAAATTTCACCCAAACTTTTGGAAAGTACTCGCTAGAATTTATAGGAAAAATCCCTTAAATTTTTTGGAAGTTTCTTCCTGAACTTCTTCCTGAAGCCTTTTTCTAAACTTTAAGAATGCATCTTTCACTTGAAACTTTCGAGAAGAATTGTGGGAATTTCCTAGTAGTTTGAGCAAGATTTTCTTCGAATTTCAGGAACAAACTTATCTGAAATTCAGGAGTGAACTTCTCAATCCACTCCTGAACTTCGGAGAAGTTTGTTCCTAAAATTCTCAGAAAATTTTGCTCAAACTACTAGGAAGTTCCCACTATTCTTCTTAAAAGTTTCTATCTTTTAGTTGAAGAGGTTTTTTCATGAGCTTTGCGAAATTCTCATTCTTAAATTCTGAAATGTTCTTTTCTGAACTTCGGAAAATCTCTTTAGCATTTCTGGGAAGTTCCAACTAAACTTTTGGGAAGTTTCTTCAGGAACTTCTGAGAAGTTTTTTCCTGAACATCAAGGAAGTGCTCTCCTGATTTTTTACGACGTTCTGAGATATGTGGAAGTTTGTTTCTGAATTTTTGAGAAATTTTAGATAGTGTCCTCCTTGGTTAGTTTCCTCCTGAACTATGGGATTTTTTTTTCCTGAACTTCTGTGAAAACTTCCAAACCTGTGGAATGTTCCAAACTGTTAAATTTCTTCGGCTAACTTCATCCTGATGCTCTGAAAAGTCCTCTCCTGGGAATTTCTCTCCTTAACTTCTGGGAAAAATGATCTTGAACTTTGGTCAGGAATTTTTCGGGAACTACTAAAAAGTTCTCTTTCTATACCTCAAGCAGTCTAGGACTAAATTCATAAAAAATCTAACTCGTGGGTCGATTTGCTACTTTCTATTGCAAATGTACTGAAATAATGTGTTTAGAAGAAATTAGAGTTCTAAGATTAATTTAAAAATCTCGTTTACTATCGTTCTGAGTTTCCGTGCGGCAACCGACTGGGCTTGAGAGCTAATGTTAGGATCACAAAAGAGCAAATGAAATTTACTTTTTATTATTCCGACCAAATGTGCATTGGTGGTCCTGATGAATTGAGCTATTGGTTTCCTATCATTTCTGTTGATCATTAGTTTTGGTGGCTCACAGAAGCCTCTAACGATATCCGCATTAAATTTAAGAACTGCATCGTTAATTATGAGTACACCTTTGAGGTTCCGTATGAAAAAGACTATGATTTATTTTGACAGCAGCTGTTTAGGGTCAATGTGTTGCTTGCCTTGTAAACAAACGAAAACCGTCATTAAAAGTTAAAGTTTTACTTCAAGCGGAACAATGCGAGGTCTTACGGAAGAAAAGCGAAAATCGATTGTGACCAAGTACTGCACTGAAAAGGGATTGTCGCTAAGAAAATTAGCAAAAGAAGAATGTGTTAGTGTCTGTGCGGTCCAAAATGCGATCAACCGGTTTGTTGTGCATAACACATTGAACGACTTGCCCGGCCGTGGTAGAAAAACAGGTGTGTCAAACCCAAATTTGGACAAATAAATTTGCAAATTTTTTGAAGAAAAAAAGAGGGCATTCATCAGAGATTGCGCAAAAAAGTGTGGAACGACGATTGAAATGGTCAAACGCGCAAAGGAGCGAAATTCTCTGAAGACGTACCGCTAACAAAAATGTCCGAAACGCAACCAAATTCAGGCGGATTCCGTGGAAACTCAGGCTCGGAAGCTTTACCACGAAGTTTTGAGCAAAAATGACATGTGCATTATCTTGGATGACAAGACGCACGTCAAGTTGGGACTACGGGGCACTTCCAGAGGCAGAGTTTCACAGCGTTAAGTGTGGAACGGATGTCCCAAATTGTGGTATCGATGAAGAGTTTCAGATGTCCCAAATTGTGAGAAATCGTTTTTTTGCGAAAATTTGGAAAAAAGGTGTTGGTTTGGCAAGCAATTTGCCAGTGCGGTATGAAATCGACACCTTCTTTCACTACCGCAAATATGAACGCCGGAATGTACCAGAAGGAATGCCTGCAGAAACTAATTCTGCCACTTATCCGAAAACATAAATGTTCGACATTGTTTTGACCTGATTTGGCATCCTGCCAATATGCGCGTACCACCTTGGACTGGTATGAAGAGACCAATGTCCAGTTTGTGGAAAAGGCGATGAATCCTCCAAATTGTCCGAAAATAAGGCCCATTGAGAAATGTTGGGCTTTGATGAAAGGAAAGCTGCGGAAGAAGGCTAGAGGAGCAGATGACATCATCAAATTCAAAAAATACTGGGTAATCGTAAGCAAAACCATCGACGGAATGGTTGTGTAAAACCACACGAGGAACGTCAAGAAAAAGGTGCGAGACCTGGCCAGATCTACGAAAAATCAAATGAATACTGATGTAACGGCCTTTTTCGATGGTAAATAAACAACGTGCAAAATAAGTAAAACATATTTAAATACAGCAATTTTTAGGTGTACTCATAGCTCACGATACAGTCCTTAATCAGTTCAATGAGCAATTCGAACTGTGGGTAATCCAGAACTGTGGGCTCTGAATTTTTGAAAAAAAAATCCCCTAAACTTCATTGATATATTGAGGGTTATTCCGAGAGTGGAAGTGACGTTTGTCACTGGTGAAGTGAGAAAAGTCACCTGCAGTGACGTGACTCTTCTGGGTAAATCAAATGGAGAGTCACGTCACTGCAAGTGACTTTTCTCACTTCACCAAGTGACAACCGTCACTTCGACTCTCGGAATAACCCTCATTGATGAACTTCTTGAAATTTTTTTTGTTGCTTCTAAGAAATCAAGGAATTTTATTTCCTATATAAGTTTGTGTCCTCAAAATACTTTCTTTATTCATTTATAAAGAAGACTCCGTCGCTTAGTCAGTGATTATTTCTTAGATTCCAGGACAGTTATCTCCTGATCTGCAATGCTGTTTACTAAAATTCTGGAAAGTTGGCAGCTCCTCCTGATTTTCTTGGAAATTCACATCTAACAACCCCACTATACCCTGCAAAAACATTTGGATTGTTTTTTCGTGAATTTACACTTTCGAAACATTTGATCAATCCTGAACGGTGAGGAAAATATCTCTCCAGAAAATCTTGAAACAGTTCTCGGAATTTTCTTAACTGCAGGGAGGTTTTTGCTGAGCTTCAAAGCAGTTTGGTCCTGAATTTCTGAGAAATTCTTGCTTGAATTAATAGAAAACTTCCTATACTTCTGGAAAGTGTCTTCTTCTTATTCTTGATCTACCAGTACTTCTGAGATTCTGAATCTGGGACCATTCTAAAATTCTGGAATGTTCCATTTTAACCTTCACGAAACTTTTGGGTAGTTTCATGGGGAAGCTCCTTTCGGAACTTCTGGGAAGACCTCTCCCGGACTTCAGGGAAGTTTTTTGCTGAAATTTAAGGAAAAAAATCTTCTTGAACTTAAACCTTTCTGGTAAGTTTCTTCTTTAAATCAGGGGATTTTTTTTCTAAGCTTGTGATAAGCCAATCCTGAAATCCGAGGAATATTTAACCGAAACTTTGGGAAAGTCTCCAGAAATTCTAGAAAAAATCCCTTAAATTTGTTGCATGTTTCCTTCATAACTTCTGAGCAGTCCTTTTCTTAACTGTTGGGAAAGCTTTTTCCTGAATATCCGAAAAAAATCGAGCTCAAACTACTAGGAAATATTCCAGATGCTTCTAGAAAGTTTTTTTTTGTTTTTTGGAGAGGTTTCTTCTGGGGAGATCCAGATTAACATTTGGAAAGTTTCTTCCGGAGCTTTCGGGAAGTCCATTCTAACTTCAGAGAAATTCTCTTCTGAACTTCTAGGACGTATCAGCCTGAGCTTTGTGGAAGTTTTTTCATTATTTTATGAGAAATTATAGGTAGTGTCCTCGCTGGTTAGTTTCTTCCTGAACTTCTTGGAAGTTCCATCTTGAATTTCTAGGAAGAACACCAAAAGCTCTGGAAAGTTCAAAACTTCCAAGAAATCCTGTTCCGTTAACTTCTACCTGAAGTTCTGAGAAGTCCTCTTCTGATTTTTAGAGAAGTTCTCTCCCAAGCTTCTGGAAGGTATGATTTTGAAATTCGCAAATGTATTGTCCTGCATATTTTGGGATAGTCCTTCTTGAACTACTAAGATGTGCTCCATATACTTTTGAGATGATTTGATATTCTCAGAAGTGTTTTATTCGAGGAAATTGGGGAACTGAACTTTCTAGGATGTGCCCTAAATTCTGAATAATATCTTTCTGCACTTCTAGAAATCTAGGATTAATTTAAATCGCTTAACTCGAGGGTACATTTTCAAATCCTAGGTGCAAATGTACTAAAAGCATGCGCTCAGAAGCACTTTATAAAAAGGTCAAAGCCTAAGATTAATTTCAAAAGTTCATCAAGTTTTACTGTTGTTCTAAATCTCCGTGCAGCCACCGACTGGGCTTGAGAGCCAATGTTAGGATCACAAAAGTAATAGTATTGATACAATAAAATAAAATTTACTCTTTTTGAAATTCCGAACCGAAATTCCGAACGAAGATGCATCCTAATTCCGTTTCATTATGCGAATCACAATGAATTGAGCTCTAGGTTAGTTTTCTACCACTTCTGCTTAACATTGTGGCTCCACACCACAAACGCCTCTGTCGATGTCCACATTAGTTTGAATCAGTTCGATGAGCCATTCAAGCTGCCGGTAATTGGTTTTGATTTTAATAGCATAAGACAAACTTGCTCTTCTGTTATCTCACCTGTAAAAAAACTAATGACTTAGTGTATTTATTACCTTGTTCAACCAATTACCTCCAACCGATGAAAAACTAACCATATCAAAACAAACTCGTACTTCGAGCGCACAACTTACAATGTTGACATTATTTTGACAGCTGAGCTTGCTGAGATGTTGTCTACGTGAAAAAGTGGTCCTTGCCATAGGCCTGATATAAACACTAACACTTCCATTCATTCGTGTAAATATGATACAACTTAAATTCCTCCCCAAACATGACGATCATAAAACTCCCAGAAATCTGCTATCCTGCATTGAAGCGAACTCGTTACATCCTCACGCTGCCATCGAGTAACTCATAAACATCATCGCGCACCAAACCGTCATCATGCTCGCGGTACTGCAATGCTTCGTGACTTATGCTTCCTCACCATCACCCAGCGACAACAACAGCAGAAGCAGCAGCAAAAAGCAGCACCAGTTAATAGGACCCACTTCCTTCCTCCCCCCGTCCCCTTGGGGAAACATGAGAAACGTCGTCGTGCCGCTGGGGCATGCGAAAAAGAAATGTATTTGCGTTTGCTTTTAATTATTATCACCAACCACTGCAAGTATGATTTCCCCCTCCCTCCCTAACTCTCTTCACATACACACAGTTCAAATCAACCGAAAAGACTTCCTTACATTAGGCCAAATTTTTACGACCGTTACATTGCCATAGCGAACATTGGCCTGAATTGAAGCGCTTGTTTTTCATGAACACGGTCATACATTAAAATGTAAACCAATTTCCACTAAAACCAAGTACTGCGTTGGGTTTTTCTTCAATTGGCTCTCATCGTATCAACAGTAGCAGTCTTGCATAGCGGCGGTGGCGGCGGCTTAAGGAGTGTATCGAAAAGTAGTTATAAACATTCGATGCGTTATTACGCATAAACTACTGTATATATTTTTAGCGTGTTAGCGCCATTTGCTTTGTTTACATGTCAAAAATGATTATTTGGTTCATTCATTTCCGTTGATAAAGTTATATTCAAAATGTCGCGAATTGAATTTGAGACTAAAAAGAAAATTCTGCACACTTGGTGCACCGAAAAGGGTGTTACTTACAACCAGATTGCGAAAAGAGTAAATGTTCACCCGGCAAGTGTAAAACGCATCATCGAAAAGTTTGGTAAGGAGTGCTCCCTCAAGGATTTACCAAGAAGTGGCCGGAAACCCGGCTCCAGCAACCCCGATTTGGACCAAAAAGTTGTGGATTATATTCAACGGAACAAATCTGCCTCTACTCGCGATCTAGCCAAGAAGTTCAGGACCAGCATCGGAATGATTCAACGAATCAAGCGCAGGAATGACTTGAAGACGTACAAAAAGCAGAAAGTGCCCAAACAAACTCCGGAACAAAAGTCTCGTGCCAAAACCAGGGCTCGAAAGCTGTACAGCTGCATTTTGGACAATGTCGACCAGTGCATTTTGATGGATGACGAAACATACGTTAAAGAAGATTCAAGAACGCTACCGGGGCCGCAGTTTTATACTAAATCTGTTGGGGAACGTGTGCCAACCGCAGATACGACTGTTGCGATGGAGAAATTCGGTCAGAAGGTGCTCATTTGGCAAGCTATTTGCACATGTGGCTTGCGTTCTTCAATTTTCTATACAAAAGGAACTATAAATGCTGAGATTTATCAAAAGGAATGTTTGAAGAACAGGTTGCTACCATTGTATAGAAAGCACCAGTCCCCTCCTCTCTTCTGGCCAGATTTGGCATCGGCACATTACGCCAAATCCACTCTACAGTGGCTGACGGAGAATAACATCAAGTTCGTAGAAAAAGACATCAACCCACCAAACTGTCCCCAGTTGCGACCGATCGAACGCTATTGGGCAATAGTCAAGCGTATATTTAAGAAGGATGGTACAGTGTCCCAAAACATGACCGATTTTAAGAAAAATTGGGCAGCGGCATCCAGGAAGTGCACAAAGGTCACTGTGCAGAATTTGATGGCAGGTGTCAAATCAAAGGTACGGGCATTCTACAGAAATGAACATGATGACTAGTTTTTCCGTTTGGATCTTTTGTAAACATGTTAAGCTATAATAAACTGAAATAGTATGTTAATTTTAACCATGTTTTCATGCCTATTTTATTATTTGGAAGTTTATAACTACTTTTCGATACACTCCTTATTACGAAGATAAGACCGCATTTTTAGAATTTTATGAAGCACATTTTTTTCGTTCTTGCACGACGTCCGCCGTTCATCTCATTTTTCAACTTGTGCGCTCCTTTTTCATGCCAGCTGGAAAATTCATCACGTTCCAGTCGGTTTATGATTTGAACATCGCAGACAACCTTTCGCCCAACAATCGGCGCAGTTCGGAGAGTGATGATCCTTTCCAATTCGATTCTGGTCTGCTTTAGCTCCGTCCTGGTTGTGGAGTCTCAGAATTTATTGGTCCGTTATGAGTCGAATGGAAATTAGTGCTTGCCGGAGCAGACATATTAGGTTGAGAACAACGTTGACGGTTGACTCATCTCGTCGAACCCGGATTCCTATCGGGTGCTGGTGATCTCCGAAAATTCAATGAATACAAATTTCTGCTGATGAAATATACTTTGGGTCTGAAGTTTAAGTTGCTGTTTTGAAATATATAAAACTATGCTTACTGTCTTTTTGGTTCAGAAATCTGTCTTGCTGCACTGCAGCTTACAAGTCATCAGCCTCTGTAATGGGCAATTTTTTGAAATGTCTTAGATTTGTGCAAAAATCAACTATTTATATCCATATTACAAATAAACTAGTTGCCAAAGATCTAAAATGAAAATATTTAAGAGTAGTCTAAGTAGTCTAAGAACACTAAAAATTTATTTTCGTTAAATAGCTGTCACGCGTTTCGTAAACATGGATTTTGTACATGGAACAAATGTCTCGTATATTGTTTGAAACATTCATAATGCTCATAATGAAATGCTATCATTACACCTTTGTGTAAAATGCACGTAATGGATTTCGTGAAGACCTACCAATCGCTGTTTCTTTTTTTCACCGTACTCATGCATGATGGTGGTGCTGCTGGTATGGGCGGTAATAATTTATCTATCACAAAATAAAAATTAAGGCGCTGTCGAGAGCTAAAACTTTAGGCTCATCAATCAAGTTTGTTCTCACGAGTCAGCATGGCCTAGTGAGATCAACCACGGATTCAGAATCAGCACTTACAAAAAATTTAAGTTCAAATCCCATGTCAGAAACATTAAAAAGACGCTGGACAACTCTCCACCTGGTTGCTTTTTTTGTCAATTACATTTCTAGTCGATAAAGTAGATCTTTCAGTCCTTCATGTAACCACCAGAGACACTTTTGTTCTCTATTTATGACCAAATATTCGTAGCTCTTTGTTTTGTTTACTTACAATGTACGAATGTTCTTTCAGTGTCAATAAAAGCTTCGTGCTTTTGACAGTTGCGTGTGTGCCATTAATTACGAATGTATCTTCATGATAAGTACCAATCAGTTTCGTTGCAGAAAACAACGAATCGATTTGTTAGTTCTACTTTCGATTTTGTAATATTAACTAAAATTTATTTTCAGTGTATATACCGTAATTTCGGGTGAAGTTGATCAACCTGTAAGGTTATTCAAAATGTTTGAACATAGTCTTAGTAATAACACTAGTGTACAAAAAAAAATCAGAAGTGATGAACTTTATAATTCGACTAATGTTCTAGTGCAAAATTGAAAAATGCCTTAAAAAAAATTAAATTAGAACTGTTTTCGAGATATTGATAAAAGTTGATTTTTTAATAAATGAACAAAAACACATTAACTTAAAATGGAATATCTTCAACGCGTGTGATCCAATTTCAATATTTTTTGTCATCAAATAAAGCAAAATATAATTTAATACTGATCTTGTGAAAATTGCAGTATTCTAGGCGTAATAGTTTCGACGATATATATAAGTATATAGACTGTTTTAGCGATTTTTTTTTGGAGATTTGTTTAAAAAAATGTGCTAAACATATGATTATTACCAAAAAAGCGGCAACAAAAATAAAAATTGCATAAGAATCTAAGCCATAGAAAAAAAGAAGAAAATAAGGGCTCAACGGTGAAAATCGTTTTAAAAATGAGGAAGTTAAGCTGGTTTTTGGAAAAAGTGCAGAAATGCGCCAAAAATAAAAAATTCGAAAGAAACACGCCCATATCTCTCTCTCTCTCTCTCTCTCTCTCACACACACACACACACACACACACACACACACACACACACACACACACACACACACACACACAGACACAAAAGATTTAGTTTACCTACTGTTCTATTGTTTGGTAACATATTCTGGCCCCTAATTTTTTTAGCTATTGGTAACCCTTCAAAACAAAACAAATTGTGACAGTTCGTTGTTCAGTTATCGGAGTGAGAAAAATATGCGCTGCAAAACAGGGTTTCAAATGCTAAAATGATCCACAAAAATTTTGATATGCCTGTGGCGTCTACTGTTTTAGAATTATTCCTCTCTGAAATCGTTAATTTTTGGAATAAAGTGGGATAATTTTCATAAATTTTCAAACTCTCAATTGATCCTACTAATGCTATGTGCTATAATTGTCTTAGTGAGAGAACACTGAAATTGTTTTTATAATCTTTACTCGTACAAAAAATTATATATACGATTTTTTATTTAAATAATTCAAGCAAAACAATGCATTAGGTCCTAAGTAACTTTCTCTTTGGTGAATAGCTTGTTTATTAAACGATTTGCTGATGTTTTCGACGTATTGGATCCTTAATCACACTTTATACTACTGTGCTGTATGTTGAAAATAGTGGAACATGTTTTTACATAGCCGTAGGAACACAAATAGAAAGTCGACAAAGAAAGTATCCCAATGTTACTTAGGACCTAATGCATTGTTTTGCTTGAATTATACAAAGCCACATACCTTTATTTTTCAAATATGACAGATCAGTTGTGTAATTCGTCGAAAACATCAGACTGAAGGGTCATACTTGGTTAAAGGTAGTACTCGAAATAAATTCAACAGGAAAAAAAATCATAGAAAAGCTCATTTTAAGTCGGATATTTTTGAAACATTCACGGAATAAGTAAACGCATATTAGTTATGTTTTTGAAAAGTTGGTTTATTCAACCTCCCCCCCTGGAATAAATGCCTGCACCTTGGACTTAACGTTACCCATCAAATCCTGTCCAACACTTGCGCCATCTTTCTTAAACAGTTTCATCCACTCATTCTTCTAATACTAGTTGTTTTTGAAGACCTTCCCTGTTTTTCTGAGCTCCCCATACTCGTCCAGTTTTTTTTCTTTTGAGTGAAGTTCTGGCAAGTTTGACAGAGAAAGACAAAAACGACACAAAAACAACATCGTTGGCTCCGTATCACTTCAGCATCGGTTTTGTGTAATGGCAAGATGCCAGATCCAGCCAAAACAGAGTGTCACCTTCGTAGGACCGGGGGAAGGGCAGCAGGCGCTTCTGGAGGCATTATTTTTTATATTTTTGGCCGTTGAATCAAGCACTTCTTGGAAAGGAGAAAGATAAAGAGAGAGAAAGCGAGAGAGATATTTTTTTTGTGTCCTCCATGCTTTCTGTGTTTTTGGCACTGTCAATGGTAAGGGGGTGGCCAGCTTCACAAACGTCCAGAAGAACTTCTCTCGATTACTCGCGTGTCTGCTAGCTCTCGAGAGGCACGCTTAAGGGCTTCAAAATAGTTGAATTTATTGGTAACACCAGTTTTGTCAACCCTGGCATCTAGAATCGCACACAAATTCTCGATGGGGTTGAGGTCCAGGCTATGTGGAAGCCATTCCAGCGGTTTGATCCGACAAGCCCGGAAGAAAGACTCTGTCTTCTTGGCATCATGCTTCGGGACGTCGTCCTGCTGAAATACGAACTTCTCTTCAAGACCCCCATCTGGATCAGCAAAACATCCAAATTTTCTCGCAGGTAGTGAGGCAGAAATCTGCCGTCATTATCCCGTCGATTTTCACGAGGCTACCCACTCCCCTCCTCGAAAATACCCCCAAACCATCACATTTTCTCCTCCTGAAGCTTCTCACCTGATCTGCACCACACACGAACCCGCCACTTTCGATTAAAAAGCTCAAATTTTGATTCGTCCGTCCCGAGAACCGTTTTCCACAACTCTACGGGCTTATCAGCATGCTCAATAGGAAACCTGAGTCGTTTGGCTATGTGTGCCTCTCTCATGCTTCCGGGCAATTTTGTGAATCAGCCCCTGTGCTACAAGACGCCGACGAACAGTTCGACCCGAAACTGATAGCTGAAGGGTTTGCTGAATCTCACGGACAGTTACTTCTAGGGGTTTCATGACTTCGCGCATGATCTTGGTGTCCGTTCGTGTATTCGCTTTGCGCTTTCTGCCTTTGCCTGGGCGATACACCACTGATCCGAACGTTTTTAGTTTCAATAGAATTTTCCCAACCGTTGCCTTACTCATACTATACTTCCGAGCGACAGCCCGGTGCGATTCGCCGTTTTGCACATCACGAACCATCAAATTTCGACCTCGTCAGTCGGGCGGAAGTAGGCTCAGATGACCCTATACCTGACTCACGCTGATCAGACTTCGAACCCGGTTCCCTATTAAGGGCCGTGTCAACCCTCGCATGGCCTTCCTGCTCGCCTTCAAGCTTGCATAGATAATCATGGGATCACAATTGCGACTATTCCACGTGGGTTTAGATAGCGGCTAGAGGGGGACCCAACAAAATTGAGGTTAATACCTCAGGAACGGTGAAACCCCATGAGAAAGCGAATCCGTTCGCTAAAGGTGGCCTAGTAAGGTTCCCACCGCGTAAAGCGGTGGGATCGGGCGTGTTAGACAGTGGCGGAAGTGCCACGGCATCGAATGCAGGTGTCACCAAGTTAGGCGTAGTCATGGATGTACCAGGACTCATCATGTCATGGATAGGATGCGGGAAACCTTTCCTAAAATAATGGAGGTGTCCGAGCAGTTGGATGCGATCATCGACCTTACGTCATCGCGCAACAACATTGCTAAAGACTTGAAACATAGCCTCTTTAGGCTACGCATCACAGTGCAGGCTGCATGCAAGTAGAGGGAAGAGAGCTGGAAGCCAAGTTTCTAGCCGAGCTAAGTGCCAAAGAGTTGGCCCGGCTAGCAGCCACGGAAAAGGCGAGGGAGATAGCTTTGAGGCAGACTCAGACGAAAGAGTCCGTCTCAGTGGAAGACTCCACTCCATTTACCATGGGGGTAGGGACCTCCAAGCGGGCTAAGCAGTCCCCGGTCGAAACGGCACCTGGTGTTTCCAAGGAGCGGATAGTGTCGGACGCCCCCATAGCGAAACGAACCTCGGCAAACATGGCGGTGGGGTCAGAGGCTGGCCGCAAAGAGAGAGGCTGCGGCGCTATGCCCAGCGCCAAAGGCGTGACATCCAGCTCGAAAGTTGTTTCAAGAGCCAAAGGGGGCCCGATCAACAGGGCCCCGACGAAAGCAATAATTGTTAGCGCAGAAGTAGACGCTAATGCTTAGAGGGAGACGAGCGACGTGGTAGGCGTAACCGCGCAGTACTCGGAGGTCTTGAAAGTGATGCGCGGGGACGCTAAATTGGCAGGCCTAGGCGACGATGAGCGGATATACGCCGTTCCCGAACTGGCGAGATGCTCCTGGAGCTAAAAAAGACGACAGAGCCCTGGGGCCGGCTTATAGCGACCTGGCAAGACAAGCCTTAGGTGAGAGTGTGGAGGTACGCGCCTTCGTCTCGCAGGTGACGATCCAGTGTAAGAACTTTGATGAGATCACCGAGGTAGACGAGATCTCCACTGCATTGAAGGAACAGTGCAAGGTCGTGGTTGCCACCGCAGACATACGTCTGTGGAAGGGTAAGCTCGGGACGCAGGTGGCAACCATGAGGGTAGCGGCACTTGACGCGGACGCATAGTTGAAAGTGGCGAACGTGAAGGTGGGATGCTCTATATGCCCACTTAGCCTACAACAGCCACCGATGCCTAGAGAGTGGGCAGATGTCCTAGGAGTGCAAAGGCCCAGCTAGTAGCAAAATTTGCAGAAGGTATGCGAGCACAAGCCAAAACGCGCCGGATTACAAATGTCCACCCAAATGCTTGATGTGCACCAGGTAATCGGATCATAAGCACGTCATGGGGGGGGGGGGGAGGGGGGTTGTCTAGGCAAGTGCTCGGCCGCTAAGGGTATTTTAACAAGCCAATCGTAATGCAGGTAACCCAACTAAACCTGAACCATTGTAAGGCCGCCCAGCAACTGCTGTGTCAGACAGTGCATGAGTCGGCATCGGATATCGTCATAATTTTTGACCCATACCGCATCACAGCCGGTATGCTTGATCGTATGATAACTGCGCTAATCCAATTAGGTTGGTAATAGCGAGGGACTTCAACGCTTGAGCGCTCGAGTGGGGAGCCACCATACCAACTCCAGGGGCCAGATTCTACTGGAGGCTTTGGCTAGGCTCAATGTGGAGCTAGCCAACGTGGGTACCTTCAATAGAAACGGACCGGTATCGATAATCGATGTAACTTTCAGCAGTTCTGGGCTGCTTAGCAATTCGAGGGTGGATGATGGCTACACCCATAGCGACCATTTGTCGGTTCGTTATTGTATCGTTCACAATAAAAGGCAGCGTGTGGAAGGAGGAGCATCCACTCCATTCGCCCGCAGATGAAAAACGTCCTACTTTGATGTAGAGACTTTTAAAGAGGTGCTTGAGAGGAAACGAAACTTACACTAAACCCAGGATCCTTGCGGTGAACAACTCGTTATGACACTTACACGAGCGTGCGATGCCACCATGCCAAGGGAAGTCAAATCGAGGAATGGAAGATCGCCGGTGTATTGGTGGACGGAGTCGATCGCCGACCTCCGAAGAACATGCCTCCACGCAAGACGGAGGATGCAAAGAGCGCGGTCAGACGCCGAGAGAATCGAGCATAGAGGGGCGTTAGTCACCGTGAAGGCCGCACTAAAGAGGGAGATGAAGGCCAGTAAGCGAACCAGAGGAACAGCATCTCCAACCGAGCATTCACCAGAGCTGCTCAGGTGAACATCGTTGGGGGACTCTTTCCCATATATCCCAGCGTTCCAATATCCCAGTTCTAACGCTGCCATAGCGTCGAAAGGGTGGGTGGCTCAGCCGAACATCCGTGATCACGTGGGCATAGAAAACGGCTATCTTGCTGGATCCCGAAATGTTCAGGGTGGGGTTGGAAAGGTTTCTGAACGAGGGCGTCTTTCCGGACGCCTGGCAAATTCAGACCTTTGTGTTGCTACCAAAGACAGGGAGCCACCAGGAGATGCATCGGCATATAGACCTATATGTCTGTTGGATACAGCGGGTAAGGTGCTCGAGAGGGTAATCCTCTAACAAACAACATACACGGAGGGTATAGGCGGTCTGTTTAATAACCAGTTTGGCTTCCGTAAAGGGAAGTCGACGGTGGATATCATCCTGTCCGTCACCAAGACAGCTGAGGTGGCAATCCAGCGCCAGAGGCGAGGAGTACGATATTGAGCAGTGGTCACCCTTGACTTGAGTAATGCGTTCAATAGCGCCAGTTCGGTGGCTATCGCCGACTCGCTCCAACGCCTCCTGGGTACCCGTATAAGATTCTTGGAAGTTACTTCAAGAATCGCGTTCTGGTATACAACACAGAGGCAGGCCAGAAACGTGTTCAGATCACCGCAGGCGTCCCACAAGGTTCGATCCTGGGTTCGGTGCTATGGAACACGATGTACGATTCAGTACCTCATCTCCCAAACGCGGTGAAGCTTCCAAACGCGGTGAAGATAATCGGGTTCGTGAACGACACCACCCTGGAGATATGTGGTGAATCCATTGAAGAGGTCGAGTTAACGGCCTCGCACTCCACTGGCATTGTGGAGAGATGGATGAGTTCCAGGAAACTGGAGCTAGTCCATGATAAGACTGAGGTCACGGTGGTGAACAATCGAAAATCGGAGCAACATGCGACGATCAGTGCAGGTAGCTGCACAATCGAATCGAAGAGGTCTTTGATGTATCTTGGGGTCATGATCGACGATAAGCTGTCCTTTATCAGTCACGTCAATTACTCCTGCAAGCAAGCTTCTATGGCTATATCGGTATTATCACTTGGATAGCTTATTTTCGATCCATTCCTCACAAAACTGAGCAGCACTTCAAAATTGAATATCTTTCTTATTTTATACTCAAATTAAGCACGGGTTGCTTCAATTGCTCCATAAATGAAAGGTTCGTGTTTTCACGGCGCCTCCGAATTTTCCACAATTCTCGAGTACTTTTTCAAGCAGACGTATCTGATTTTGTAAACAAAGAGGGGAAGTAAGATTCAAACAAAAATTTCTAAAAATTCTCAGCGACCTCACGGAAAGTAGCATCACTATCATGTTGGGGAAATGTTATTCCTTGTGTTGGTGACCCTACTTTCCATGAAAGTGCAAAGGGTTTCAAGAATTTAACGTTTGAGTCTTACTTCCCCTCTTTGTTTACAAAATCAGATACGTCGGTTTGAAAAAGTACACGAGAATTGTAGCTCAACTTGAAAGTAGAGAATTCTTTTTAAACATTTCAGGGTTGGTTTTTGGGACATTTCCTACAATAATTTTCAATGCAAATTTGTAAATTCGATTTTATGTTAAATCGACACAGCCAAATGCAACACCAAAAAGCTGAAAAGGTGGCAATAAATGCGCAACGGAAAATGTTGTAATTTTTGCAATTTTGCCGATTGATCCACAAAGCGATGTTGATATCCGCTAAACCTTGTTAAACCTTATCATTTAAACTAATCACACAAAAGGAACGTCCATTATTGTGTATAGAAGTGAGTTGCCGGTTTAGAAATGACGTCGAAAAGTTTCAGTCATCATTTTGTCCTTAAATTTATCAACTTCTTGACTGAGTTTTGAAATTTATCATCAAATATTCGTCAAACTATTTCAACGTAAACCAAATCGCGGTAAACGGGTGAACGTGACCCTCGTATGTTGTGGAAATAAAAGCCCAAAAACAAAAACTTCCAAACTTCAGCCATACCATCCATTTAGCACCGCCGGGAGTCGGCAAAAGTTCTCTCGCGATTCTTCGCCCTGAACCATTTCTTCGGGTTCACTTCCTCTGATCTTCTAGCTCGCACTGTGTATGTGTATGTGTGTACGTGTGTGCCGAACGAAGCCTGGCCAACAAAACGCCTTTTTGGCAGCTATTCAAATGGTAGCCCAAATTTACTATTACAAAGTTAAAGACTTTATCCTCACGATCTTTGACTCTCAGGGCGCGCAAGTTTGGTCGGTAAGGTGAAATCCGAAGAAGGGGGGAGGGGGGACCAGGAGTTAAACAGCTTTTTGTTTAGAAGCACTTATTCATAGACGCTAGAGGAGTGGGGCGACGATGGGTGGTTGTTTAACAACATATGAATTCGGGTTGGATGTGTGTGTATGTGTGCGTATCGTGGTGAGTACATCTCCCGAAAAAGCAGGACAGCAAAAAGATTTTCACTGTTTTTTTCTTCTTCTTCTTCGGCTTGATGCTTGGTGCTGTACCACAAACTGGGTGGCAAAGAAAAGCACTACGGAAAAGTCGTAAATCAAGTGCTGCTTTTACTTGGTTTTATTGCATTTCGTTCGAAGGCATAGGATCTCACGTTTTCAATTCTCCCAACTTGGCCGCTGTTCGGAAAACTATTCCTGACATTTCGGGTGGTTTGCCTTTAAGAGTTTAGTCATTTCGTTGTTTTTTTTTGTTCTCTCTCATGAACCAGCTATTAAGCTCGCATTAGGCTTTGGCATCAATTATGCGGAGTTGAACGTCAAATGCAATGCATCAAAGAAATTAGTGAGCTATTAATTTGACTACAACAGCAAACAAACACCACGACGAATCATAAACTGAAAGACTGATTGCACATTCCAAGATAGCTAACTGGATTTAATTTGCCGTTTCGTTCAAGTTAATAATGCTTTCCAAGTAAAGCACGGTTGCAAATGAATCGGGACGCCGCACTGGGGGGTAATTGAAGCAAAAACCAGGCCATTAATTGAAAAAAATTAAAATGATTGAAAACATCTTTCTGTAGTTGCAGTTACTCGTGCATACCATGGCGAATAATTTGACAGCTAAATTTAGAGAAAGAGCTTTGTTTACTCCTCTGCCACTCGCCTGCAGTTGGTGTCTCTGTCATCCGGTTTTTTTGCACTTATTTTCCTTGTACGTGTACATTTGATGAAACGTAACTAATTATATAATTACATAAGGTAACGTTATTTATAACAATGGCTATTCAAGTGCAAGGTATAATTTATATTTCCATGGAATAATAATAACAACAGTTGACATAATACAATACGTGATTGAGACATATTTTGATTTTATTTTATTTACGACACTTTACATCTGAGTGCTTTCGTGTCGGTCACTTCATGCCTCACTAATTCTCAATTTCTACACCTCTATCATTATGCATTTTCTTCTCAACTTTTTTTAAATCTTCTCCTGCTTCTATTCTTCCGCTTTTTCCACTTCTCTTCTTCAGTTTTTCCTCTTCCTTTCCTCTTATCTTCTTTCGCTTCATCTTTTTGGTTTCTCTCATCCGCGCCTTTTCTTCCATTTCTCTGCTTCCCCTTCTCTTCTCTGTTTCATCTCATTCGTTTTTTTTCCTATTTTATTCTCCCTTTTTGCGTTTTTACTTTTCTTCCTACGCCTATCATCATAAGCTTCTCGTCTTCCGCTACTTATCTTCCGCATTTATTTTTCTGCTACTTTTTTTCATCTCTTATTGTTATATTTGTGTATTCTCCGTGGAGTAACGATTATAATGTAGAAGGAGGTGTTCGCTTATCACCATGAGGCACCAAGAGTGGACAGTATTGTTTTGCTAGAATGAAATGAATGACGTCCTTGTTTTGAGTACCACTGTACCCATGCCTTTTCGCTCAATTTTCAATACATTTGTTCTATTTCCAACCTACCGAACACTGACGAAACTATCAACACTTTGTCTTCGTATATTTCATTCTAGCAAAACATTACTGTCCACTCTTGGTGCCTCATGGTGATGAGCGAACATCTCTTTCTACGTTTTTCCGATTTTTTCTTTTTCTGCTTCTCTTCTTCCGCTTCTTTTCGTCCACTTATCTTCTTACGCTTTTCTTCTTCCGATTTTACTCTTCCAGTTAACTTCTTCCGTTTCATTTCTTTAGCTAATTTGCTTACGTTTCTCATCTACCGCTTCTCTTATTCTGTTTCGCTTCTTTAAATTTTCTTGCGTTACATCAATTCTTTCGTTTTTTTCCGCTTCTTATCTTCCAAAGTTATACCTCCGCTTCTTTACTTCTGCTTTTCTACTTCCATTTCTTTTCTTCCACTTCTCTGCTTCCACTTTTCATGTTCAACCTCTCTTCTTCCACTCTCCTTCCGGTTTACTTCTTCCGGTCTTCCATTTCTATTCTTCCGCCTCTCTTCATCGCCTTCTCATGTTCTACTTTTCTTCATCAATTTCTCTTTTAACACGAACGTCCCCAACCCCTCTGAGAGAGAAAATTTCAAATTTAAATTTGATGATACTCCATCGTTAGCCATCGGATTTTTTTGCAGTTTTTTGCAACAGATCACAAATATATCCTTGTTTATAGATCTGCACTGGTTATTCCGAAAATTTTCGTAGTTTCGGATTCCAAGGTGGGAGTACTGGGGTTAGTACCTGTCCAGGGATGGTGGACAAAAAAATTTTAGTAGCGAAACATGGCATGCGGCATATAAAACTTCATGATTTTGCAAAACTAGCTCATCAGAAGACATTTTGAAGATTTCTGACCATACTGGCCCCTAAAAGAGTCCCTGCAGGATCCGAGTTCCTCCGGAAAAGTTGCCATATTCAAATCGTTGCCAAAACCTGGCTTTCGACACAGCAAACTTCATGATTTTGCAAAACTTGGTCTTCGAGAGGACATTTTGAGGAGTTTCTGACCATACTGGCCACTTGGAGAAGCTCTTGCGAGATCCGAGTAATTCCGGGAAAGAGGCCATATTCAAATCTCGACCGAAACCAGGCTTGCGACACATTAAACTTCATGATTTTGCAAAACTTTGTCTTCGGAGGACATTCTGAGGGTATCTCACCATACTGACCACTTAGGAAGGCCCCGCGGAATCCAAGTTCTTCCAGGAAAGTGGCCATATTCAAATCTTTTCTAAAACCGGGCTTGCGACGTACCAAACTACATGATTTTTCAAAATTTGGTCCTAGGAGGACATTCTGAGAGTGTTTGACCATACTGGCTACTGAGGGAGGCCCTGCGGAATCCGAGTTCCTCCGGGAAAGAGGCCATATTCAAATCTTTTCTAAAACTAGGCTTTCGACACAGGAAACTTCATGACATTCTTATGGTGTTTTTCTTCCCACTTTCTTTGCAAATATCTGAACTCACTGTCTTCATTATCAGCTACCGTTTATTTATTCCGTTCATCGCCTTGACACGCTTTCATATTTGCGATTTCATTTGTTTTTCCAAAATTTTCCGGTTTTTCTACTGTTTGACCTCTGACATTTTCTGTGATATATTCTTTTTCTTCGCCTCACTCGTTTTTGCTCTTTCTTTTTCCCACAAGCTTCGACGCACATTAATTTCTTGTTGAAACTTCAGCAATCGCTTTTCGTTGTCATATTCGTTGGTCGGATCGATCTAGCTGCTCGATTCGTTTTAGCTGCTTCGAAGTTTCTGTTGTGTAAGATTATGTGGCGGGCATCCACGACCTCCCCGCAACAATCACATACTAGTGGAATGGATTTCTTCAATAGAAACTCGTGCGTAAGGCTTTTATGGCCAATGTGCCGTCAGGGACTACTCATCTAGATATCGTTGAGGATGGGAGCTGAAGGACTGAACCAAGTTAGGTGAGACTAAAATGGCGGTGACAAGGAGTATGAGCTAAATGGCTTCATTGTAGTCAAATGTCCAAGACTCTTCACAAATTGAAACCATAAGGCAGTCCCGTGGGGGGGATCAGTTCACGATGACGAAGTGCAGGTCTCTGTCTTAGGTCACTCCACAAGTCTTATCCGGCCGAACTTAGTAGACAAAAAAAAAAAACTTGGTAATAGCGTTGGCCTCGATGGTGGGCCTGGAGCCATTAAAGATATCCAACATTGAACATATGCACACACACACACACACACACACACACACACACACTAGTGTGATGTAGCTGTCATCTCGGAGCCATACCGCATCCCGGCCGGTGATGGGAACTGGATATCAGATAACGCCAAATCAGTGGCGATATGGACGGTGGGAAGATATCCAGTTCAAGAGGTGATCTATCGCACAGATGAAGGCTGTGTTATCGCCAAAATTAATGGAGTCTTTTTCTGTAGCTGCTATGCTTCCCCGCGATGGACAATCGAACAGTTCAATGAAATGCTCGGTAGGCTGACAGAAGAGCTTATCGATCGTAGGCCAGTCGTCATAGCCGGCGACTTCAACGCTTGGGCAGTAGAATGGGGAAGCCGCTTCACACTAACCCCAGAGGGAGCAGTCTACTTGAGGCCCTTGCAAAGCTGAACGTAGATGTTGCCAACGACGGTACCACCAGCACCTATCGTAGAAAAGGTCGAGAGTCATTCATTGATGTTACCTTCTGCAGCCCCGGGATGGTCGGAAGTTCGAACTGGAGGGTCTGTGAGAAGTACACCCACAGTGATCACCAAGCGATCCGGTATTCTACCGGAAGCAATAGACAGTTGGAAGCGCGTGTACAACAGTCAAATGAGCGAAGGTGGAAAAAATCGAAGTTTGACAAGAGAGTGTTCGATGAAGGTTCGAATGCAATCCCCTGTATCTCAGTGTAGATGGACTGATAGCGGTATTAGCACGAGCGTGCGATGCAACCATGCCGAGAGAGGGCAAACCAAGGTACAGTCGTCGTCCAGCCTACTGGTGGAACTCGACGATTGCCGATCTTCGAGCACATTGCCACCGAGCCCGGAGGAAAATGCTGAGAGAAGACCCCGGAGGAGAAGATCAGCTCGTAGTCTAGCATATAAGGCGGCAAGAGCCACACTTAACAAGAAAATCAAGCACAGTAAGAAAGCCTGCTTAGATGAACTTTGCAGTAACGCCCATTCAAATCCGTAAGGTAATGGTTCAGAGTTGCCATGGCGAAGATAAGAAGTCCAGCTGTACCACCTGAAAGTCATCGTAGATGCGCTATTTCCGCACCTTGAACCGACGATCTGGCCGCCCACACCGTATGATGACCAGGATGACCACGAGGAAGAAGCCCGAGTAACAAACGAGGAGCTAACAGCGGTGGCAAAAGCTTTGAACATCAAGAAGGCCCCGGGACCAGATGGTATCCCCTACGTGGCTCTAAGAGCAGCAAACCTAACAAATCTGGACATGTTCAAGACCGTGTTGCAAAAGTGCATCGACGATGGTAACTTCCCGGATATCTAGAACCGACAAAAACTGGTGTAATTGCCGAAGCCAGGCAGGCCTCCTGGAGATCCTTCAGCATATAGGCCGATATGCCTGTTGGATACAGTCGGCAAAGTGCTCGAAAGAGTAATCCTCAACAGGCTTACAAAATACACGGAGGGACTAGATGTTCTGTCCAACATGCAGTTCGGCCTCCGGGGAGGAAGATCCACGGTGGATGCCATCCGAACGGTCGTGGAAGCTATAGAGTCTGCGCAGAAGCAAAAGAGAAGAGGGAACCTCTACTGAGGAGTGGTACCCTGGACGTGAAAAAAGCCTTCAACAGTGCTAGTTGGGCTGCAATCGCCGACTCGTTGCACAGAGTAATAGCCCCCGAGTACCTCTGTAGGGTCCTGAGGAGCTACTTTCAGAACAGAACACTGATATACGAAACGACCACCGGATAAAGATGTGCAACCGTCACAGCGGGGTCCCACAGGGTTCCATCCTCGGTCCGATCCTTTGGAATGCTATGTATGACGGAGTCTTGAGACTGCGCCTTCCCAGAGGCGTGAAGATTGTCGGGTTTGTGGACGACGTTGTGCTCCTAGTGGTCGGCGAATCTCGAGAGGAAGTAGAAGTACTCGCCACGGAAGCGATAGATACTGTGGAAGACTTGATGCGTGAGAAGAAACTGGCGTTAGCTCATCACAAGACCAAGGGGGTACTGATAAGTAACTGGAAAGCAAGGCAGCAGGCGAGGCTCTCGGTCGGCGAGTGTATCGTCGACTCTAAGCAAGAAGTCAGACACCTGGGAGTGATGATAGATGATCGGCTAAACTTTAATAGCCACGTAGACTACGCATGTGAAAGGGCCGCAAAGATAATCTCAGCATTATCTCGGATCATGCCCAACAACTCAACGATCAGCAGTAGTAAGAAGCGATTACTGGCGAGTGTGACCACATCAGTGCTCAGATACGCGAGACCTGTCTGGGTGACGGTACTGCAGACGGAAAGGAACCGATTTCGGCTTAACAGCACGTTTAGGCTGATGGCCATGCGGATGGCTAGTGCGTATCGAACTATCTCGTAAGAGGCAGTCTAAGTGACAGCTGGAACGATCCCCATAAATCTTCTACTAGAAGTAGATAGTGAGTGCTATAGAGACCGGGGCACAAGAGGTGTCCGAAGAACTGCCCGAGCTAACACCTTGAGGTAGTGGCAGCAGCAGTGGGACAACGCTGATAACGGCAGATGCACGCAACGGCTAATTCCATGCCTGTCGAGGTGGGTGAACAGACAACACAGTGATGTAAATTTCCACATGACACAGTTTTTGTCCGGTCATGGCTGTTTCAAGAAGTATCTGAACAGGTTCGGCCACGCGAGATCGCCGTGCTGCACCGCGTGTGGTTATGCAGAGGAAACGCCTGAGCACGTTGTGTTAGAATGTCCGCGGTTCGAGAACGTGCGAAACAGCATGAGATCCATCGTCGGTGACGACGTAAACGTGGACAACATTGTTCAAAAAATGAGTGCTGACGAAGAAAAATGGGACGCGGTGAACCGAACAGTCGTTGAGATTATGTCTGCATTGCAACGAAGTTGGCGAGAGGAGCAGCGACAAGTGACGTACAGGTTTTGAGTCGATGACCGACCTGGATACTCGCCAGCATGTGTATGAGAGAAGAAAAAGTGCACCATCGGGTGCGACCGGAGTAGGCTAGATCCACCGCCGGGGACTAGACCGAGCGCCACGTATCAGCATCTAGAAAACGGTTTCGGGAGAACTTTCGTCGTCGGGAAATTTTCCGTCGGAGTAGGCTAGGTCCACTGCTGGGCACTAGTCTGAGTAGATCGTGAAGAAGCACCGGCAATTGGTCGTCGGGGCGCCTGTGGACTGGAAGTCATCCTCCAACCAGAACCACAGGACCGGCCTAGACATCTGCTCGGATTGCATCGGTTTCGGAAGAACTTCCACCGCCGGGAACTCTTCGTCGGAGTAGGATGGATCCACGGTCGGGAACTATTTTGAGTAGTCCGTAGCGAGTCACCGGCATGAGTCCTCCCACCTGGAATCACTGGACCGACCACGACACTACCGGACAACATTGAAGCAAGCATATCGCGTTCGTTAACGGTTTTGGGAGATATTCTTTCGTCGGGGAGTATGCCGAGTAGCACCAATTGTGATAAACCGCCAGTTCAGGGTCGTTGGGGCGCCAGTGAACCGAAAGTCACCCTCCAACCGGAATCGCTGGAACGACCTCGGCATCCAACTGGTCAACAAGAAGAGTAGTACATCTACAACCGGAGTGCGCAGAAGCCGAAGTTTTATGGTGATGAGATCAGCGAACTAGCGCGATTAGCTAGGCCTGGCAACAAGAGAAGTGCATGAGCACAGCCTCCTCCCGAAGTAGTCACTTCCAGTGGAATCCGGGGGATACAGGCAACGTCAGACTCTTGGTGGAGTTTGGAGGAGTAGGGTTCACAGTCATCTTCTCTGTTCAGAGTACCTCACTCTGGCACACGATGGACGAATCCGGTAGCTGGAGTCGGGCTACCGAACGTGTGCTGGGTTGGCGTAAAAGCTTTACCACCAAGTAAAAACACACACATACACACACACACACACACATTTGCATCCAAAATTAGGGAGAACCGGGCAAAATGGGTCACTTACTGTGGTCAACTCTTAATGGGAGCGGTAATATTCGATTCCCCGCATTTTTTTTCACATAAGATAAGCTCCGTGCACCATTTAAATTATGAGAGTTTGGGTCCATTTTTGCCCGCTATGCAATGCCTTAAATGTTGGCTTAGTTTACTGCTCGTCAAAGAGTTCAGCGGTACATTGACACCGGCGTCCAAATTTGCTAGTGATCCTGCTTTACGTCATCAACCGCACACATAACTAAATGATACACCGCAGTAAAAATTTACGACCGCCGTGGAACCTGCCACAATGCCATCGCCGTACGCAACGTGGGAGGGGAAAATATGCAAAGGACCTTGGAAGCCGTCACACGATCTAGAGCCGTCTCCGCACGACAACCCGGTGACTAACGTGATTTAATAAGGGACCCACCCATAGGATGGATATCCTCGAACCGAACACACATCAGCGTGGCAGAAGTTCTGAAGTAAACCGCACGAAAAGTACACAATTAAAAATTTCTTTTAATGTGTTTTCTTTTCCGTAGCGTGGCCTCGGACGTACCTAGAGCGGGAATGGGGCTCCGTTTTTGTGTGCCAGAACTAAATTACTCACTCCGGTGCGCCTCACTCCGTGGGGAAAAGTTTTAGACTTGAGAAATTTCAGAACTTTCGTGTTTGGGGCAATTGCCGCGGCTAAATGCGAACGGAAAGAAGTTGACTTAGGACGAGCTAAAAAGTGCCATTACACACGGAAAACAAATAATAAGCATTCGTTCCGCGGAAGTTACAAAAAGCCTGCAGCAGAAATGCCGGCAACGGTTCGCGGTCAGTGCAATGCAGTGATACAAGTTTTCGGTTCGTCGTTCCAAATTGCTGCTGTAAGCTGAAGTTTTGTTTTGTTTTGACATTCTAGCAGGCTGGAAGGAAACCTTTAGACCTACATCAATCAGGATTGTACGAGAATTGAAATCGTCTTGTGTCTTGTTCGGTCAATCTTCTCTGCGATTATTGGAGGCTCGATGAGTTCTAATTTTTTGTGTAATTTTTCATTGTGAGACAAGCTCAAAACCAGCTGTTTTGTTCCGTATTAACCTTTTCATGTCTTACATAATGAAATTTCATAGTTAATTTTAGAACAGGAAGCTGAAATTCAGTGACATCTTATTGAAAGTTGGTTGGCAACTTTATGCTTAAGAACATTTCGTATACAGGTATACCTCGATAGTACGTACATCAACTTTCTCACTTCATATCGCATTTGCATGAAAACTACTGATTGTATCTGAAATCTAATACTACCAAAGAAAGCGCAACCTTCTATTATTTCTTTTGGTTGTATTAGATTTCAGATACAATTATAAGTTTTCATGCAAATCCGATTTGAAGTGAGAAAGTTGATGTACGTACTATCGAGGTATACCTGTAGTAGCAAGGGAGGCCGAAGTTGGGAACTTTTTTTACCCATTATTTTGGCGCCGTTAAGTTAGAAAACTCATTCACTTCAGGGACATTATCGGCAATGACCATTTAAATTTATCTGGTTCCTGTAAATCCGGGTTTCCGGGGCTGGATTCCGGTACGGAGACACAATTTCGGAATATCTATTGAATTTCCGGAAGTGGTTGTCAAAATCTTTGAAATAATTCATACAAATTAGATTGCTATCGACAATTGCTCTCGCAAAATTAAAGGGTGTATTCGATAAAAATGGTACACCGAAAATCTTCTCTAACTTTCGAACCGAATGTGTAAGAGACCTGAAAATTTTAGCAAAATTCACAGTGAATTGTTTACATTTGTCTAGTTTCACGGTTATTCATACAGTAGTTTCAATCATGTCATCGAAACATAAAACTGTCCGTGGAAAAAATTCGAGCACTTAAAATCAAAATCCAGAGGTGTACCACCGATGGATCGCTAAAAAGCTTGGAATAGGGTATTAAAGGGGTATGTGGATTATGACATTGTTCGATAGCAAATATAATAATATACCGGCAGTTAATTTATTTTTTAATTTTGACGAGCGTAACTATTGAAAAAACAATTTCAAAATATTATGAAAACATGTTGATTGCAAGACAACATCATCCTATTTCACTCATGAAACACGCTACAAAAAACAGACTACCTAAACCAACGAACCAACCATTGATTTCTAGCATACATAAGTTGACATTTATGTCATAATGGGAGCCCCTGTGACTGATAATTAAGTGCCGGGAGCCCCCTGTTACTGAAAGTAAATGTCACTTTGTGAAACTGCATGTCGGTTTGTGAAAATAAAAATTAATAGATTTTTCTTGTTTAAAAATCGAGAAAAAATAGTTGAGATTCATATAAAATATTTTTGTGCTAGGAAGAACACCCATCATCGATACAGATGGAAAAAAACATGTTTTTTTTTAAATTAAAACCCTCTATTGCAAATACAATCTCGTATCATAAAAACCTTTAAAAGGCGTCTGAGTACCCGAAGGAAGCAAGGAAGGGAGTGGTCGCAAAAGTGGTCCAATGGACAGTAAAATGTCCAAGAAAGTCGTTCAGCCGTTCAAGAATCGTCCAAACATGTAAATTCGAGATGTCGCTAAAAAATCCAAGGTATCGGTCGATTTTGAGCAGAAAACCATAAAGCGTGCTGCACAGATAGAAAGAAACATTTAAATTTCTGCGTAGCCTAATGCATATAAAGGGATTGCTAGATTTGGCATATATTAATGGGAACTTTCATGTAAATTTAAACCAGATATCGTTGAAATCAGGTCTCTTGTATGGAGGATTGCAAATAATGTTGTATGCCGTATGAAATATTGTGAAAAATTGCGTTGTTTACGCTTGCTTTGGCTTGAAACTAACCGAGAGGAAATTTTACGTGTTTGTTAAAGTTCATAACAGACACTAACTCTGAAAAGCAAACACGATCTTCAGTCTGTGTGCTTGGAGCTACAAATATTTTTATTTCAGTGTAATTAATTTGATACAATATAATATAAGATGCTTACATATTTGGAATGCATTGTGAAATTTAGGAGGATCGTAACTATTACACACTGACTGATACAATGTGTTCTGTTTAGACGTATTAAAGTAGCTAATTTTACTATGATTGCACGTTAATTTTAAGGACACTTATTTTTTCTTACACCACATAAAACTGATCGCAATCGTTCATTTTCGAAGACGATTGCGGTTTGACTAAATACTTTGAGGTTGGTTTTGATCACTGTTTGACATCATGTAATTTTAAATCTCTTTCAACTCATTATTCTATCTCACACTTCCTTTTCAGTTCATGTGATTTGAAGTTTTTGAACACTTAAATTCAAGTGCATGACGTAGTTTTCGGAAGACATTGTAATATTATACAACTAGACGTGAATTTACAGCAAATAGTCTTTATTATTTATCTTCAATAAGATGTTTTTGTGGTACATCTATTTTTACATAACAGGTAGCAACTAAAATCTTGATATACTTTCAAGCTGTCAAAAGAAGACAAACATAGTTGAAGAAGATCTGATTTATTCAAATAAAAGATACATTGTCCATTGTTGAAAAAAATTAGCGCACATTTGAAAACGGATCCGTATCGGATGTTCGGCAAGCTTCCGTTTGATGTCGGAACAGGAGTGTTGTACGGCCTCCATGTCAACTCTGCGAATGCATCTCTTGATTCTACCAATCAACTGTTTGCAATTCGATGGCTTCCAGTTATTTTTGTACCAGGAACTCAAACCCCGAAGAAATCTACGATTGAACGACACTGGAGCAGATTTGTCGGGTTGTGGTTTTGGTACAAACTGGGATCGAATGGTATTCAGGAACGATTGTGTTTTTATGGCGTAATGCGATGACGCTTTATCCGGCAAAACACGTATTGGTCCATCATCATGACGTTCTTGTAGAAACTGGATCACAATTTTCTTCAAGCATCGTTCTGGTACCATCTGATTGATTGCCAGAACCAGAGGCATGAACCACCGCCGACATGCCTTTACGAAATGGCGACAGCATGGTTTCTAGATCAGACCGTCTAAGCCTTCCGTCTACTTGTGTCAGAGCTGGTAGAGAACTATCCGTTGCACAGTATCGATCGTTTCCGGACATGTACGTCTTCGAACAGACGAAGTAGCTGGTGGTCTTCACTACATTGCGCGCAGTTGTTGAGGATCCTCAGGTATGTACTGTCGAAGTCCGACATTTGCGCTTTAGACATGCTGTACGTATACGTCTTGGAGATTTCTGTGCGTCCGTAGAACTGTACAACGCCTCGTCGAGATACTTCTTTGTTTCGACCGCATTTTGAACAATTCTGGGCAGCATAAGCGAAATAGCAGTACTATGCATGGCAAGGAGAGAGTGTACGCAAACCTCGTATTTCTCTGGCGCGTTTGTTGTTGAACATTGAGGCCTCGAGAAAGTCCATTTATTATGTCACCAGCAAGGAGAGAGGGGTGTTGGGAAAATGTGACGATCCATACAAAAAAATTTGAAGGTCCATACAAAAAACGTGACGGGGGCTTTTTGCGTGACGTAATTAATGGACGTTCCCCTATCGCGGTGATCTCCTCGAGCGTGGCGGTCGCTTGGTCCCCTTTATCCGTGGTGCCATCATGGGGTGATTCTCATCATGGGCGGCCATGGACTCGGGTTTTGACTCGGAAAGAGTCCCCTGATGATGACTTGTAATAGCTCTAGCGATTGCTCGGTTGGAGCTGTCAAGCCATTACCACCCGATAGGCGTCACCCCATGGATTCGCGTTGGCTTTCGAACACAGATCCTCAAAGCAGGCTCGTCTGCTGGCCTTTATCTCTTTCTTAAGTGCAGCCTTAGCGGCTTTCCAGGTCCGATCGCGCCCTTTGCATCCACTTTCTAGCCTGATGGCAAGATCTCTGGAGGTCTGCGATCGTCTCTGTCCACCAGTAAACCGGCAGCCTTCCATCCCTAGATTTGACCTTTCTGGGCATGTTTGCGTCTCATACTCGTGTGAGAATTGATACAAGTTGATCCCCACGAAGATTTTGGGTATCGCTCATTCTCTGTTCCCGCTCTAGCGCCTCTTTAAATACTTCATTATCGAAATACGACGTCCTGCATCTGTGGACGATCGGAATGGGTGCTCCTCCCTCTGCGCACTACCTAGCTCTTTGGGTGATGCTATAGTGAACCGCAGGGTGGTCGCTATAGGTGTAGCCGTCCTCCAATTGTCCAGGGCTGCTGAACGTCACGTCGATGATCGACTCCGCTCCATTTCTATGGTAGGTACTACTAGTACCTACGTTGGCCAGGTCTAAGTTGAGCCTGGTCAGGGCCTCCAGCAGAATCTGGCCCCTTGGGTTGGTCAGGCGACTGCCCCATTCTAACGCCCAGGCGCAAAAGTCGCCCACTACCACCAGCGGACTGCGGCCAGTTAGCTCTGTTGTCATTCGATCCACCATTCGCGAGAACTGATCAACCGACTGCAAATGAATACTCCATTCACTGTTGCAACCGCAAAGCCCCCGTTTGAGGTGGAAACCACCTCCTGGACCGGGAACTTGCCCGTCCTCCATATTGCCGCCTTCTTACCCCTATCCGCAACCCAGTTGCCGTTACCGGCAGGGATATGGGTCGGACATTATTGCAATATCCGTTCCCGACTCGCGAACTGCCTGACAGAACAGTTGCTGTGCCGCATCACAGTGGTTTAGGTTCAGCTGTGTTACCTGTACTGTGTTTGGCTTTAGGTCTACCCTTGTAGGCCGGGCACTTGGGACCCCCGTTACGAGCTTGTCGTCTGGTTTCCCAGAGCACGTCATGCATTTGGGGGGCTCATTGCAGTTCCGAGCCTTGTGGCCTTTTCCTCCGCACCTTTGGTAAAGATCGCTCCTATCTGGGTCTTTGCATTTCCACGACATGTGCCCGCGCTCGAGGCATATGAAGCAAGCCTTTGGCGGCTGGTGCAAACTCAGTAGGCAAACCGACCCACAGTAGTCGGAAAAGCCATTTTTCACGGCGAAATTAATAACTCCTAGGGGTTGCCTTTTGAAAACTTGGTGTCTTCTACAAAGTTGATCCTAGGAATGTTGACCATCTTGTGGTGACAGTTTTTTAGTTCGGAACTTCACCGCTAGGGCGGCGTTGTTGCTAACTTTTCAAGGAAGCAATGTAGAAGGTTGGTGTCAAACGAAAGTTTGTAGAAAATATAATATCAAGCAATTTTTTGTGAAAAAATCTATTGCCTAGCTCTTCATTTTACAAAGCTAGAGCAATTTTCCTGCTTTAAATTAGGGTATACCCAAAAAAAAAACAGTTTTTTCGTTCTAACTTTTTTGTTTAAACTTTTTTGAAAAAGTTGTCTTCTGACTAGTTGTAGGGAAAATTGTGCCGCTTATGTTTGCTCAACAAAGTATTTGGGTATAACTTAATATAAAAAAAGTTATGGATAATTTTAATGAAAATGTCGCGCGTCACTCAACCGTTCGTTTTTTTCAATTTGATGAAAATTGCCCAGTTTTTCCACTCCCTGTTTCCTTAGATACTGAGGAGCCAGTGGCGTCTCGTGAGAAAATTAACCGGTTGTGCACTTTCTTTCGAACCCGGACGTCAATTTTGACAACAATATCTTGCTCCATAGTTCCTCCTTTGCTGAGTCTCTTGTGATATGCTACAAAAAATACCTTGTCAATGTCCCGAAACAACAGAAAAAAATTGCAACTAGCCAGTGAGTAAAACTACTCTGTGAAGATCACAAAGTGCACAAAATAGACACTAACTCATCGGCAATCAAGTTATAGGAAAAAAAACATCTACAAACGATCCACGTGTGGTATATACAAGATCTGGTGCATCATTTAAAGTGCCCAGTCTGCGAGTATTAGCGGAGTATTAAATCGATGAATTTGATAATACATGAAATATACAATTTTAGACTGTGCAGTGCACGAGGTGCACATATGGACGAGACGCCACTGTGAGGAGCATGTGAGTCTTAGAATGAGTGCAGGAATCAGCGGGGATAGATTTTGAAATCATTAAATAACTTATGGAATTGATTTGCTTCAAAAAATTTACAATTATAAATTTAATTCACTTGAAAAGTTGTTGTACTTCTCTTGAAAGCTCTTTGTGGTGTTTTGGATTGGTAGATTTGAAGGAAGAAAACACTGCATCTCCAGTTAGCAGTAATCTGTTGAACAAATCCGTCATCGGAGCTTCGGTAGAAGATTTGCGGGTCCTGTGTTCTTGAAACGATCGGATAATTTTGTTCCGTGCATCCAAGGTTTCCTCTGAATAAACTCCCATGGGAAACTCCATTGATGCCATGACATCAGCTCCGTGAATCAGGATGAAATGCACTGAAGCAGGCATGTAGTATCATCGATATTTATCCTCAAACATTTGGCCTGTTTCCAATGCGTAGACCCTAAACTTATTGGCATCTACTTCCTTGCCCGAAGCCAATGCAGTTTGGATGACTGAAAAACGTTCTATCAGTTCCATGTTGAATCCTGTGATAGCTGACACTACGGAAGGGTTTTCGAAAAACGTTCGGGCTGTGTTCCCATCTTTTGTTGAGCCCGCACCCTGTTTCACAACATCCACCAGAATTCCTAATTCTTTCCTTAGCCCATTTTGAATTTGTGTCTTCCTCTCCATATACGCTGATTTATTGGCAGAACATTTCTTGATCTCCAGCCGGTAAGACACATGCAAAACGCATTCAAGGAATCGAATGCGTGCGTGAAGAGCAGAAATGCCATATTTAAATACAGCCGTATTCACTGGTCTGTTCACCACTGAACTGACAGTCATTGCCGTTGGAGTGACCCCACCACATGTTGCCATCGAAGAAGTATCAGTCAATATGTTCCTGGCTTTTCCATCGATCATTGTCATGGAAAGACGATGATGGATTCTCAGCTTTTTCCCATTTCCTGAAACTACAGTAGATGGTAGCAAAGATTCTATTTGATCAGCGAAAAACTTTGCTTCTGCCTTCAAACTTTCTTTCGTCTCCTTGAGGAACTGTATGTGGAGCGGTTGACAGAAACGTGTTGATGACGGTACCGGGTTCGTCCAAATGACTTGAGAGTCTACAGCATCGCCGCAAACGTTCAGCTGAAGCGGAACAATCGCAGTAAGCAAAATTGACGAATGTTCCTCAAACTCGGCAGGAAGTTCTAACTTGTACTGGGGACAGCTACCATCGCAGTCCCATTTATGTGCAAGTTCGAGGTCTGTTTCTGCCAAATCATTCAGTAATCCCTTGCTATCTAATACTTCCACAATTCGAAATGCATTATGATTCAACAGATCCTGAAGCCTCACTTCCGCGCTCGTTCCACTGACTTTATCGGAATCTGGTGACGGGTATGCCTTCTGTTTAGCTTCAAGGACCGCATCATAAGATGGAACAACATCCGCATGATGTTCTTTCACCACGGATCTCACCAAGAGATACTGAGCCTAACTAAGATCTGCTTCAATGATTAAGGATACACCAATTTCAGGGCTTACCTTATCAGGTAAGGTGTATGCTCCAGACCTATTGTAAGCATCCAGAATGTCTGCTGCCGTTCGAGGACTGTTGCACAAAATTTGAAGCAATTTTGCAACCTGTTCATCACCTTCAGATCGAAATTGCGTGGCAATTTTCGAAGCTCCTTTTCGGACGCGTTGCCGAATCTTCAAACGATTTTGACGGACGACCTACGCACACCCGCTTCATTACCTTCTCAATGTGTGGGATCTCAAAAACAAGCTCACCATTCAACCAATCGCCGTAACGGGATAAAAACACGGAGAGAGTCTTACTACAGTTGTCCCATCGTTCATAGAACTTGGAGCAAAACCGGGAGACTTCTCTACTTCTATACCGGAGCGCCTTGATCGTGAAGTTCTGCAGGACAATCTTGATGGAGTTGAGCCAACATACGGGATGTCAAACCACTTTTCTGCTTGTCTCTAGGCATTTCAGTTGACTCCCGGAGGATGTCAAACAAACGCCTTTTCGAAACAGAAAAAAGTTTAATACTGCTGGCTGCAAAAAAACAACATCCAAATAAGCTTTTATAATTGTTTTCCTATAATTTTAACACTGGGTTATTTTAGTTACGTGGATTGCAAACAAAAGCTTTAAATTCCATAGAATCACATTCAATGTTGTACAGTCACACGACAGTACACGCGCTGAACTGCTGTCATAGTCTGAGCGTGTGGTATCACACGAACGCACTGGTTTAGCAGAAAGAAAAAATGGCCGCCAAGTTGCACGTTGCTCAACAGTTCGTTTTTTCAGTTTTTTAAGAGTTTAGGCGAAAATAGGCAAGATTTTTTTCACTCCCTGTTTCTTTAGATACTAAGGAACATGTGAGTCACTGAATGAGTGCGGGAATCAGTGGGGATGGGGTTTTAAAATCACTTAATAACGGCGAAATGAGGAAAAAATTACTACATAGACTTTGCCGACTCTGATCTCCGAAAATCTTATCAAATGCAATTTCAAACGTAATGTGAATGAGAAAGTATACCTATTTGAACAATTTGAGAGCATTTAAACATTTCTTACTGTGTTAAATTTCATGGTAGTTGCCCTAGTAAAACATCATTAAAATAATGCAAAATTCCTTGCGCATGTGGTTAACTTTTCTAAGTGAGATACTAGTTCGAAAGTAATGTTAATTCAAACATCGGGATTTGTTTATAGATGGTATAAACTATTTAGAAAACATTTCTGGTGGTTATTGATCTGTTTCATCAATCTGAAAAAATGATTTTTGTCCGGCTTTATTAATTTTCCGACCACTGTGCGACCACCCCACTTTGAGTTTTTCCGCTTTTAGGATAGAGTCTGCGGCTGCAACCGGCAGACGAATTGTTGCCACTTGGGTTCCAAGTGGACCCTTTCGCAGCCGTATGTATGGGCCGGTATAATTGACCGACCTACTACCTTATTCCACTAATGCGGTAAGACATTTTCGGAACACCAACTATCGAGAACTGTGGATTGGACGGAATGGGCCGATTCCTTGGCCCCCGGTAAAAAAAAACGACATTTTCAATGTCATCATCATGCGTTCAATTGAACCGTCCGCAGCATTGTTTTTTTCCGCACTTTTCATATCGCCGTCTTTTGTGATCATATAACTCGTGGAGGCGTGGGGAAGGAACTTGTGAAGACCGGAAGTAGGTCGCACCCTCCTGGGAAGTTGTCAACTCGAAATTTTAACTGAAAAAATGTTTATAATGTGTGCAATAAATAATACTTTCTGATAGATTTAATCACGATATTGTGTGTGTTTGTGTGTTTACAATCAATCTCCCACTGACCGGCAGTGCTTTTATGGAAGAAACTTGTCTGCATTTCTTCAGTAATTTATACGTGATCACCATGTGCAAACATTTTTAGCCCTGGAGATTGAAGGTGACAGCTCTATTGAAAATCCAACGACCCATTTCAAGAATGCCTGTTCATACACGTACATTCTGAGGTCATCTTCATATACAATAAGCCCCGCATGAAAATCTTCACATATCATATCATATAGTTTTCACACTTCCAGAATCAAAAATAGACATTCTTGATCCTGGCGTGTATATAGTTAAGGTATATTTTTGATAATATAAAACGACCTCACCAATGTTCTTCATCTGATGCTGGAAAGCCGGGCACTAAAAAACAAAAAAATGGGAAAAAAACTACCGACGATCAGTTCAAGAAACACGACCGTAACACACTATGAAAGGGATTCCATTAACAAAGTCCTACGCAAAGCACTTGAAAAAACTATAATTTCACCATTTACTTCGGTTGAATTAAGGAATATTATTTTATTTTATTTCCGCGAAAACGACGCAGCAAAAGCAAAACACGTCAATTTCAAAGCACGGCTTGCTGGGATCTTCGATAGATTTAATCACGATATTGAAGTAAAAATCCTAAAAAAATGCCTTTTCGATTTTTGCTAATAACATGAATCTTTTTTTTTTATTTTTTTTGTATTTCATTATGCTGATGATACAGTTGTTTGAAGTAAGCATACGACTTAAGAATTTTAAAGCATTAGGCTGTTTAAAAGAATGAATAATTCATTCTAAATGTACTTGATATTTCATCCAATTATTGTCTTCCTCATGTTTAAAAACCTGCAACGAGCAATGCTCACGTTTTACAAAAATTGCGAAATTTAAAGACATTCTCAGAGCTTTCATGAAATAGAAAGTTCTTTCTTCCATTGCTCAAAATTTCGTTTTAATTGATTCTTTGGTTGATCTGGTACAGCTTTGTCCGTTCTTTCTAAACCCAACAAGTAATACTCCTACTGTACCCAACATGCTCTAGTAAATATGAATCTCAACACGTTCTCCAAGAGAATGTGTTTTTATTTTCAATTGAAGTTAAATTTGAAAGCCTTGAAATTCGGCACCACACGTCGTAAATACGAGTTAACTAGAGGTAGTTGTTTTAGTACATAAAAGAGATGATAGACGAGATGGCGTTGAGGAGGCCAATTAGGGGGGCTCGACTACCAAATATTGTACAAACAAACGTATGCGAACCTATACCTCTAGACGTCGTACAAGTGTAGATTTGCAATATTTCTAGCACGCATCATTCACTTGTAAGAACCGAAAGAAAAAAAAACACGATCTCCAAAAGTGGCCTACTACAAACACAGAGCACATAGAGCACACATTAGTTCCCGCTTCTGCACACTTCAATGGAGAAGTGGCTCGCGAAAAAACGCACTAATATCGACACACAACCAGAAGAGCGATTTGCCAAAACAACAACGACAGGCACGGGTTCATAGATTTAAAGACCTTGAAGTAGAACTGACTTTTTTCGATGCGATTTTTTTGCTTGGCTTCGTTCATTATCTCATCGTCGCGAGTGACGCGTGTCTACAGAGCAGCATAGCGATGGTTGTTCCATGCAACAAGCCGAACGCAGACAGCGCCCCAGTTGGAAGCGATTGGGGATTTTGTATGAGTTGATTTATTAGTGTTGATTTGTTGGATGAGTTGGATTTATTAGTGTTGATTTGTTTTCTAAGTTGTCAGGAAGTTAATAAAATAATGTCTGAAACGGGAGCCTCAAATAAACGTTCTAAAAATGGGTATTTTCCTAGTCCAAACTAAACTGACCTCATTTCGGGAGCGGCACATGCGATCACATGCCAGAGCTTACCCAACCTGTGTCAGCTGGTCTGGTTTGCTTGAAATATGATGTGGCATGTGCTGGGAGTTCTGGGACTTCAGCTTAACAACATTGCTCACGATTCAACTACTTAGCAAGTCTGTCAACGCGCAAATACCGACCAAATAGCAATCGGGGTAACGGATCGGCTCATAGTAGGTCTTGGCATGGCATCTATGACGCACGTCCATCATTCGAGTGATCGTGGCTTTGGCACACCGTGAGAACAATCTCTTCGTTACTGTTGACCATGTGACAAACAAGTTCGTGGAAACAAATGACGAAGATGGCAATGTTTTGTTTTCGATATTTGATGTTGTACGAAAGAAAACGAAACTAACGGGCTTAGCTTTACACTCAAATCTCTTTTAAGGAAGTAGGGGCATTTTTACGCACTAGGGGAGTTTAGTCATTCTAGGCAAGCTAATCAGGGTCCACCATTTTCCTTGTATTTTTTCGATGTCGTGAACACATATGACGGTTTTGTTAATTATCATTATAAAATTGCTGCTCTATCTATTTCAATCTAATCAACAAAACTATCCATAGCTTCTTGAAAGAGTTTTTATAAACAACCTGTGCAATCCCGTAAGCTAAGAGAAAAAAATAAGACGTTCGCATTCAGTTTTCCCGACGAAGCGTAAGCAATCAGAAGGAAATCTACGGGAGTTCAACCCGAGAATATCCTGAAGAAATACAACACTGCATTGAATAGTTCAAGTATAGGATATCCATTTTAATCAAGGTATATTATAACCACACTTAGTTACTATTGAGTTGCCATGTTTACTTCAACCGCTCGGGAGTAGTCGGACAAATAAGAAGGAGGCTGCTTGTCTCTCTGGGGCCGCGCACTGTCATCGCTGGTCGGACAAGTGGTATTCGAGTGCCCAGATGACCCCGGTTCTCTCCATTCTTGAACCTTTTTTGTTTGCAATACATGACGTTTCAGCTGCTGGCCATCTGGGTCACAAAGGGTCAAACTACCGTTTCTTTCTTGTATCACGGTAAGGCGCTTCTTACTGAATCTATCACCTTTGCCGTGAGATGTGCGTTCTACAATAACTGTATCGCCTGGCTTCACCGTACTAGCTTTGGCTCCACGCCACACGTCTTCGCGTTGCTTTGATTGTAGTTTGGCCTCGCGGTCGCGTTCATCCAGAAGTTCGTCATTGTGGTTGGACTTTGCATATTGTAACGCTTGATCTTACGACCAGTTAATATTTCTTCTGGTGGCAGTTTAGTAATGCTATGGTCTGCGGCATTATATGACTGAACTGCAGCTTGCATATTTTTTTCGTAGCATTTTCCTGTTGATAATGCGACAGACATGGCTTTATTTACGACCTTCATAAAGCCTTCTAACAACCCGTTCTGCTGCGGATAGAAAGGCGTCGAGAATATGGCTTGTATTCCACGCTCAGAGCAGTATCTCGCATAGTCTTCACTGTTGAATAGTGGTCCATATCGGACTATTGCCTTGAAAACTCTCTATCAAAGCCGCTTCCGTGTGCTCAACTGTCGACGTCGTGCAATAGCATATCTAGACCGAAAATCGATTATAACCAAATCCCAAGCTCATATAGGCCGTTAGTCGAGAGCAGTATCCCGCTTGGAGCAGTTCGTGCAATGGTGAGGCCTTTCGGGTCTGCCATTCATAGCACAGATGGCACAAGACTTCACCCAGTTCTCCGCATCACTAGCCATTCCAGGCCACCATACGCGCCTTCGGAGAATGCTCTTCAGTTTAGCTTCCTGCGTGAGCTGTTTCCAATGTTCTTACTCGGAGCTCAAGGGGGGTAACGGCACACCCATATTTGAGAAAGATTCCAACGTTAAAAACCAAGTCATTTGCAATGGATTTAAACTTCATCAGCGTTTTTGGCCACGTTGCTCTTCCATTGCACGAACTACCTGCGTCAAGGTTTTATCATGCTCCGTGCATTCACGTGTTTCTTCCATCGTGAGAAATTCTGTGTTCTATCTATAGGCGCAATACCTACACAGCTGATTTTTCTTTCCCCTCTTTCCCTGCTTTCGCAATTTGGAATTCTATAACCTCTAGGAGTTATTTGTTTTTTTTTTGTGGTTTGCACAGCGCACATAAACAAAACTGGTGCTTCTTTCAACTCGCTTTTTCTTTGCGGTCCTCACAACTCGCATTTCTCTCCATATTTTTAGCTATGCGGTTCTTCCGACGCGCATGATCTTGTCTCTTCTAGAGGTCCTCTCAACTCGCTATACATCATTCCAGGCTGCTGAAGCGCCTTTTTCTGAAGCATTTTTATTCCATTTTTATTGCGGTCCTCTCAATGCGCATTTATTTAGTTTCAACGGTCTCTCATACGTAGCGGTCCTCCCAACACGCCATTATTCGGAGTTCAGCGGTCCTCACAACTCGCCTTTCCATCCATGCATGCGGTCATCCCAACGCGCACAATCGTGGCTCTTCCAGCGGTCCGCCCAACTCGCTGTTAGTCTTTTTGTTTTAAATGGCGGTCCTCTCAACACGCCAATATTTAAGAAATAATATTATACTTACAAATAGCTTTGAAGCTTTCCCGGTAGCCATATAAATTGCCTCGAACAAGTGGAACTAGATTATTTCCTTACTACGCGATGGGTGATTTCCTCGAGTTTTTTCCAAGCAGTAATAATTGTTCGGTTTGTTTGCATTGATCTACATTTTTTTTTCCAGCAAAACCTGCCACTGTCGCCAAATGTGCAATCCCGAATATGCCAGGAAATCACCGATTGCGCAGTACGCACTCTAAGCTCCAAACACACGTCTTACCCGACTCGTGTATGACCCCGTACTGACTGCCGGCGCAGGTAGGCTGTCAGGTCGAGACGAAATAGACAGTACATATTATAGAGTGGCATACAATGCTGTTGTCTCGCCCCACACACAACCAAACTTCGCAACTGACTGTAACTAAAGACCGACTTACTTAAATTGGAACGCACGGCAATTCTTTTACACCACTACTAGTGGTCAGTTATGGAATATTTTGGCAGCAGATTGTTAAAACAATCTTCCAGTTTTGCTACGAATCATTGAAATTTACAACAAATTGACAAATGGAAGTCGAGAAAAGTCAGCTGGTCAAGTAAAAAAGTGCGAAATCGTTGCTTAAACGTTTTCGGGAATAGGAAACTGTTGTTCTAGGCATTATAGACTATTTCGATAATTATAAATACACTAATGATCAACCTATATTCGACAAGCTCCCAGTATTCAACCAGATTTAGGCTGCGTCCTGTTTTTTTACATACAAATTAAACTGATGTTGTCATTCTCTTTCAATTTTTCGCAGGGATTTGCACAAACGGTGCACCGTCAAGGGTCTTTCGATCAGAAAACTGGCTAACGATGAAAGTGTGAGCGTCGGAGCAGTTCAAACTGCATTACGGAAGTATCAACGACAGTGCTCTTTCGTAGATTCCCCGAGACGGGGTAGAAAAGCCGGTTGAAAGGTAAGGAGCTCTTCAAGCGTCATCTTTCAACATCAGTCCGAGATGTGGCGAAAAAGCTAAGTACTTCGGCGACTAATGTTATGCGTGCCAAGAAGAGAATGGGCCTGTAGACTCGTCGGAAGCAGAAGCACCAAACAGGCTGAAACTGTGGAACCTAGGGCTCGAAAGCTGTACGACAAATTGCTGACCAAAAACTTGGGCTGTGTTATCATGGACGATAAAACCTACATAAAACTTGATTATAAGAAACTGCCGGGACCACAGTTTCATACCTCGCCGAATGGAAAGGATGTTCCTGGATCAGTGAAGGCCATTTACACCGAAAAATTCGGAAGAAGGCCTGCCACACTATTAGCAGGCCATATGCGGATGTGGAAAAACATCGCGTCCATTCATTACGACAGACACATTGAGTGGTCAAATCTACGTAAAGGAGTACAATATTTTGGTCTGATCTTGCTTTCAGTCATCACTCTAACCATGTACTTACTTATTTATGTCTCCTGTCCATCCCTAGGGTTGCATAGGGCTGGGCGTGAAAGACTTCTAACCTGGGCGGCTGCTCGCTTTAGTATTCTCCGCTGATACGCATCACGTCTCACTGGCGTATATCAGCACAGATTTCATGTTTGAGTTGAAAATTCGGATGTTGGTGCTTTGACATAACTGGTTTGACCCCCATATATTTCTTAAACTCGCAAAAGCAGCCCTAGCGTTCTTGATTGGTGCATCTATCTGGCTGCCAAGATATTGGAAACAATCGACTTTCTCCATTGCTTGCCTCGCCACCGTAAAATTCGAAGGATTGTCCGTGCTGACATCCAACGATTTAGTCTTGTTGACGTTGATGGTGAGACCAGCCGCAGAGGAGCTTTCGGCGAGGTCGTTGAGCTTGCTATGCATATCAGAGCGCCGTTGTGCTAACAAAGCAACGTCATCAGCCAAATCGAAGTCGTTGAGGTGCTCCATAGCGATAGGTTGCCAAAGCAGCCAACAGTTCGGTACATGGTCAATAGTACCTCCCATGATCTCGTCGATTACGGTGAGGAACAGTTGCGGTGATAATATACGTCCCCTAGCAGCACACTTGTTGCCATTCGGTTGAGATAACAGAAATATGACTTGCTAAGTCATAATCAAGTTACTACAACTAATTATGACCGTAGTGCGCTACTTGGGTCCTTGCCTCACACCGGCAAAAACTCGTATAAGGGTCGGACGAGGCTCCGTTATGCAGGACTCTGCAAGTACTGCGCTTCGATGAGGTTGACGATTTTATCCGAAACTCCTTTGTGCCTCGTCCAGATTCGTCACCACTGTTTTGCTCTACAGACGGTTGATCTGTACTCGAGAGTGGGGTCCTCTTTTGGAAACCTCATGGCCTTAGTGGCCATGACTTTGGTTACTAAATTTGCCAGAAGAACCTTGCCACATTCCTCCAATAGGGAAGCTATCCCAAGTAGCACACTTGTTGCTATTCGGTTGAGGTAACATAAATATGACTTGCTAAGTCATAATCAAGTTGCTACAACTAATTATGATCGTAGTGTGCTACTTGGGATGCTCCGCTGCAAATCCTATAGGCCTCGTTGTATTGTTCCAATCCATAGAGTATGCACGGTACGCTACGGTACGGCATTTCCAGAGAAATGGCCGTTTGGGGACCGGAAAACGTTCAATTTAACGTTGACGTTGCACTTCCCCCTGACTTGGCGTGCTTCACAAACCGCAGTTTGTGATCGATCGGCACGCCAAGAAGCTTCATTTCGCGTACTGTCCTTACCTCTAGCTCGTCGATACTAATTTGTGGTAGCCTTGGCCTGGGGGAATGACCAAAGCAGACGTGCATGGTCTTTTACTTCTCGGAGGAAATCATAAAGTCAAGGCCATTCACCCAGCCAACCACATCATCACCTGCTTTTTGTATGCGACTTTTGACTGCCCTCCTGTAGGCAGAGTCTACGATGATGTGTACATTCTAAGGGATGCGTTCAAACACCGAGTTCATCGCAATCAAGAACAGTGTGACAGATATTACAGACACTTGCTGGATGCCATTTTCTAGCCAATTTTGTAAACAGGTTTCGCCGGTGTTCAAACCTCGAAACTTTCTATTAAGTAGGAAGTTTTCGAACGAAAGCCAACATTCGTCCCTATTTATTGAGGGTAGTCAAGATTGGACGCTACATGTCATATAATATGCCTTGAACAATTTGTGGGACACTACATCAACATGTAGGTCCTTCGCATTAGGCTTGTCCAATAAATGATCGAGCTCGGAGAAGGACGTCACCGACCCATAGCGGCATCGAAATGCGTTTTGGTGTGGGTGGATTCGCTCATGCCTTTCCAGCTGAGTTAACAGGCGACGGTAAACCATCCGCTCGAGTGTTTTCCCCATGCAACTCAACAGTTTGATAGGTCTATACCCATCCGTTAGTGTATCATCCTTTCCAGGTTTGGAAATAGGAATGACCAACCTTTCTTCCCACACGTCTGGAATGAGGCTGGATTGCCAGACTTCAATCATCTTGTCAAAGAGAGCTAACCGACCCATAAGGGGCAGTTTCCTCATAAGAGGATAACCAATATCGTTGGACCCTGCAATCTTGCCGATACACGATGATTGGTCACCCTCCGGATCCCAATCCCATAAGTTGGGGTGAGTATAGCGCCATCATTTGCCAGAGCTGTCTCAGTTCGCCTCGTTCAAGTTCCACCTAAGTTTCGCCATAGTAGGCGGGAGGCCTAAAGTATGTGACAAGATTATGTGGAAGTATTCACCACCATGCACGTCATCTATGTCCTTCAGTTCAGGCGATGGACAGTGAGAAGTGGATCCGCGTCGGCTAGCCATAATTCAGCACTGAACAGCCCAACCTGTCCAGTAGCTGTAAGTGCCATCGCGAATGTCGTCTTTGTGCGTTTCCCACGGGAGTGGTGCATCTTCAAATCGCCCTGGATCGCATAAGTTGTAGGCAGTTTTTAGACGAGGTCTTCCAACTTTCCGATGACATTCTGTTCCTTGCCGACCCTACACCTCGGAGCCATGTATAAGGTTACTGCTGTAAGCTTCATAGGAAACTGTATGGAGACCGCAGTGGCTTCTAAGTCAGTATCCAGTTGTACTACGCTATGCGGTATATCTTCTCTTAGAACCAGTCCACAACCGTGGATGTAGGCGTTCTTGTGGGGCTTAATATACCATTCGGACTTAACCCTGAGGTTTTTGGAAGGTATTTCGACTACCTTGATCATGGTTTCTTGGCCAGCCATGAATTGAATCTCGGATAGCTTTGATCTCAACCCGTGCACGATCCATTGTAGTGCAATGTTCAGTGGTTCTACCTCAGCTTGTTGCGTGGTGGCAGACATGATATTATTTTACGACGGTAACATCATCCTAATCGCGATCCGTCGCCAAGGCTTCAGATGCAGACCATGGTGGGTCTGCCTTTCTATGACTTGTCTTCCTCCTTGTAGCGTCAGAACTTTCAGAAATCTGCTTCCTCTTACGGTGGGTAAGCACCACCGACATCCTCACTGGAGTAAGTGGTTTTGCCTTCGAGTTCGTCCGCAAAGACAATACAGTCCGTTTCTGCTAAAAACTGCCTGGTTTTTGAGCAGCTGCTTTTCCTCATCACAGCCAAAACCAGATTTCTCGGCGTCCGACATCAGTGCCAACTGCTTTGAGCGGCACGACACCCTTTCGGACGACGTCCGCCTCGCGACGCTTTATGTTGCTAGTGTTTTTATGAGCACCGGGTACCCACACCTACATTCTTGGTGTGTGTGGTTCCCTTGTTGCCAATACTAGCAACTCTCTGTCCTGGTTTTTGGATCGGGATTATTTGCCGGCCTGGACTTCAATTTTTTCGCTTTCTGTTTCTTCACCGGAGGAGCAGAAGAAACAGCCTGCTGCTGAAGGGCGGCAACATACGCGGACTTAGCCACCTTGGCAAAAGACCCCTCTCGGCATCTCTGTAGGAGACACCCAAGTCGATCCTCAACTTGAGGACAGCAGCTTCCCTTGCTGCTAGACATTTATGGCATGTCAGCTGGTGATTTCCACGAGGGGGCAACCTCATGCTCCGCTGAGCAGACGTGGCTCTTACAACCAGCCTTACCGTGCCCAACCCCACAGCAGTTATAGCACTGCAAGGGTAGTGCATAGTGTTCAAGCGCTCGTTTCAATTCTCAAGAGCCCAAACTTCACCTTTTCAGGGAAGCTCGAGCCCTCGAAGGTCAACATCACGGAGGTGAAGTTAATCTTTTGATCGCTGACCCGCTTACAGATCCTTTGGACATCTACCACACCTTGTGCGGCCAAATGGTCCAGAAGATCCTGATCACGCACGATGATGGTCCGTACTGGGACACCACACCGCGACCGCAAGCCAGCTTCGAGATCCGTTTTAGCTTCTCAGCATTAGCAGGATCGCTGTTCTCTAACACGTACCTGGTCCCACCTCTGTCGGTGTACGCGTCAACGGTATTCATAAGAAGAACAATCTATTCATTGGGTTTTTTTCGCTAAGGACCGTCGATCCTTCAAGTTACGGTCAAAATCAAAGGTTGAGCACCGGAACTGGTAGAATCGTAATCTGCCTCTCAACGTTATCATCTTGAAAATACTTAGTACTTAGCTAGGTATCAAAACCCTCTTCTTCGGATGAGGAATTGCAAAGCAGAGTACACTTCTTCAGACGATAGGAGTTACCCAAGCAGCACACTACGATCATAATTAGTTGCAGGAACTTGATTTTGACTAAACAAGTCACATTTATATTTTCTCGACCGAATGGCAACATGTGTGCTACTAGGGTAGTTGTCTCCCACAACACTGGATGTTGCTCTCACAGCCTTATCAAAAGGAATTTCTTTTCCTGGTCCATTTTTGCTTCAAAAATACCGCTATAACACAAACTAGCAAAAAATTCAAACGAACTGTCAAAAAACGTTTGACGTCCTGCTGGAATAGTTCATAGCCTACTACTATGACATAAAAACTATCACTAGAGTGTTCACACGACAACGGGCACGGCTCTATATCATAGCGAAAAACTATTGCTTGCAAGTCATAACTATGAGCTATCACTGCATACACTCAGTAGCAAAAAAAAAGCCGAGCAAAATTTTGCTTCCCAAAAACATCATGTTCAACCTTCTGTAACTTTGTCAATTATCAATATTTTTAGTTGAAAATTTTACAGCACTATGGATGACCTTATGTGACCAAAATTTTATGTTAATGAGATTTACAAATTTTAAGTTTTCATTTTTGGACATACCAATTTTAAAAATCCGTATTTCTGTGAAAAGTTTTGGGTAGCTCATTAAAAAATTCACCATAGGTTGACAAAACATAAAAAATAACGGTCGAAATTTGAACTATTTCCATTAAGTGATTTGAACTACTTGCTGGCGTCAAAGTTGACGCACCAACAAGAGTATTTCCATTTTCACCTGATATGGATCATGCTGAAATATCGGTGCAAAAAAAGCCGTTCATATTTGTCAAGCTATGGTGAATTTTTCAATGAGCTACCTAAATTTTTCACAGAAATACGGATTTTTAAAATTGGTATGTCTAAAAATGACTTTTTTCACAAATGTTATGAAAACTTAAAATTTTTAAATTTTATTAACATAAAATTTTGTTCACATAAGGTCAATACATTAGTTCCCTTTTTTTTTCAATACATTAGTTATAGTGCTGTAAAATTTTCAACTAAAAATATTAATAATTGACAAAGTTACAGAAGGTTGAACATTGCATTTTTTGGAAGCAAAATTTTGCTCGGCTTTTTTCAAGTGCAAATTTCGGGTGAAAAGTGATGGATTGAAGCGGTTAAGAGGTTTTTAAGTGATATTTGAAACAATATAATTATTTTTGTTTTTTTTTAACATTATTAGAGTTAAGTTGATAGTTTATAGGTAGTATAATATTAGATCTAGAGTAAAAAGTGTTTTAGATTTTTAATTAGAATAAGACTTGTGAGATAATTATTAGTTTAGTTGAGTTTAGTTAAGTTAAAAATATCAAAATGCGTTGTGTGATTACACAATGTTTGCGAAATCTGAATGATTCGTTGAATGTAAGGAGTCACAGGTAAGGTTTTAATATAAATCAAATCAAATGAATCACAGTTTAAAAAATTACTAGGTCAGATTTCCAAAAAACGCACGTGAAAAAAAAATTTGGATTCGTTCAATTTTGATTTTAACGGGTCAGAAAACCGATGCCAGTGCTTCACAAAACATCCGAATTTGTGATAATCATTTTGCGGAAGATTCCTACAGAATCAGCGGGAAGAAACAAATCTTGCAAAACAGCAAAAGATGAAACGTAAGTTTTTTTTTAAAATAAAACTTCTATGTAAACCGCAGAAAAGAAAAGAAAATGCGAAAATACTTTTCTCATTCCTATTGCAGCCTCATACAGTGGTCATAGAACACCTTCAAATTAACTATAAATTAGAAGAAAAATTAGACTCCGAGTCGAGTTATTAGTACGAGACACTGAAGAAGTCTGCACATTGTAGACGAAATACGCGTATCTGTCGAAGATAAGCAAAGGTAGTTGGAATTAAATGGAGATTACTAATTTTTCTTCTAATTTATAGTTACAAGTATTCCACTAAACAGCTCAAACCCTCTAGGATTCACCTTCAAATTATTTTAAATGTTATGATTGGTCAACCTAAAGTATTAATAATTTCCCACCAAACCGATGGCGACAATTTACTTTGATTTTCATTTTTACTTGAAAAACATTGAAAGTTGGGCTCGGATTCGGGTAACCTTTGCCATCCTATTTTTTTCTGTTGACTCATTATTATGATCAGAATGAGTTATAAATTGGTAGTAAATAATATTTTTTAACTTTTCTTTCAATTTCATATCATAGGCAAAATTTTGTACAAAGTAAATTAAATCACATTGCAACAAACTTAAATCGCTTTCGCATTTCTTCTGCCACATACTGTAATGATTTAAAACAAATAATGTTTCTTCTGCCATATACTGTAATGATTACTAACAAATAAAATTCAACATTTCAGCCAGAATTTGGAGTTTATTTAATCGGACGAGGAAGAATTATCGGTTGGTGAAAGTAGTTCGAGTACAATGAAGTGAGAATACGTGTTATTTTATCATTTATTGCACATTTTGCAAAAATACATTTATTGCACATTTTGCAAAACATTAGACTTCTTTGCAAAAAATAATTCGACACTTATATTTTTGCACAGGCCAGAAAATTGAAAAATTTACCTATTTATAAACAGATACAGCTTCAGAATAAAGTATAAGCAAGCTACACGTATTAGTTCAACATCTTAAAAACTAAAAAAGCTCGATATACAACTTTTATGGTCAGTGCGAAAATATAGCTGTGTACTTAGTTTTTGAACAGTCTGTCGTATTAGGTGCAAAATACACAATATAAAAAATAAATAAATTTTAAACAGGAAACCCCAAAACGAGAGCACTGGTGAAAAACTTAACATAACACCTCAGGAAGCATGCCACGCTTACCCACGTCTCTTAAAGGCCCATGAGAGAGTAAAGAAGTCGAAGAACAACTTCAAGCTACGATGCTGGCGTCTGGAAAAGCGAGTGACTACATTGGAGCAAGCGCATCAAGAAGCTCAGAGTAAAAGCATGATTTCGCAATGCCCAGTAGACCATTTGAAAGTAATTCTCATCATTTGCTGTGCATGATTTTTTTTTTATATTTTGAGTTTTGTACAGGTTTGCTGTGATAATAACTCACTGCTGGAGGAATTTGCACAAGGAAAAGGACGAGAGTACAGAGAAGAATTGTGATGCTTTGCTGTTACTTTACACTATTACATATTCCCCTCGCGCATATCAATTCGTCAGACAATCGTTAAGAAATCGTTTGCCGCATCGAAAAACCATATCAAGGTGGTATCGATCGGTTGATGGTGAACCAGGAATAACTTCAGAATTGTTGGCTGCATTAGATACTGGCTGCTGAACAAAAGGCGAAAGGTGAACGGATGTTGGTCTGCTTGATGATGGACGAAATTCCAATCCGAAGACAGATTGAATGGAATCACCGCATAAAGAAGTTTGAAGGGTCAGTGCAGTTCGCTGGATATTTTCCGGAAGGATCGGATGATTTACCAATGGCGAAAGATGCAATTGTTTTCATGATGACCGGTATTGCGCAAAGGTTTAAAATTCCTGTGGGATACTCTTTCACAGACTCGTTGAATACTGAACAGAAGATTAGTCTTATTGAGAACATAATTGCAAGCCTTCACGAAATTGACATAACCGTAATTGCCTTCACATTTGATGGCTTGAATACCAATATCAGCACTGCCAACTCTCTGGGTGCATCGTTGAAGTATGATGAAAACTTCAAAACGGACTTTGAACACCCATGTACCAATGAGCCAATCTACATAATTATGGATGTCTGTCACATGCTGAAGCTATTACGCAATACGCTTTCAGCAAAAATGGCCTTGAAAATTGGATCAAATTTGATCGAATGGAGATACATTGCGATGCTGAATGAATTGCAGAACTTGAGTGGAATGAAGGTTGGGAAGCCGACGAATAAGCACATAAACTTTCAGAACGAAAAAATGCGAGTAGATCTAGCGGCTCAAACCATGAGTCGAAGTGTTGCAGAAGCAATGCGAAAGTTGAAATTGTACCGGAAAGAATTCAAAGATTGCGATGAGACCATCAGATGCGTTGAATTAATCAATGACTTGTTCGACATATTTAACAGCAAGCACCATGCTGCTCAGGGCTTCAAAAAACCAATGAACCCGGAAAACATCGAGGAGTATAGAGAATGTTTTGAACGAGCTCTTAAGTACATATCCAAACTACAGGTGCAACAGGAGAGAAAGGAGAAAAAAATATGGACCAATATTACGGAAACGACCAACAAACCGGGATTCATTGGTTTCCTAATCGCGATACAGAGTTTCAATGAAATGTATAGGAGATAAGTGGAAGAACGCCAGGAACTGAGTGAAATACCCTGCTAGAGATTCAGCCAGGATCACCTGGAAACATTTTTTGCTGCTATCAGGGCAAAAGGGGGCAACAACAACAATCCAACCACTGTGCAGTTTAAAGCAGCATACAAAAGGTTGATTGTAAATAACAATGTCACTTCATCGGCATATGCTAATTGCCGAAACTTCGATGAAGTGAAAATGCTTCATGCTAAAGAAAAATCTGTGTTCTACCTTGAATCAGTCAAGAACTCATTGACCATTGGATGTGATGACAACAATACAGGTGATGACGAAAATCCTGCTCCGATTGAGATGATCGCAAATTCTCAAACGGATGATGAGTTTTTCATTCAATCGCAGCGATATTCTGCTACTCACGTTCAGAAACAACTAGTTGGAAAACTGAAATGTGAACAATGTTTGCAAGAGCTCATTCGGGATGCCGAATACAGCGGGGTTAATAAAGACATTCTGCTAATTTGCAAAATTTCTGAAAGAGAGTTGAAAATATTGACAAACGAAAACGATAATTTTAACATTGCCAAGTATTATGCGAAGCTGGAAAACAGGATCGTCATGACCATTTACAACACCCATCAGCATGTTTTCATGCAATTATCACGACACATTTTGGATCAAGATTTAGTGAACAACCATCGCAACCTTGATAAATTTGTGCATTGATTTTTACCTAAAGCTGCGACTGGAACAATATGCAAAAAAATTTGATAATGCAAAGCGCACACTCCGCAAGAAGCTTACTAAATTGATTCATTTCCGAGGTGAGTAGCGATTTACTGTCATAAACATGTATGTATACCGCGGACAAACATATGATAAGATTAAATAAATGCAATGATGAAAACTGTGTAAAATATATTGAAAAGAACAAAATAAATACCTATTCTTCAAAAGAAATACACGACGGAATTCGAATTTGTCAAAATTCGGCAAAATGCGTTCCCTCTTCCTCTTTGAAACACTTTTTATGTAAAGCAATTCAAAATTTTGTACCGATTGTTACACTTAATACTTCTACCTCCCTTCAGTGCGTGATGTAATTAATGTACGACACACTTTTATGTTTCCACTGGTTCCGTGGTCATTGCAAGCGTAAAATGCATCAAACTTGGAATTCACTTTTTTTTTCACACAAAATCGCATGTGATATCCCATTCCAACATTTTTAGAAGATACGCTAGATTTGTTTTCGATTTGACACGTTTGACAGTACCACCGGACCAAATTTTTGAGTTTCAGTTACATTGTACTAGAAGTGTCAACATGTTCCCGGGTTGGTTTTTTGCTACTGAGTGTAGTTTAGGTGTTGTTATGAACTATTACCGTTTTTATAGCATATAGCTCACTATAAATATACTAGAAATAGCTGCCGTGTGGCGACACCTTTATTCTTACACGAAGCAAAAAACCCCTGTTGAAAATACTGAATAGGTAAAAAATAATGTTAACACAATTAAATATAAATCATATCATATAAGGTTGAAATGTAAAATACCCAACAGGAGTACCTAGGATATATATGAATTTAAAATTATGTAAAATTTGGAATAAATAAAGAGCCTAAAAAAATGATTGAACCTTCCTACGTTAAAAGCATGTCACATAATTACAAAGTGTGCTTTCGACCTGCTCTCTCGCTACGAATTCGACTGAAAACGAAGCGTCCAACACAATCAAATACCGCCGAAATCCATCTAATTTGAAAAGATTCAGAAGATTCTCGCCTGCTCTGATGATTGCACCCCCATTAGGCTTCAGATGACATGTTCCGCCTTTGCTAATCTCAGCCACGTAATTTTCCGCTGATGACGATCCGATGTCACGTATGAGTTGGAAAATGCAAGAGTGTGCCGAAAAAAGCCACACTTTCCACTTCTGCAGAACACACAACGACTCGGGAGAGAGGTCATCCCGAAAATGGAAGGTCATCTCAAACTAGAAAACATAACCGGTGCCATTCCACACTACGAGGAAGTGATCTTCTACGCAGTAATTATAATGCGAATCGAGTTACAAAACACGATCTATGCTGCCAAAGTACAAAAGGCAGCTGTTTTGCCCCACTCCGATCGATTCCAAAGCAACGTCAACCGCAATACACTCTATTTACCACCGAAGATCATGGCGGCGATGACGATGACGATGAATGTGGTCGATCATGCTAAACATGTGTGCGAAATGGCCTGATGAGGAAAGCATTATAACAACCACCGAAAAAAAATAAGGTCTATTCGCGAATCTAGTTCTCTTCTTGTTTGCTTGTTTGCTTGTCTATCTGGCATACGCGAATTTTGCTGCGAGCCTTTGTGTTTCACAATGTGCTGGCGGTGGACGGATGGAGGTGAACTTCATCGCCAATGATAGATTCGCTGCCTCTATTTGGCCTTCACGGAGGTATCACTAAGGCGAACTGGCCACAGCACCAGCAGCCAGCAGCCAGCAGTTGTTGTAGGCATTGGATAGTTTTTGGAATGGATGCGAGTTTGCAAGAGTGTGAGAATTGGGGGATTTGCAATTTTTTTTCTTTCGCGTTGCTGCCTTTTCCGCAAATAGATCCGGCCAGTTTGCTTGTATGAAATCCAATGACGGTGATGGTGGTTCCCTGTGTTCGGAATGGTGGTAGGCGGTAGAGGCTGGTTAGGAGCAAAAATCGAGGTCATTTTTTTTGTACAGTGGGGATTCGATCGCGCTTTGCCAAAAGTGTTTCAATGAAGGCTCAAAAAGAGTGGGGGTAGATCGATTGAGTTGATCCGGTATTGAGTATGTTGCGGTCATAGTGGACTTTGAATCACCTTGTAGGATCGAACAGCTCACATTTGAAAAACGGTTGGAAATGGGTCAGCGAATATAACTCAGACCGAAACCTTCCAATCTCGTCTTTTGAATGGCGTCTATTAAAGCCTGTCTACGTTAAATTTTGGACATCAAAATAATAGCAGTAAAAAACAATAACACATAACTCAACGACACCGATTTTTTATCACAATAATAGAGATCAACATTAAAAATAGTTTTTTGGTACACCCGCCATCAGGTTCCGTACGATATCCTCAGATACGCTCGCCGTGGCCATTCTCTTTCTTCTTATTCTTCTTAGCTTCGATAAGTTTCCGCTTAACTAGAGCCCAATACTTCTCTTTTGGGCGAAGTTCTGGACAGTATGGAAGATTGGCTTTTTTTTGGCACGTATTTGACCTCTTGTTCCATTCCAGGCCGGATTTCGCATAGTGACAAGAGGCCAAATCAAGCCAAAACAGAGCTGGAGAGAAGTGACTTCTGATAAACCTTAGCAACCACTTTTGCAGACATTCTTTCTCGTACCCATTTTAATTGATAGTGCCGGTAGACGTGCATATTCTTACTCAAACTACTAGGAAATACCTTCTATGCTTCTGAAAAGTATATATCTGTTCTTTTGAGAGGTTGTTTTTCTGTTCTTCGGGAAAGCCTCTTCTAAAATTCAAAAATGTTCTCTTCTGTTCTTCGGGAAAGCTCTCTTGCACTGCTGGGCAGTTGCAACTAAACTTTTGGGAAGTTTCTCTCGGAGCTTCTGGGAACTCTATCCCAGAACTTCAGAGAATTTCTCTTTTGAACTTCTAGGACATACCGTCTCGGAATTTGTGGAAGTTTGTTCCTAAGTTTTTTGAGAAATTATAGGTAGGAAGTAATTCCATGCTAACGTTTATTCCATTAACTTCTGGGATGTAATCTTATATATCTGGGAAGAGTTCAAGAACCAATGGAAAGTTCCTAACTTCTAATAAATTCTCTTCCCAAACTTCTTCCTGAAGTTCTCTCCTGAGTTTCGGAGAAGATCTCTCTTGAAAAAATCTTTAAAGTTTCTTTTTAAAGCTCTGGGAAGTCTCTTTTTAAATTTTAAACTGCAGAGAAATTACATTGGTACTAGCCTACGTGACGTACAAAGCAATACAGAGGAGCAAACGACACGAATGCTTAATTTTTCAAGGGAAACAAGACTGTTAAGGTCATTATAACAAAATCGGGAAGTGGATGACGCCGAAGAAAAAAACGAGGAAAGCTGAAACGTGTCCGATGTTAGTCCGAACGGGCGAACAGAAGTGATGAAGTGAAACAGTGATAGAAACAAGTACGGAATTGAAGAAACTGACGAAAAACAGTTGGGAAAGAGAAGTAGAACAAAAGTGGCCGAAGAAGAGAAACGTAACGGCATCAGTGGAAGAAGCATAAGCATAACCCGTAGCGGATGATGAGCAATATGAAGCAGAACAAATTGAAGGAAGCACAACGGAAAGACGTAAGCCAGTGGAATAATGCTGAAAATAAGTTTAATAGAAAAAGACAATATGAGCGAGAGAAATATAATGGACGAACAGAAGTCGAAGAAAAGAAATGGAAGATAAGAAGCACAAGAAGTTGAAAAAGTTACGAAACAGAAGGAAAAAACGTTGAAAAGGAGGTAATGAGGAGAAGTGGGAGAAGAAAAACTGGAAATATCCTACATGAAGATGTATCAATGGATTAATGTATTGATAATTTTGTAAGACATGACTTACCTGTCACTAATAAACAAAAACTACAATGTACAGCCCCATTGAGTTGTTCGAAATGATGACGTAGGGCAACGCAACTAAATGTAAGCCATTTGGATTGTACAAGGCAATATTCTTTGAATCAACCCTTTCAGGCCTAATTTTTTCCAGGTGTTGTAATACAAGATGTAAAGATAGAATGTTTTTTTTTTTAGGTTTTTCAGGTCGTCCAAACTCAGGTCAGTTTTTATGAACTTGAACATCCCAATATACTCTATAATGACTGGTGACCTTGCAGCAGATTCACTGCATGTGTTTGAATACATATCGTCACCTTGCATAGGTTATAAAGCAACCGTTATGACTGTAGACCCCAACTTCTGAACTCAACGGCAGTTTTGGTGACCTGAAACATATCAAGATATCTCATTACATCTGTCTACCTTTCAAAATACTCATTGAATTTGGTTAAATACATATTGTAACTTGGTTTAATCCAGAAAGCTACAGTTACAGCTGCAGAATTTCAGTTTTGAATTCCAGGATTGTTTGGATAACCTAGAACATACGAAGATTGAATCAAAAAGTCTGTTGCTCTTCCAAGATATTTAGTGAATATATTTCAATACAAATCGTAGCTTAGCTTAGCCCTGACAGCTTAACAACTGTAGGTCCTACGTTCTGATCTCAAGGATAGTTTGAATGACCGAGCAGTTTGCCTATTGCATTAAACAGACAAAATTTGACAGGTTTTTGAAAAAACAACAATGAAGCAACTCCGTTCAGAAGTGTGCGCGTTCAAAGAACGGCACCCCGCCTTGCCGAAAACGGACGTCATGCGGAACTTTGTGAACGCCGGATACGTCCGTTCTGGCATCTACAACATCTTGGCACTATTAGATGACAATCAGAGCACCGAAAGAAAGCCCGGTTCCGGACGGTCGACGACCCTCTGAGTGACAAGAAGCTTCAAAGGATGCTGAAGAGGAAGTCCGAGGGAAAAGTGGCTACATCGCTGCGTGCGCTTGGCCGGGAGGTCGGTTCAACCGGCCAAACAGTGAAAAAGTACCTCGCGAACATGAACAAACATGTAAGAAAGCGTAGGTCGCGTCTACTGGTTTCGAAGCTGCAGGCAACGACGCAGCGGCAGCGGCTGAATAAGATGGTCAACTCGATTTTCCCGGCGAATCACCGTGACGTGGCGGTGGTGATGACCTATCTCACCTTGGATGGCAACGACTGGCAAAGCTTTGTATTTTACTTACCCTACGAAGGAAGTGAGCTCCGAGGTGTAGTTCATTTCACACACCAAGTTCCCCAAGAAAGTGCTGATGTGGCTGACAATCAGCGCGATGGGGATGTCAAAGCCGCTCTTCTTTAGCTCCGGATTAGCCGTGAACGGGGAAATGTATAGTACGAAATGCCTGCCGGGAGATGCGTCGTTCATCAAGAAATACCATAAGGGTGAAGACGCGGTGTTCTGGCCCGATCTGCCCGGAGATTGAGCGGCTGAATATTGATGTGGTACCCAAGTCGAAGAACCCACCTAACGTCTTTCAACTGCATCCCATCGAGAATTTCTGGGCCAACCTGAAGCGTAAGATTTAGGAATTGATAAATAAAACGAAGAAAGAACTCAAAACATGCCTACACGCATGTTTTCGTCCGCCATGGCGAATGTTCTGGTTAGCTGTGCGTCCCCGCAAAATAGTTCTGGTCTCACAAGTTCCTACCTCATGCTTCCACGGGTCTATAGATGACAAATACCGCCAGCTAAGGGTTGCGAACTTAGCTGGAAGTGCAGCCTGGGCACTGTTGTCCTTCTGACTTCAGCTATATTGAGGAGGTGCGGCTTAAACAGTGTCTGTTCTGGCATCCAATGGTTGAGTAAGGAACGCTGTTTCTAAGGAGGCAGTCCCACCAACGCCACACCAATAGTAATCTTAAATTATTTTTTTCTTCGTGACAATTGCAGCAGGAACAGTTCAGATATAATTATTGTTATAATTTTGTATTGAAACACCCCTCCGCAATAAGGTCTGTATTCGCAATAATCCGTACACCTCAAAACATGAATAAAACAAAAATTTCGCATTATATTTTCGTCGTAGTTGTTTATTGCAGATTCATGGGATGTGTTTTAACAAATCTTGAAGACAAAACATAGTTATTCGGTATTTGCATAAAATTTTCAAACTTTGCGCTTAACTCCGTCCATTAGGGTTTGTACAGACTCTCCAGAAATCTTAGAAGCTGTCTTTGTCCAAATTTGCTGGAAGTGTTTGATGTCTTTGATTCCTTGTTTCTTTGCAGAAAGCTTCCGCTTCATCAGAGCCCAATATCTCTCGATTGGTCGTAGCTCTGGGCAATTTGGCGGGTTTGAGGTTTTTGGTACAATGTTCACTTGATTTGCTTGATACCACTCCATCACAGTTTTAGCATAGTGGCATGATGCCAAATCTGGCCAGAACAAAGGTTTTTCTTTGTAATTTTTGATGAAGGGTAGCAATCGATTCTGCAGACACTCTTTCTGAAAGATCTCCTTGTTGATTGTGCCTGTAGTGACGAAAGATTTACTCTTTTTGCCACACGTGCGAATTGCTTGCCACACAAGGTATTTTTTGGGAAATTTCGATGCCTTCTTCGTTCTGAAATGCTCAGCTGTAGCATTTCTGGCCATAGCAGAATAAAAAGCCAGCCCTGGAAGCTGCTTGAAATCCTCCAGGACATAAGTTTCATCGTCCATAAAAACGCATGAAAACTTCGTCAAATATTCGCAGTAAAAACGTCGAGCCCGTGATTTTGCTGCCAAGTTCTGTTTGTTGTTGCGATTTGGAACTGTTTCTACTTTATACGACTTAAGTTCCAAACGCTGTTTTGATTTTTGGACAAAACCAGATGACATCCCTATTTCACGAGCCACCGTTCGAATGGAGAGATTTGGGTCTTTCGTTAATATCCTTTTCACCTTTCGGTCCATGACAGGATCAGCACGTCCAATGTTTTTGTCACTTCTCGGCTTGCTCTCCACCGTCAAACGTTCCGAAAATGATTTGAGCACATCGTGAACAGTGGATTTAGGCAAATCCAATGTTTTGCAAGGTCCCGTATTGTATTGACAAGTCAGGATTCGCCATCTTGAATACCAAACATGAAATGTAAACATCAATCATAGTCTTTTTCATCATAGCTATACCACAGAGAAATTTTTCATTCCTAAGTGCAATATTTCAAAAGTAACAATGATTTGAAGGTGTCCAGATTAATGTGGGTACAGATTTTATAGGGAAGAGAATCTCCTTCCTAAAGCAAGTTCATACCCACAGCGCTAGAATCGAGCCCTCGATTGACAGAATAAACCCAATAGAAGGGGTCGAAGAACCCGCCCTCGTTCCGCGAAATGTTAACAATAGGGAGGAGGCAGTCCCATGCTCCCTTTCCAAATCGTTTCACTTGGGTGCCCTGATGGTCCCTCCTTTTCCCCGTTATATATTAGGTCGTGGATATTCAGTGTATTTTGTAGTGGTCATTTGATTGCTTAACTTGTGTTTGGCTGAAAGTTAAATTGGTTAGGGTTTATACCGTTCTTTACCTATTGCTCGCTGTTTTTGAAAAGCTTACTTTAGGGTGTCAAATGGTATTGCTCGCGGTCATAGTATAGATAAGAGAACAAAAAAAAAACTCATTCCCAAAAAAAAAATAATCATAAACGCGCCAATTCTATTAACATTTCAATCATGTAGTTGGAAGCGTAGACCCACTCACAAAGGGCTCAGCTAATGTCATATAAAATAGCACTAAATATGCAAATAGTAAAGCGATGTTATAAAATGAAATGATAGTGACAATTCTATTCGTACTGTCTGCATGTCAGCAGATTATGGTCCTACTGCAAATGTAGACGGACTTGCGCTTTTATTATGAACATTCGGCATCAAAAACATATCCGTCAAAAACGGGTTTCATTTATTAGTCCCACTAGATATAATATCTTACCAAGAGATCTTCAACAAACAACAAATACTTACTCTTTCAAAACAAAGATAAAACACTTCTTGCTGGAGCGAATATTTTAATTGTTAATTTGATGTTTTTAAATTTTTGTTTTGTTTTTTTACTCTTATTCTGATTAGGTTTTCTTCTTTATTTTTCTCAACCGTTATTGAATGTTATGAATATATTTTCTTTTTTTCATCAAATCTCTTCTATATATGCTTGTTTTGTAATATTTTATTTTGTGGCGCTTCTGTAAAAGGGTTTTAAACCCACTAGAAGCATACACATTGTTTTGTTATTTAGTCCCTTTGTTCATTCATATTAAAATATTGTGTCAATAATTGTTAAATTTGTTTTTTTTTTGTTTTTTTTTAGTTTATGGTTGATTTAAGAGTGTCCACTTCCAGGGAGCTCAGTCTAGAGCTTTTTGGTGTGGGGTTGAGTGGAGAGTCAATTTAAACAAAAAAAAAACCTGACAAATTGAGAAGTGTATCATATACATTAATTGTTCACGGTGTTTCTCTCTGAGGTCTCTACGTTGGAGACGACGAGAAAAACTTTAGTGATCGTCAGTCGGTGCGAATCAAAAAAAACCCAAAAAAGGAGAGAGTTCCTCTCCCATGTGCGCATCAGTAAAATCAGAGTGCACACAATAGATCGCTAGAATTACTATACAAGCCACAGTGGTACATGAGCGTCTTCCAACCGGACATTTTTGCCTGTTGAAGTGGCGGACTTAGTCGGTGCTTCGACCTACCCCGCAGTGGGATGTTAGGCAAAAATGTCGTTGGTTCGAGTACCACTGTACACATGCCCTTTTCGCTCAATTTTCCTAAAAAACATCTGTCATATTTCCAAGCCTGCCGCACACTAGCGGAACTATCAAAACTTTCTCTTCATATCTTTCATTCTAGCCAAAAACATTGTTGTTTACTCTTGGTGCCTCATGGTGATGAGCGAACATCTCCTTCTACATCAAGTGTATCATGCCTACAAGAGAAAAAAATTAAAATTCCCTGGATGATCTGAAATTATGTACTGTATAAAGAATTGGACATCTAAAATTTGCTGCTTTGTGCTGCTTATAATTGTGTTATGATGTGTAAAAGTTATATGTTACCATTATTACTATAGTATACACCAATGCTGTCCTACTTAAACCTAAAGGTTTTATTCCTGATTTAACCTACGTTTTTTTAAATGTATAAGTTGTAACTTGAAAGTGGACAGAAGCTCGTTGTAAAGAACATAAAAGCCGGTTAGAAGAAGAAGTGTAATTAGTCAGTGTTTTGCCGAAAGCTTCATTCGCGTTCAATCCTTCTGCCAGCGCTTCTTACGCAATGTGCTCTCGTTGCCAATAATCGTGCCCTCGAGTAACCGAATCAATGAACGATTTGAAAGTCAGACAATGTTGCTTAATCAAAATTTCCTAACATTTCGGAAAACCAGCCTTGAGACAAGAAGAAACAAATGCTTTTGAAAATGCACCATATGGTGTACCTCCAAAAAAACATAAAAAAAACCCAACTACCTTAGGCCCCACTGATAATCGTTTCTCCGACCAGATTGACCGAATACTTCCAAGATGGGGTCAAACTTCAATTGCTGTCTACATTACACGAGAAGAAGAAATACGACCAATTTCCTTTCCCCCCTCTCGTTTCTACCGAAGAGATTCGCTAACCTACCATTGAACTGCCTCGATTGTGGCATTCGGCGGCCGATGGTCAACGGAAGCGCAAATTGGTTTCGTTTTTATTTATGGATTTATTGATACCTTCGGTTGCGCTTCCATCGCTGGAGTTGAACGGCAATAATGGTGTGATTGCACAATAGGAAGAAAAGAAACCCACAAGATGATCGCCAAGCGCCCGATGATGTGGGCAACGCAATCCGAACGCGCCCCGTACATGATATGGTTGGTCGGTAATCAGCATTGCTAACATTGTTTGTCCTTCGGATTTGCCCGTTGGCCGCGGAGGTAGAACAGTTTGATCGCGATTGTTTTATTCAACGAATTGGTCATTTGGAAATCGTTTCAGGCATCAGATTACCGTTCTGCTCAAATACAGGGAGTAGTTTAACATTGATTCTTTTAGCATATATTCATGCGGTGGCGTCCAGTTCAAGGGCAGCGTCGAATAAATTTGCATCGGAATTCGGCACGAAGTCACTTTCATTTGACAAATTGATTCGTAACACTAGGATACGAATTATCTCGTAAGCTCTCGATGTTTGAATTGTGATCTAGATTCGCGTCTGTGCGTTAAGTGTCTTAGGTATCAAACTACCTACAGATGCAGCACAGTTTAGCTCGATGATCTCATCTCCAACGGCGATGATGGCGTGAAGAGTATAGCTCGTCTTATTGTGGTGGCGCCGCGTGAGTGCCCACCCCATCCATGAATGCGGAATGGGCACTCTTTTTCACTCTCTCTCTCTCCGAGTGCTCGCTCTTCCCGACAGTGGGATGATTGTAGAGACATGAATGAAGCTTTTCCCTCCACATGCTTTCCATGATGGGTGATTACGACCAGTGCTGCAAAGAAAAGCACCAATAATTATAAATGATACCGTCTTTAATGAATGTTTTTAATCAGAATTATGCTGTTCCTGTTTGCATCGTTCACGAGAAAAGCGTTCTGTTTGAATATAGAGCAGATGAAGTTCATGCAAGAATGCAACTTGTCAGTTTTGAACGGCTCGAAATTGAAGGCCATCACAGTAAACCTTGGATATCCGTCCTCATACCAGCGTGACATTCCATCTTCCGGATTGTTAATCCTTTCCTTTCTCGAACTGTGGGGACTGTGTAGTTTGCTTTATTTTTTAGAAGTGGAATTTTAGGAATTTCGGCAAATCTACCTTCCACAGTTTTGCCTTTCTACGCCTTCTGCTGGCTGCTAAAAATTCAACTCACACCCAACTTTGACTGTGGTCACGAATTGTTCAGTTCAGGTTTCTTCGTCTTAACTAAATCGTCGTTGTCACCGTTCAAGCCGGTACATTCCGTGCCGGTTCGCAAGGTGTGATTTTTGCAGCCGGTAGACTTGGACTTGGTGATGTGAGATAGCTGGCGAAGGGAGTTTGGCTGATCCGGGGCAGGTTTGTGTGTGTGTGAGTTTGAAAGCTTGTTTGTTTTTTCTTTGTCGAATGTCACCCGCAGTGGTCTTTGGTGCCGATTTTTTATTTTGATGATTTCTTGCCGTAAGCAATCGGGATAATAGTAACGATAGTGAATATATATGAAGACCGGTCGAGCGTTATACATTTTAAAACAAGTTGAAGGCGATGAATATCAATCTTCTATATAATAAAAATGAGTTGGGGTTTCCTTTGTCACGATTTAACTCGCGAGCGGAAGGACCGATCGGCGTGAAATTTTGTATGCAGAGATTTTTGGGGCCGGAAAATAATCTTATGATGGTTTAAGACCCCTCCCTTCACTGGAAAGGGGGGCTCCCATACAAATGAAATGCAAATTTCTACACAACTCGAGAACTAATCAAGCAAAAGAAACCAAATTTAGCATGTGTGAGTTTTTGAAGGCAAAAAAGGTTTTAATGGTAGCTTGAGAACCCTCCCCGTCATAAAAAGGGGAGCTCCCATACACATAAAACAATCTGCATAACTCAGGAACTAATCAAGCAAACGGAACGAAATTTAGCATGTGGTGGTTTTTTAAGACAAAAAATATTTCTATGTTGGTTTGAGACCCCTTCCCATCCTAAGGGGGGGGGGGGGGGGGGGCTCCGATACAAATGAAATACACTATTCTGCATGACTCGAGAACTAATCAAGCAAATGGAACCAAATTTAGTATGTGGTGGTTTTTGAAGACAAAAAATTGTTCTATGTTGATTTGAGACCCCTCCCCTTTCTGAAAGGGGGGGAACCTATTCAAATGAAACGCAAATCCTTGCATAACTCGAGAACTAATAAGAGAAATGGAACCAAATTTCGCATGTGGAAGTTTTTGAAGGAGGGAAATGTTTCTATGGTGATTTAAGACTCTTCCGTCATATGAGGAAGAAGGGGGAAGGGGGTGCTCTCAAACAAATGGAACCCAAATTTCTGCATAACTCGAGAAATAATCAAGCAAATGGAACCAAATTTGAAATGGACGAGTTTTTTAAGGCATGAAATGTTTTTATGGTGGTTCAAAGCCCCTCCTCCCTCTAAAAAGGGGGCTCTCATACAAATGAAACAAATTTCAACCAAACATGAGAACAAATTGAATGCAAATTTGTATTCAGTGGTTTTTGGGTCCGGGAAAGCATCTTATGATAGTTCGAGAGCCCTCCCGCTTCTAGAAAGGGTGGGATCCCATGCAAATGAAAAACAAATTCCTGCATAACTCGAGAACTAATCAAGCAAATGGAACCAAAATTGGTATGGGTGAGTTTTTGAAGGCAAGAAATGTTTTTGTGGTAATTTAAGACCTCTCCTCACTCTGAAAAGGGGGGCTACCATACATACGAAACACAAATTTAAACCAAACATGAGAACTATCCCTACCGCTATGCAAATTTGTATGCAGGGGTTTTTGGGTCCGGGAAAGGATCTTATTATAGTTTGACACCCCTCCCGCCTTTAGAAAAAGGGGCTCCCATGCAAATGGAAAACTATTTTCTGTATAACTCAAGAACTAATCAAACAAATGGAAGCAAATATGGCATGTAGAGGTTTTGTAGGCAAGAAATGTTTCTACGGTGGTTTGAGACCCCAAGCAATAGAAACCAAATTTAGCATGAATGAGGTTTTAAAGGCAAGAAAGGTTTCTATGATGGTTTCAGATTCCTCTTCGCCCTGAAAGAGGGGGCTCCTATACAAATGAAATACAATATTCTGTATAACTCGAGAACTAATCAAGCAAATTGAACCAAATCTGGCATGTGGAGGTTTTTGTAGATGAATACTGTTTCAATGCTAATTTGAGACCCCTCCCTTTTCTGAAGGGGGGGGGGGCTCCCATACAAATGAAACACAAATTTATGCATAACTCGAGAACTAATCAAGAAAATGGAACCAAATTTAGCATATGGAGGTTTTCGAAGGAGAGAAATGTTTCTTTGATGATTTGAGACCCCTTCGCCTTCTTAAAGTGGAGGGAGGGATCTCCCATATAAATGGACCACAAACTTTTGCATAACTCGAGAACTAATCCAGCAAATGGAATCAAAATTGGCATATGGAGGTTTTTGAAGGAGAGAAATGTTATTATGGTCATTGAGACTCTTCCGCCTTCTGAAGGGGGGAGGGTTCTCAAACAAATGAAACACAAATTTCTGCATAACTCGAGAACTAATAAAGCAAATGGAATCAAATTTGACATGTGGATTTTTTTGAAGATCAGACATATTTTTATTCTGGTTTGAGACCCCTTTGCCCTCTGAAATGGGGGGGGGGGCTCTCACACAATTAAAACGTTATTTTCTGCATAACTCGAGAACTATTCAAGTAAATGAAACCACATTTGGCATGTGGGGGTTATTGGAAACAGGATTTTTATTTATATTAAAATGGATTTCTGTCTGACTGTCTGTCTGACCGATCGGAGTGAAAATATGTATGCAGGTATTTTTGGGGCTGGGGAAGGTTCTTATGATTGTTTGAGACCGCTTCCCACTTCCGGCTCGCATACAAATGAAACACAAATTTCTGCATACCTTGAGAACTAATCAAGCAAATGGAATCAAAAATGGTATGCAGGGTTTTTTGAATGCAAGAAATGTTTCTATGGTGAATTCAAACAAAACTTTCAACCAATCCTGAGAATTATCCAGGTAACTAAGCCACAAACTGTGTATTGTCTGGGTAAGAAGAATGTTCTGATAGAAGTTTGAACCCCTTATTACTCAAAAAAAAAACTCATTAAAAAAAAGCGTCAGTTCTATGTAATGTTCATTCATTTAGTTGCAGGCGTAGCAACGCTTGCACCGGGATCAGCTAGTAACTGATAATTATTATAGTTAACTAGGTGAATCTGATGCGAGTGCTGATACGTTTTCTTCTTCATGAATGAAAATTCAATAAAACTTCATGAGATTTCTCCCTTACAGAGGGGAGAGGGGTCTTAAACCACCATACAATCATTGCCTTCAAAACCACATGCCTAATTTGGTTCTATTTGCATGATTAGCTCTCGAGTTATGCAGAAATTTGTGTTTCATTTGTATGGAACCCCTCTCCTTCTTCCAGGAAAGTGGAGGGGTCTCAAACAATCATAAAAACTCTTCCCCAGCACCAAACACGCCTGAAGTTTTGTAAAGCCGCATGCATGTTTAGGTCCAAATCAAAAGAACAGTCACAGGGGCAACATCAAAGTTAGCGGTAAAACGGTGCACAGTGGGAAAAAAGATCCCGAACCGCGAAAGAATTCTATATCTCAGCTCGGAGTGGAACGTTTTCTGTAAATGTCACTTTTACCGTTTCGTTTGTTTCGTTTACCGCACAGCTCGACGAAGATATGGTCGATTTTATCCTGATTCCCCTAATATTTTTGGGTTATTCAGAGATTGCTTTGTTCGGTTTGACTCAAGATCAACAAATTAAATTTAGTCCTGTGTAAAATTGCCTGAAAAGTCGATTAGAGTTGCTTTCATTAACCGAAACCGATTCCAATCGATTTTCCAGCAAATTTTACAAAGAACAAGCCATAATTTGTTGATCTTGAGTAACTCCGACCAAAGAAATCTATGATCAACGGAAAACTATTAGAGGAATCAGGGTAAAATCAGCCATATCTACGTTCACAGATCCGTGCGGTATATGAAACCAATTTTAATCGATTTCCCAAAAAAAATTACAAAGAACTAGCATTATTTTATTGATCTCGAGTCACACCGAGCAAAACAAATTGTGAAAAACATGAAAATACTAGGGGAATCAGGGCAAAATCAGACATATTTTCATTCACAGAGCCGTGCGGTAAACGAAACCTACTTCAATCGATTCTCCTAAAATTTTTACATAGGACTAGCATGATGTCACACCGAGCAAAGAAATTTGTGAACAACAAGGAATATTAGGGGAACTAGGGTAAAATTAGCTCATTTGCTCCTCAAGCAGTTCCGTGGGCCAATGAGTAATTGCTAATAGGCTTCAACGATATTTTGAACGACTTTCCATATTTGATTACATATCACACATATTGCTGGAAAGGAGAACCATGTAGCTGATTGTTTGTCAAGACTACCCTTAGAACAAAACATGAGTGCGGCAGATTTCGAAGAAAGTCAACGTAGCTCTTTCATAGAACCAGTGTGTCAAATATTCTCTTCGTGTACCTAAAAACATAAGATAACCTTGACGAGTGATACACCCGTTATTCTCTCACTATGCAACAATGATATGTTGTAGCTTGAATTTATTGCAACAAAATACGAAGAAAACAACAAAATGTTGCATCGATGATGGGAAAGAGACAAGTTGCTGTAAGAAAATGTTGTGATTCGCACACATGTTGCAACGATCTTGTTTTCCTGTAACAGCGACAAAATAACGTTTTGTCATTATTGCAGCACACTACCGATAGCAACAATGCTTTATCAGCAACATGAAAAATAGCGACAATCAGTTGTTGCTGTCGAACAAATTACTGATCTGACTAAATATAAAATTTGTTGTGGATAGACTTCCACCTGAAGAAAAATGCCTGTATGAAATCACACACAGAACAAAAGCGAACACTATCTTGTGCCAACTTGTTGCAAATTGACTATTTTATCAGGGCAAAATAAAAAATATGTGCGTTTAACGCCTGGTTTAAACCCAGAACATCTTGAACATAAAGAAGTTCAGTACAGAGGATCTACAGTTGTAACTATAGTTTTTCCGATTACACAAAGTTACGATATCTATTCTACCATGTTTATTTAGTCTTATGGAAGATCAACAGATATAGTGAGATAATCTGGGATGTTCTAGGTTGTCCAAACTGTCCTGGAGTACAGAACTTAGAATTTACAGTTGTAGCTTAAGTTTTTCGGCTATACAAAGTTACGACATGCATTCAACCTTGTTGAATCTTTTGGATTCAACCCTGTTGACAACAGACATTTTGAGATAAACTGGGATGTTCTAGGTAATCCAAACTGTTCTTCAGTTCTTAACTTAGGATCTACAGTTGCAACTGTAGCTTTTTGACAATCCAAATTACCGATATGTAATAAATAAAGTTGATTGCATCTTTTGAAAGGTCAACCGATACTATGAGATTTGGGATGTTTTAGGTCAATCAAGCTGTCCTGGAGTTCAGAACTTAGAATCTACAACTGTAACGGTTGCTTTTTCAGCTATATGTACGATATATATTTAACCATTTTAATTGAGTCTTTTGGAAGGTCAACAGACATAATGAGATAATCTGGGATGTTCTAGGTGATCCAAACAGTCCTGGAGCTCAGATCTTGGGATCAACAGTTGTAACTTTAGTTTTGCGGTTTGTCAAATTTACGATATAATTATGAAATCTGGAATGTTCTGGGGCCTACCAGGCTGTTCATTAGTTCATAGATTAGGATTTACAATTGAAACTGTAGCTTTTTCAGATGTGCAAATGTACGATATGTGTTCAACTATGTTCATTGGATCTTATGAACGAGCAACCAACATTATGAGATAATCTGGGATATTCTAAGTCATCCAACCTATCCTGTAGTACTGAACATAGGATCTATAATTGTAACTGTACCTTTTTCGGCTACACATAGTTATGATACGTTTTCAAACATGTTTATTGAGTCTTCTGGGTGGTATTCAACCATGTTCAGTGGATCTTCTTTTAGGTCAACCGACATTATTGGATAGTCAATCCTCACAGAATATTTTTTGGCACATTATGGATATGAATCACTCAAATTGGTTGTTTGTTATAAACTTCAAGAATGCATCTTGCAGTTGAAAAGTTCTGATTGAATATGTCAAACAAAACTGATGATTCTGGTTTGGCTGAACCAATTGTAACTGTATCTTTTTTAGCTGCCAGGCAAACATAGAATGGCCAATATTATCTCAGATTATCACATAATATTTTTTGACTTTCCAGAAGATTCAATAAACGTGGTTGAGTGCATATCGCAACTTTGTATTGTTGAATTATCTACAGATACAATTGTAGATTCTAGGTTTTGAGCTGAAGAGAAACACCAAAATACAGTACATTTACCATCACTGACCCAGATCGTGTCCAGATGTGGCCAATGTAGTTTTTGACACTTGATTCTACCACTAGTGCTCTTATTTTGTATTTCGTATGTGATTTGGGGTGTAGCATAATATGTTCTGGTTCAAGTAAAAAAAGAAGGCTTTTTTCCTGCTGTACCTAGAACATGCCAGTAAGGTTTTGGGCAATTATCGAATTTAAATGTAATTAGAGATGTCGCATGGAAAATTTTGGTTCAGATCAAAAACTGGCCACATCTCCATAAGTACCCGCAGCATGCCCGGAGGTGGCCAGCGTTCTCCTGAGCAATATGTATGGCTCCCATTCATCTTGTAATCGAATTCTTATGTAATTTGACGCGTCTCACGATAGCTTGGAAATATTTTAGATAATATCTTCAAAAGCAATCCATACCCATTGGAAACACATTGTAACTCTCCGGGTGAGAGTTCTTGATGTGACGCAAACAATTTGTCAACAGAAACGTTTTCGGACTGTACTTGCAATTAAGACCCAGGCTAAAACTAAGATCCCCGTTCTCGGAACGAAATATGTTTCGAACTTGTTGGGACACATTTCCTCTTTAACAAATGTAGAATCCATTTTTTTTTGTTTTTAAACAACACAACGCAACAATATGCACTGAGGAAATGCCACAAGGAACGAAAATTACTGATCGCTCGAATATTGAAAGAACAGCACTAGTCGGAATTGCAAAAGTTTTGATGAAACGTATGCAATAAATAGGAGAATGTCGCTAGAAACGGTCAATGGTTGAAAAGATGAACACTAGCTGTTGCAAATCAAATTATTTTTAGGAATAAATTAATTATCTTATGATATTGAAACAACACGCATGATGCACTTTAGTTCATGTTAACAGAACAAACTGAAATTTATTGCAAATCGTATGTTTTTCATTAAAGCAGTAGGTATCGATCTTCCATCTTAACCAACTATCCCCTATCACTTGACGAAATTTTTTAGAGAGAAAGAGAGATAAAACAAAACATTGTCTCTTTTCGGTAGATGCAACATGTGACATTATTGAATTTATTTATGTTGCATACAAAGCAATATACAAACAACGCCTTGTCTCTTTCCTAAAAAATAACAATCGGATGTTGTGAAACATTAATATCTTGATTCAACTGCCATGCAATTTGTCATTATTTTGTTGAGTATGCAACAATGATAAAGATACATTATTTTTTGTCCCAACGTAGAAAAGTTAGGACAATGTCTTTATAATTCATGCATTCACGAATTTTGATTCATTGGTTGTCAGTGGTCAAAATTGAAAAGTCCCTTTCAGCCAACAAACACGTCGCACATCGCCTCAGAGCTCTGTCCGGGCAAGGGGGGTCATCAGCTCAAGCATCAGCAGCAGCAAGCCAGTCGGTCGGAGAAATTTTCACTCACCTTCACGCTCACACTCCCCGCTATCTTTCTCCCGACGATGAACCTAGGAGCTTCACAGAGGAACGCAACCTACAGCCAACAGTAGGTAGGTTCAGAAGCACGCGTCGCTCAAAAGTCATAAATCTTTCGCTTTTCGCTGCAGATATCGGACCCGGTTGGTCTACCGCCCCAAAATGCCCATATGCCAAGACCCAACTCCCCCCGCCACGCCACCGATGTCGTTTCCGAACCGTGCTTCGGAGTGAGCGGTGAGCGGTGAGAGTTCCTCCGACGAGGCACTCTTTCTCTTCGGAAAGAAGGCGAAAAATTGTGGCGCACGCTCGCCAGTGGGGTAGGTTATTGGGGAGCACGTGGAGGCAAGTGCGAGGAAAACGCCGCATGTGCGCACGATCATCATCGTCATCGGATTCACTCACATGCCAACCAACAGACAGAAGGCGAAGTGCAAACACGAACGCCGAACGAACCGGAGCCGAATATTTTGCAAATCTTCGTTGGACCGCGAGACGAACGAAGCACACAGTTGATTTTCGCGAGGGTTTTCGATTGCTTGGGCTGCAGCTCCACGCTCCAGAGGCATATGTGACTCGTTCGAGTGAGTATGGAAGTGGTGTTAGAAATTCGATCGAGTGTGACGGCTGCTGGAGAAGAGCAGGATTAGGTTGCTTCTTGTCGATGAGTGGAAGAATGCCGGTCGGTGATGGCGCTCACGGGATGTGTGTGAATTTCGGCATTGGTTTGGGCGCGCGCCGGCCGAATTTGCCGAGTACCGAGAGCTTCGGCGGCCTCGGGGATGCGTGGTCAAATTGTGCAAAGTGCCGAATTCGTTCGTTCGGGGGCTCTGTGTGTAGTGTGGGTCTACCAGCGTCAGTGGCTGGTTCATCATCGACAGTCGCGCTCAGTCCGTGGAACAGTATGGTGTTGACTCCTGCTCTCTTCCCAAAAAGACGGGTTTCTGACAGACATCAGCCAAGCCAAGCCAGCAGGGAAGAGGTGAAGAGTGCTGCAGAAGTGTACTGAGGAACAGAATTAAAGCAAATTAGGAGGCCCCCGTCCAAAAGTGCTGTTGTGTTTGTTCATAAACAGTTGCTCCGGACAAGTGTAGACAGGCTCGATCTAAATAGCCTTCAGTTCTTGTGTTTAGTGTGCGTTTTTCGTGTGCTTGTTATGTTCAGTTCGGTTGGTTTGAGTTTTTTGGGTTGAGTTTTTTTTTCGGGAGGAACAGACACGACCGACCGGCTTGATATATTAGAACCAATCGACGGGCGGAGTGGTGGCAGCTCATGTTCGGCAGAAGGAAGGCACAAATAATATATGTAATCAAATACTGGCGAACCCGGAACTGAATGGCCGGTTTTAGCGAATTGACTGAAGGCCGAATCCAATCCGTGCGAAACTCAACTCAGCCGTTTCACATTGGCTGATTAAATTTATCGATCGAGGAATCTCCACTTCTAATCCCATTACTTACGAGGCCGGGTGGGTAGAGCGAGCTAATCCGGCATGGTGTCACATTGTAGGTTCCAGACTGGAGCTGAACATTCGAGTGAAGCAATTTCCTGCCGCCGTTCCCTGATAAGAAATGCATACAGACACAAAACACGCGGAAATTTTCCCCAGCAACAGCTGATACCAGCGCAAAATTTCAGGACCAATTAGAGGCCACCCTAATGAATCGCTCGGAAGGCCACCAACCGACGCGATGAATTGAATTTTCAGCAAGACCTTCAACCGAGAGAACCACACCATATTTTTTGTTGAACATAAAGAGTAGATGAGCTAATATTTGCAAATGATTATCAACACCAACACACGACGACCGACGACGATGAAAGCAACCAGCTGAAGTTTGCAAACCTGCCACTGGTCTGTCGGCCTGTTTAGATTAGTCCGACCGACGGAGGAGCAGAAGCTGGAGGAAGTGGCCGAGAAGCATGAGGAATCCCACAACTACAAGCGGGGAATCGCAATCGAAGCGATAAGTGTGCGACTGACTCTTGGCTCATCTGTTTGGGAAAACAGTCCGCTTGTTCTTCTTACTGTTGTTGCTGGCCTTGGCGAATGCGATCACACCAATCGAATTATAACTTCCTCCAAATGGTCTTCGGCCTGGTCGGGAACTCGAAAAAATAGCGACAAACACACATCCAGGGCAAAAGTTTTACGTTCTTTCATTATGTTTGCCATAAGTTCGGTTATGTCCTGTCCTGCCACGGAACAAAAAAAAAAGTGGAAAGTTTTGTACTGTTTCTCAGTTTCCCAACAGCTGCCACATATTCTTGCGGCAGGAAAAGAAAACTTCGAACTAGAAAACATTGTTGATTTTCATTATTCCGTTTCACACTCGTGACTTTTGAGTTTGAAGACTCCGGCGGGAGGAAGGAAAACCTCCGGATGAAATAATGGAGAAAAATCGGGAAAGTTGTTCCTTCGAAAGTTGTAGTTTGTTTCTTTCGCTTTTCGGTTCCGTCCAGTTCTGTTCTTTTTATTGTTTTTTTTTCGAGAAGAAAATGAGCAAAGTTTGCCTCCGCCAGCGAGGGTGGGGACTCTGAAAGACAAACCCCTCAAAACCTAAGTGACGGTTCGAGAAGAACACAAAATGATTGATCGTTAGTTTCTGCGGAGCCGGGGGTGGCAGGATATCGATGGAATCGATTCGAGCGCACGCATTTCGGTTCGGTTCGGTGGATTTAGCCGTAATTGGACAGCTGGTGACCGGCGATGATGACGCTGATGATGATGATGATGTCAAACTCTGCGTGGTTCGGGACTGCGGAACAAGCGAAACACCATACGAGCGAGAGACAGAGAGAAAGTGAAGGCGCCGAACAGCGCGCGATGAGGTAAGCGAAAAGTTCGGGAATAATGTATTTTGGTCTCAATAATTTTACTCCTACGATCCTTTTTTTCTATATGGCCCCGTTGGGGGTGTTTAGGGGGAAAGTTTTCCTCTTGTCAATTCGATAATATGAGTTAGTTTCCAAGTTCAAAATTTTTATCCGCACCCCGAAGGAAACTGCTATCATCAATCATATATTTATCTGCAATGCCGAGAGTCATTGACCTTTCGAAGTGGGGTCGGGGAAGGGGAAAGGGATGGAAGGGTGCGATATTGGTCCTTAAGCTCTGGTGAACCAGTTTTTGCCGGACATGCGCAGTGCATTTGGCAAGCCACGACAGTTCACGGTGGGAATAGTGCTTGGCGCACGGGAGTCGGTTTGCTAGTTCTTTAATGCACAGCCAAAAAAAATATTAAATTCTTCAACGTAATTTCCGTTGACCTATGATTTTTTTATGTGATGCCAGGGATGCCAGATTATTTTCCTAAAAGCTTGCATTCAAACGTTCAAAGATCTACAAAATATCAGAAATGTCTGGAATATCTTTCTTGGAATTGATTGCATAGTCTCAACAGGAGGTTTGTTAATCTTTTTTTTTAAAATATCTTAAAAATGTCCACAGAACCAGAATTTAAAGAAAATCTAACTCACAAAATCAGCGTTGAGGCAAGTGTTCCCATTAGCTGCTCCCTTACTCTTGAATTCATTCTTTTTGGTTCATACTAAATTAGATACATTTATGGTTACAGATGGTTACAGCATAAATAACGAAAAAAAATCACCTCCCTTCCATTTTTATTTATTACTAGGTGAACCCTGTACAAGTGAACTGCCACCTTTTCTTTTTGAAATGTATTCTAAAGTCTCTACGTTCGAAATTCTATGTAATTCACTAGTACTGAACCAGGGTTGCAGCTTGGTAACCATTTTTAGAACTTTGCTCTGAATCTTTTGAAGTGCTTTTTTCTATAATAGCACAACAACTAGACCATATTGGCACAGCATAAAGCATGGCCGGTCTAAAAATTTGTTTGAATATCAGAAGTTTGTTCTTCAAACAATTTTTGGATGTTCTATTTTTAAGACACATAAACATTTCATATATTTATTACAATTGGCTTGAATGCTCTCAATGGGAATTTTAAAAGTTCATTTTTCATAAAGTATAAGTCCAAGATATTTTATTTTATTTTACCAAGAAATTGGAACTTCGTTCATAGTGACTATATGACTATTACTTGGTCTCAAAACTGCAGCTGTATGCTCGTGTGGGAATATTATAAGTTGAGTTTCGGCAGCATGTGGATAAATCTTCCATTTTTGAAAATAATCAGTAAAAATGTCCAAGCTTGTTTGTAGCCTCCTGGATATAACACGAAGACTTATTCATTTTGCGGAAACGCCTGTGTCATCAGCAAAACAAGATTTGTGACAGCCCAAAATATTTACGTATATTAATTTGTGACTTCGACTATTGAGTTTCATTTGTTCTAACGGGTTTTTATTTTTGTTATTATAGCTGTGTTGCATAAGTAATTCTATTCGCAAATTTATTTATCTAATAAGGAATATCAAAATTATATATGTATATATATATATATATATATATATATATATATATATATTATATATATATATATATATATATATATATATATATATATATATATATATATATTTATATTTATTATTATTATTCTGTTGCTTCCAGTACTGAAACTATTGGATTGGAAAACTAATAACAGTTATTTATTCAGGCTGCATGCCGAAACTACAAACTTTTGAGTTAACTCCAGCCATTAGGGTCTGTACAGACTTCTCTAGCTGCTTTTTTTCCAGGACTTTTGAGATTTTTCTACAGTTGTAGCTTGTTGTTTATATTGAGATAATTCTTTCTTCACGAGAGCCTAATATCGCTCGATTGGTCGCAACTCCGGGCAGCTAGGTGGATTCGCCTCTTTCAGGTACAACATGGACTCCATTCGCTTTATACTATTCCAAAACATCTATGGCGTAGTGACAAGATGCCAAATCTGGCCAAAATAGCTTCTTTAGGCATTCTTCACGGTATATTTCCTTGTTTCCCGCTCCGGTAGTGATGAAGCTTTGGCCCGCTTGACCACAGCTGCATATTGCCTACCAAACCAATTTTTTTTTGGGAAACTTGGACTTTTTCTTCACCCTGAAATGCTCCTCTATGCCGTTCCGTTGCATGGCAGAATAAAAAGACATTCCGGTAAGCTGCTTAAATTCTTCCAGCACATACGTTTCATCGTTCATTATCTCGTCCGAAAACTTATTAAACGTCAAATATTCGTGATACAACTTGCGAGCCCGGGTTTTAGCCATCACATTTTGTTTATCATTACGGTTCGGTACTTGAACTTCATACCTTGCCGATGCTTGGAAGTATGCACGAAAGTTGAATACATTTTTATTTTTCTAGTAAATAACACTACGTACCGAAAGACCTGGTCTCGTCTGCAATATTTACTACATCATCGCATCTTTCTGGTGGTTCCTTAGATCCATTTTTGTTCCGCTCTCAGCCTTCCTGACTGTTGTCAAACGTGTAGCGAAAGATTTAAGAACGTTATTGGCAGTGCTTGCATAAAAACCAAGCTTATTTGCAAGTTTTCATACTGACAGATCCAGGGGCTTATTACGGTTGTCACCTTCACTATCACTTTCACTTCACTTACACACCACATCATCTTTTTTTATGCTATTACTGGTATCACCGTGATCAAAAACGAACTCCGTGAGGTGGAAGTGATAGTGAAGTGAAAATCGTAGTAGCCCTTAGGAAATCTTCGGTTTGCGTCACTTTTTTCGGTGGCGTGATGGTGCCGTGGCAACCATAATAACACCGAGTTCATTCGATTCGTCACCTCGGATGAACTATTCCATATTTTTTCACTTCGGTAACATCCGTAATAAGGTTTTTTGTTTTCACTTCGTTTTCACCGTGAAGCGAAAACCGTAATAAGCCCCCCAGATTTTCATTGCGACCGCACACAATAACTATTCGCACTTGCTCTTCTTTCGACGCCATCTTCGATCTAAAAGCTTGTAGTATCACCAAAAATTAATTTTACACAATGAACAGACATACGTTCATCAGAGCCTCCCTTCTAGAGAGGGGATTGGTCTCGAACAATTTCTTGCCTTCAAAAATCTACACATGCCAAATTCGGTTCCACTAGCTAGATTCGTTCTCAAGTTGTGTATGTAAGAGATACCACTCATTGTTATAAGGCACAGCCAATATACAGTGGATCGTCCTCTACGAATGACTATGTCAAGTTCTACATCTGCCTGTATTCAATTTAACACTGTATGAAGGGCCAAAAATGGATGAGCGGACTCGTAAGTAAAGGCACTTACGCGTAATCCGTGGATAGGGAAAAATCTCCTTCCAGTGATAAGATCCTATAACCCAATGTCGAACCAGCCATTATTCGTGGGGAGTTCCCAATGAGTAGGGAGAAGACCCTAGCAGAGGAAAATAACAAGCTGGTATCATATAAGTAACAAGTTTTGTTATCTCAGTTATCATTTTGAACTCACTTGTTATCGCATAACAAATTTAGTTGTCAACATTGACAAATTTTGTCATCATCTGTTATTGATTTTTAAAGACGATTTTTGACGCACGTTGCTGAATTCTACCATCATGCTGACGAATGCTGAATATTACCAACATTTTAAAGATATGAAATTGAGCTTCTCAAAAGAAGCACTACTTTAGTTATTAGTGTATGAATTTGGTGTCATGTTGATAACATAATTTGAAATTATCTCTAGAAATTTGTTCATCTCACAATTTTTCTTATCAAAAAGAACTCTATGATAATAAAATAAGTTGATATCGTGATATTCAACGAATATCAATGTAACAAAAGAGATAACAAATTAATATTCGTTGGATATCACAATTGAAATTCGATTTATTATCATTGAGTTCATTTCGATAACAAATTTTGTGATGTGAACAAATTTTTTGAGATAATTTATCTTATCAACATGATATCAAATTCATACAATTGTAACTGAAGTAGTGCTTCTGGTGAAAAACGCAATTTTATATCCATGATATGCTAATATTTACCATTCGTTGGTATGCTCGAAGAATTCAGAAATGTTCGTCGAAAATTGTCTTTAAAAATTGATAACAGATGATAACAAAACTAGTCAATAACAAACTAATTTTGTTATGCAATAACAGGTGAATTCAAAATAACATCTGAGATAACGAAAGTTGTTACTTATTTGAAATCAATTTGTTATTTTACTCAGAAATGGCACTTCGCACTAATGTTACGGCGGTGCGTGATATTTGTAACTTCACAGAGGATACAACCATAATTCTCCTCACATAAAGTAAAGTGCTCTTTTATTCGGTGAAAAATAGACACAGTGAAAGTGTGCGCCTGTGATGGGATTACCTGGAGTGAGTGAACCACACCTTCTTTTAAACGATGGCGCTCACGTGCTTTCATCTGTCTTCGCCCACGTGCTCTCGCCTGCGATCACTGCCGCGTACGGCTACGCGGGGCGAGGACGCGCCAGTGCTCTCTCTCTGTGATTCGCTGGTGCGATTGAAAGTTAAAACATCGTCGGAGTTGCAGAAAATGTCCGAATAAAGGAAGAAACATGATTCTTTCTTCCTTTGATATGTAGCGTCAAATCGAATTTGCAATCACTGCTGTATATTAGCAGAAGAGCCCACGCCAGTGAGCTCACTGGGACGCACGCGTCAGGGAATTTAACTGGATTCGCTTCTGTGAATTTGAGAGCTCTTCTTCTCACTCTAGAGCGATCGAGTGTAGTGTGAATAATTTTCTTCACTCACATGCGCTACACGTATGCAAACACGGGGGTGAATATAAACAAGAGAGAAGAGCTCTTGTTGAGGTAGGAAGAGTGTGTGGACAATTTGAAATCTCTCTCTACCACACTGAGGATATGGACATCTTGAAGGGTCTTGTTGAATGCCAAACTATACATTTTAAAAGCATTTTTAACACGAAATGATGTATTTTTTTCAAAGACTTTTTTCGGATGTCAGTGTAAGGAACTTGATTTCAAATTGATGACATAAACTGGATTTGTTACCAAAATGTTCGCAGTAATAATAAAATAAGCTATCAGTCTGATATTCCCCGAGTATTTTGTTGTTATTATTTCTTTTATTTTGGCTGATTATTCATTCTCAATGATAACATATTTAGTAATCAAAAAATGATAACTTGGTATTAGAACTTGTTATTACTTTGGTTTCATCCTTTGCTCGGGGAGCTCGCCTTTTTTTGTTGTTTTCTTCCATTCGATAGGTATGTCATTCCTCAGCGGTCCTGATTATTTCTGTATTATTTCTGCTTTCTGTATCATTTCTGCTAATCATTCTATTGGAACTCCATCCGCGAATTTAATATACTCCATCCATTTTTTGCTTGACAAACTTTTCAACATAACTGATAGTTTTTCAAATTCCTTTGCTTGCTTCAAAATCTTTAAGGTTCATAAAAACACTCTTGCTAACTTGTCTAACTTGCAAACACTCTTGTCTACGATTTCCGTTTCTTTACTTATAAAATGTGTTTCTGGATGTTCTGATAAATGTTTATCGCAGCTTTACTAGGTTATTCTAAAAGTTTTTAAAGCGAAAATTAAAAAGTATATTATATTTTTTTTTTGGGGAAATCACGTTTATTGCTCTGTATAGTCTAGTATATACTAAAAGGCGATACGGTCAAAATTTGGTCAATATCAACTTGACGTATTTCTCTCAATTTTGCATTAAAAAAACCTGAACACCCCTCATTTTGAAGGTGTGTGTGTGTAGAATGTTGCTCCTATTTTGATTTTGGAATTCACTCTTCAGTTGTCAAAATGCCGTCCAAGCAAGAAGAGCAGCGTATCAAAATTTTGCTCGCGCATCGCGAAAATCCGAGCTACTCGCACGCAAAGTTGGCAAAATCACTAAAAGTTGCCAAATCAACCGTTACAAATGTAATTAAAGTGTTTGGGGAACGTTTGTCGACAGCCAGGAAGTCTGGATCGGGGGGAAATCGAAAACCGGAGCCGCTGAGACGACAAAGAGAGTTGCCGGTAGTTTCAAGCGAAACCCTAACCTATCTCTCCGAGATGCCGCAAATAAGCTGGGTGTATCGTCTACAACCGTGCATCGAGCCAAAAAAACGAGCCGGACTATCGACTTACAAGAAGGTAGTGACTCCAAATCGCGATGATAAACAAAATACGACGGCCAAAGCGCGATCCCGGAGGCTGTACACGACGATGCTGACGAAGTTTGACTGCGTGGTAATGGACGACGAAACCTACGTCAAAGCCGACTACAAGCAGCTTCCGGGACAGGAGTTTTATACGGCAAAAGGAAGGGGAAAGGTAGCAGATATTTTCAAGCACACGAAACTGTCAAAGTTCGCAAAGAAATATCTGGTTTGGCAAGCCATCTGTACCTGTGGCTTGAAAAGTAGCATTTTCATAGCTTCCGGGACTGTCAACCAAGAAATTTACGTGAAAGAGTGTTTGAATAAACGTCTGCTGCCTTTCCTGAAGAAACACGGTTGTTCCGTACTGTTTTGGCCGGATTTGGCATCTTGCCATTACGGTAAAAAGGCCATGGAGTGGTACGCCGCCAACAACGTGCAGGTGGTTCCCAAGGACAAGAACCCTCCCAACACGCCAGAGCTCCGCCCAATTGAGAAATACTGGGAACCTAAAGAAGACCAAAAAAACTGCTAAGGACGAGCAGCAGTTCAAGGCAAACTGGCTTTCTGCGGCGAAGAAGGTGGACAAGCTGGCTGTACAAAATCTGATGGCAGGGGTCAAGCGTAAGGCCCGGCAAGTTGGATTTGGAAAAGCGGAAGCCTAACTGAATATTTTTCCTGAATTTTATACTAATTGAACTTGAAAAAGAAATTTAATTTGATTTTTTAAATAAACGATTTCACCGATTTACACGCGTTTTCCCTTGACCAAATTTTGACCGTATCACCCTTTAGTGGTCCAACGTCCCATCACGAAAGTGATTTTCTGGAAGACCAGCAAAATACTTCTCTACGACGGCTATAACCTCTTGGTTTGAAGAAAAATGCCTTCCACGAAGGAACTTTTTTGAGGTGTGCGAACAGCCAGAAATCAGAGGGAACTAAATCTGGCTAAAAGGGTGGATGTTTCAACTTCGTACCCCACTTTACTGCTTATTGCGATGGTTTTTTGAGCTGTGTGATCTGGTGAGCATTGTCTTGATGAAAAATGTTTCGTTTTGTTCTGCAAACCGGGTCTTTTTCACATTTTTTTCATGAAAGGTCACAATAATAATTAGAGTTGATTGATTGATAACCAGTTTGAAGGTAATCAATCATCTTTGCATCCCAAAAAACTGACGCTAACACCTTCTTGATCAATTTCTTGACACAAACTTGCAGAGGAGCCAAAGTGCCTGGCTTACACCACTCCTTAGCCTTTTTTCGATTCAGGATCATGATGGTAGACCCAAGGTAGATCCAAAGTTATGAAGTGACCCAAAAAATTCGTTTCATTCTTTCGAAATTGCTCCAAATGTTGCTAAAAAAGTCGAATTTTGTTCCATTTGCTTGATTAGTTCTCGAGTTATGCAGAAGTTTAGGTTTCATCTGTATGATAAACTGGAGCCTTCTGCACTTTGTACGTCCCTCACCGTCCTTGGCGCTCTGAACGAAAGACTTGGACAGATGCAAATTTATGGCCACATCCCTGACCGAAGCATTGGGACTCCGTTTAAACGCTTTCACAGTACGTTTGTGACCCTGATCATTAATAGAACATCCATTTTGACCGCATTGCTCCTTCCGTTCGATGCTCAGAGTTTTGTAGTAACGTTTAATCACACGACTCACACGATTCCGAGTTGTTTTCCGATGCCCCGATGAGAGATTTAAGAATTCAAACAAATAAAACACTCTTAACTACTTCTACCCAAATTTTCAAGAAAAATACCCACTGTGTGATTTTCTACAGCGCTTTTTTTCCGGGGTGCAATTTGATGTGGAGCACCTTAGCAACAATGACCTATCCGCAGAGGTTACTGAATGTCCGCTGTAGACTCGTATATGTTAATGTTAGCTCTTCGAAAGTTAGCAAATCTTCTACAAACTCGAAAATGGCATGGATTCTATAAGACCCAAAAGTAAGCCAAAAAATTACTTGAAAGTAAGTCAAAAACAGTCAAAAGCTACGCAATAATGACGCCAACCTAGCTCATTTCAAGAAAGGCGCATATGAAGAATAAGAATTAATACAGTTGTGGGCTGTTCCGAAAAATATAAACACACTTTCTTTCTCAAATAATAAAGACCATACTGTGATATTAGATTATTTTATTCGGAAGCACAGTAAATAACATTTTTTTTAACATCTTCATTTCAATTTACTTGATTTTTTGTAGGGTAGCCGAGTTCTCTAACTTTTTCCTTAACACTACTCATAAACCGAGCAAACGTTTATACCAAATTGATAACAATTTGTAATATCTAATTATCAGTGTTTGATCACAGAATATGTTATCTGAATTAACAACCAATACTTGTTGAGAGATAACAAATTAATATTCGTTGGATATCACAACAATAAAACGATACATTAATTGTTCATGTTGATAACATTTTAGCTATTAACTCCGTGCGAGGTAAGTCAAACATGATATATGATGTAGTAAGGAGATGCTTCTGGTGAGAAACTCTCATGTCAACACATGAGATCAGCATCGTCAAAGATCGTCTTCAAAATTGACAACAGATGATGCTTTTGCAATGCTGAGAACTGAAATGGATGTGAAGAGCAACAGGTGGTTGAAAGGAATCCGATCCAGCAGTTTGCGGCAGGTAGGAACAATTTTATTACTACAGATGTTTTTGAAAAATTGAGCGAAGAGTAGGCATGTATCATCAAATGGTATCTCAGAACCTTCATAGTGACGTCAATCTTTAAGAATCGACTAACATTCCCATCTGCAGTGGCGTAGTGTTCCGTATGCGACGGAACAATGTCCGCCATCTTCTAACAGGTTTCATAATGAATTGACAGCATGGTTTAAAGTATCGTCTCAATTCTCGTTACTTCACTGTGGCTTGTTCCGACAAGTCTGCTGGCCCATTCTCTCCTTGGCACGCATAACATTAGTTGCCGAAGTACTTTTCGAAGCCTTTTCTCCACATCTCGGACTGTTGCTGAAGGATGACGCTTGAAATAGTCTCTTACCTTTCTGTCGATTGTAGGATCAGCGTGATCAGGTTTTCTATCCCGTCTCGAGGAATCTACGAAAGAGCACTGTTGTGGATACTTCCGTCACGCTGTTTGAACTGCTCCGGTGCTCACACTTTTTTCTTAGCCAGTTTTCTGATCGAAATACCACTGACGGTGCATCGTTTGTGCACATCCCGTTTTCTTTGCTCGGAAGAAAGATCCCGCATTGTCAAACTTCCGTTTGAAAAATTTAAAAAACTGACAATATAAGTGTCATTCGGATGCAAACAACGGGGCGCAGCCAAAAGTTGGTTGAATACCGCACGTATTTTGAATTGAAGGTTAATCATTTGTGTATTTATAACTTTCGGAACAGTCTATAGTTGAGTTCTTAAACATAAACTGAGTTTAGCTTCCGTGCTTTTATAAGAGAAATCTTCTGGAAACACATAAGAGCATCATTTAAGATCTTAATCCACATTAATCCGGACACCTTCAAATCACCGAATTATTGCACATCAAGTTAGTTTTTTTTAACTAAAGGGTGATACGATCAAAATTTGGTCAAGGGAAAACGCGTGTAAATCGGTGAAATCGTTTATTTAAAAAATCAAATTAAATTTCTTTTTCAAGTTCAATTAGTATAAAATTCAGGAAAAATATTCAGTTAGGCTTACGCTTTTCAAAAACCGAATTGCCGGGCCTTACGCTTAACCCCTGCCATCAGATTTTGTACAGCCACCTTGTCCACCTTCTTCGCCGCAGAAAGCCAGTTTGCCTTGAACTGCTGCTCGTCCTTAGCAGTTTTTTTTGGTCTTCTTTAGGTTCCGCTTGACAATAGCCCAGTATTTCTCAATTGGGCGGAGCTCTGGCGTGTTGGGAGGGTTCTTGTCCTTGGGAACCACCTGCACGTTGTTGGCGGCGTACCACTCCATGGCCTTTTTACCGTAATGGCAAGATGCCAAATCCGGCCAAAACAGTACGGAACAACCGTGTTTCTTCAGGAAAGGCAGCAGACGTTTATTCAAACACTCTTTCACGTAAATTTCTTGGTTGACAGTCCCGGAAGCTATGAAAATGCTGCTTTTCAAGCCACAGGTACAGATGGCTTGCCAAACCAGATATTTCTTTGCGAACTTTGACAGTTTCGTGTGCTTGAAAATATCTGCTACCTTTCCCCTTCCTTTTGCCGTATAAAACTCCTGTCCCGGAAGCTGCTTGTAGTCGGCTTTGACGTAGGTTTCGTCGTCCATTACCACGCAGTCAAACTTCGTCAGCATCGTCGTGTACAGCCTCCGGGATCGCGCTTTGGCCGTCGTATTTTGTTTATCATCGCGATTTGGAGTCACTACCTTCTTGGCTCGATGCACGGTTGTAGACGATACACCCAGCTTATTTGCGGCATCTCGGAGAGATAGGTTAGGGTTTCGCTTGAAACTACCGGCAACTCTCTTTGTCGTCTCAGCGGCTTCCGGTTTTCGATTTCCCCCCGATCCAGACTTCCTGGCTGTCGACAAACGTTCCACAAACACTTTAATTACATTTGTAACGGTTGATTTGGCAACTTTTAGCGATTTTGCCAACTTTGCGTGCGAGTAGCTCGGATTTTCGCGATGCGCGAGCAAAATTTTGATACGCTGCTCTTCTTGCTTGGACGGCATTTTGACAACTGAAGAGTGAATTCTAAAATCAAAATAAGAACAACATTCTACACACACACAAAATGAGGGGTGTTCAGGTTTTTTAAATGCAAAATTGAAAGAAATACGTCAAGTTGATATAGACCAAATTTTGACCGTATCGCCCTTTTGTTCATTTTTTGGCATGCTTAATTAGCTTATAGCTGCGGAGCAAAGACAAAAGTGTTCGTGACGAATAAGACGATGCACTCGAAGCTGTACAAGGAAGAATGCCTCAAAAACCACGTACTACCTTTCATTAAAGCCCATAAAAGTCCCGTGAAGTTTTGGTCAGATTTGGCAAGTTGTCACTACAGCCGAGAAGTCATCCAGTGGTAAGAGATAATAACGTAGATTTCATCGATAAAAACATAAATCCACCCAACTGCCCGCAGTTCCAGCCCATCGAGAGATTTTGGGCAATATTGAAGCGGAAGCTTAAGAAAAGTGGAAAAACGGCTCGACACGTGACTCAGATGACCAAAATGTGGAACAAATGTGCTAAGGAAGTTTACTCCGGAGGCGTGCAGGGTTTGATGGGAGGAATAAAGAAGAAAGGGCGAATTTTCATTAGAAACGAAGAGAAATGATTTGTATTGATATTTTCTCCTAAACAGTGAATTACCTTTGTTTGGATTTATTAAACTTATTTGTCCGTCAATCCGTTACTGAGATACATATGATTTTATTATTCCGGATTCTCAATTGACGTAGCTTTATGACATAGTAGCCTTGATTTTTTAACTCTATTCAGTTACCAATGTTGCCTACTGAGCAGCAGTACATAGATGGAGCAGTGCACGAGAACAGCTTCTTACTGATAAATTAATATCTAATTAATTACTCCAATGAGCAATTGCAAAGTAGTCTTCCGCAAAGCTAAAGCTTGAATTTTTTTTTGTTAGGACAGACAGCAAACAATGCCGTATGAAATTAAGTTTTAGTTTTGCATAGTAGTTTCTATAGAGAGTTAAAAACTCCGGACTAGTTAGTTCAATCTCACAATTAGTTGAGCTCAAATTTTGGAAGAAGAGTTGGCACCTGATTTGGAATCAATCGAGTAAGGTGGAACAGAAACGATGCCTCGAACCACTGTTATGTAATATTACATCAATTGGATGTTATTATGCATCTGCTCTTAACGATTGGGTATATTTTCCATAAGTCAGTGCGTCTTCGTTTGATGCATATTATTGTAAGGATTCATTCACTGGAGGTGGCAACTCTCTGCCAAACGTTTTTTTTTCTGATGGAAAAGTATTGGTATATCTTTCATTTTTTTAGTGGACACCCGTTAGTAAACCTCTGCGTTCATTATGAAAAGCTTCCATATTGGAACGCCTAGTGTAATGCAAACAGTCTTCAGAGCATTTTCACGAACTGTTTTCCCGAGTAATAAATCATAATACTTTCAAAACTAATGAAGCATTGAAATTAATTGTTTGGCTCTGTCAATCTTTAACGTAAAGACATGGAACCCAAAGAAAACCGGAGCTTTTCGGTCACGCTTCAACAATTATCTTCAAAATACTGATATTGTTCCAACCTAGCTGTCATCTTTAAAGAAAATTGCCGGTCGTACCGATAGTAGTAGATGGATTAATTTACGAAACGCACGCGCGTGCCTCTAATTGGCCACCATCCAGCGCCGACCACACCTCTAAAAATGCTTCGGTTCCGGAATCGAAATTATTCGTTACGAATTCTGAAGAGTCATAAACTTGACTGACATTTGGTCCTTGTTGTCACATTGCTCGATTTGGATGGCATACGGGCAATTTTCCTGCCAGCAAATTCCATCACCAGGAGACCAGCGCGGGGCGTGTGACGTAGACACTTTTATGTAATTAACACATTCCAGTTCAATGAGCTTCAAAATTTGTACATTGCATTTTTTGTCCTCGCTTTTCCCGAATCGCGACTTCATCATCTAACCTATGGGTGTGTGTTTGTGGATGTGTATGCGCTGTTTGCAACCCCAATCGGGGAGGAAGTTTTTTTTCCTAGATCAATCCCATACACGGTTGATAGCAGCTTCGTCTCATACTCATTGAATCACAGCCAGCAATTACCGATTCAAGGGGAGCTTATTTGATGTTAATTAAATTTATGTTGCAGCAGCCCGGGGATGGTGGCGAAGGGTGTAAGTACAAATTAGGAGATAATACCTGATTATGAGCTACGATAACGGAAGATGCAAGGCACGTACCTTGTAGGCTAATCAGCGGAGTTGTGAATCACAATTAATTAAACTTTAAATGGACTGGAAATTGGTTCAGCGATTTTCGATGACCGTAGAGGGCGTTTATCAACTCATTTCGGTAATATTTCTCCATGCATGGGTGGTAATCCACTTGTGCTGATGATGGCACTATCGAAAGCGGCTGTAACCTGCACCCGGGCCGGCACCGATTGGGTAATCAAACGACGATTATTTTCGCTATTGGCATGTTTTCAAAACAAACATTGCCGATTGTTGGTTTATCTCGGATGATGCGAAATTGAAACAAATCCCGCTGGTAGTTGAGTAAACGTCAATGCCATCATACTTTTCAAGGGGGGTATGGGATCATATGATTACTGGAGATTTATGAATTTGTTGATAAGATGATGGTGAGGTTAAATATATAACATTTTCGTGGTATAATGGGACAAGAAGAGCACACAGATGACTTTCAATAGAAAGTTATACCCACAGCTCAGTGTAGTTTCAAAAACCATGGGTTTCAAACTTCACTTCCATTGATATGAATTATGAGCGAGGCGTGGGGTAGCCTCTTTAATAACAATCATTAAATTGAGCCAATGATTATGAATAATTAACATAAACATTCAGAAACAAAAACAAAATTAGAGATTAAAATCTGGCAACCATTGGTATACCGGAAGTGTTTGCAGAAAAAAAGGTTTTTGGCTTTCGATCCAACAATCTTTGCACAGATAAAACTTTTTAAAGGATAAATCTAGGTCCACATTTTTTTCAGCAAAGTTAGGTTAGTTTTCCTTAAATAAATTGAAAATTCTCATGTTGCTAGTTAACTATGCATTTTCCAACTAATACTGAAAGAATTTAAAATCGTATAGTTTGCTTTTTGTGACAATGCACTATGGTCCAGATCACGAATTTACGAGGAAACATGCTCCCAGCGCCTAAACTTGAAACCTTACAGCAAAGTGATGTTCCACAACATGGTTTGTATTACTAAAGCCCATTTTTGATGTTGATTAAAATTAGGGTGGTCCCCATTTACACGGAAATACAAAAACTACCTTTTTTTTGTAGCTTGATAACTGACCAATTTAGAGCAGTTTTCCCTCATCAACTAAGGGTACCAACCATAAAAAAATGTTTTTTTTTTCGCCCTTTTATTTCAATTTCCATTGCAAAATTGTGTTCGGACGAGTTGTGGAGCTTTTGAAGGCGAATCTTTCACAACCAATGACAAACGAGTCGATCTAAGGAGGCGGTACTCCAGGAAGCCACTATGACCTATGTTTTTCCTGGTAGGCACCTAAACCAAGAACGCAACCATGAACCGTTAAAAGAATTAGTCCTGTGTTTGAAGAGCAAGTATTTTTCCATTATTAGAGCCATGGTCTTGAATTAGTGCCACGTCCTATAGCTTCTTTTCGAACCTCCGACGCATAACAGCAGATGCTTCATTCGCATGATGGAGGTTCACCTTGCTGTCAATTGTTGAAGATTGACCTTCCTTGTTTGCTGAGTTGTTCTCTGTTTTCTTCGGATTTTTGCATTCGCCTCTATTTCTCCGGTGCAATTGACCGTTTTGTATGAATGTACTACAGGGTGAGTGGGAATTCCTGTCAGTGAATTTAATGGTTAAAAAAATGAGAAGCTTGCATGAATTTCAATTTATATGTATTTCCTAGTTGGCTTCGTAATTTAGTTCAGTTCAAATCTTTCTCCTATTGCCTTAATTTCCAGCCGCATGCGTTGTTAGAAAGCTTCACAGCTGGCACTCACGATATCTTGAGACATGTCAGGTCATATTTTCACCAAACGCTTTAAAAGTTTCCACGGTTAGCCCTTTGGTATTGCACAGTTTTTCCATCATGTAGCCTTACGCATAGAAGTGGAGAGGTTTCAGATCAGGAGCAGAAGCAGGTCATTTTTTGACGAACCGAAATCCTGAAAATTACCAACCCTTGTAGGATTTCGCCTGAAGTCGGTGCAGAGTCTTGTTCAAAATAGTATGGTGCATTCTTGTAGTGTTTCTTGACGAATGTAAGCAAATGGTTCTTCAAAACATTATCGATGTAATATTTACTGTTGATTTTAACATCGCGGTTAACGTACAGCAATGGAACCTTCAAAGTTTTGGGGAAACATCTCCAAACCATCACCGTTGGAACATTCGTAAATCTTTGAACACCTAGTTTATCGCGGGGAGTATCAGAATCATGTGCTGCACGCACCTAATCATCTTGCTGGTTGTGGTGACCCAGCTCAAGCAATTCAGCTTGTATCAAACAAGTTGATAGAACTGCCAAATAACAAAAACAGGTTATCAATTACGTTTAAAGCGCAAAAAGTTTATAAGGCTTCATTAAATGAGATAAAAAAATATGATGATCATACACAAATATAACATCGACAAGCATGGGATTTGAACACTAGTCCTTGGCGTGCTATGATTGTAGTTTCTTTGTTAAGTCAACTCCGATTGTTCAAAAGTCAACTCTGAGTATGTATGATTTGCTTTTCGTTGGCAGTGAAATCACAATCTTGTACAACAAATTCATAGTTATGAAAAAAACACACGTTTTGCTAAACATGGTTGGTGTAATCTAGTTTCAACAGTATATAAAACTGCCTATAACATCTTGTCCTTCTTATGTTTTATAAACGAAACTTGGTTTCAAGAACAATAATAAAGTATTAATCACTTGCAGCAACTAAAAAAGTGAGCAGCTTCCGGCATCTTTCGACTCCTTCAATCTTCTGCTTTTCAATAAGGGAAAGTCCATTAATTATGTCACGCAAAAAGTGACTTTTTATACCCCCCCTTGTCTCGTTTTTTGCATGGACCTTTATGGACCCCCCCCCCTACTGCGTGACATAATTAATGGACCTTCCCTAAAGCGTTGTGTTTTGTATGGATTCAGTCTAAGATCGCCTTTCAAAATACTCCTGAATGTTGAATGTGACATTCCCAGTTCTTTGGCCATAATTCGTTCAGACTTACCAGGATTCCACCGTATTCGTTCTCTTATTAGTTCAATGGCTTTCGGACACATGACAGTGTGTTTACTGCTAGGTCTGGGAAGATTTTTCAAGAACCAGTTTCTTTGTAACGTTTGATGGTGCGAAAGATGAATCTTTCGTTTATACTGAGTGTTTTCAGTTTCTTTAAAACATAGTCTAACATATTTCAAAAACAGACTTATCACGACCTCCCTTTTCGCGACCACAATAACCACGAGTCTCAAACGAAAGAAAATGTAAAAACAAACAAATTTGCTAGCCGTGTTGACATTTGAACACACTCTTGAAGAAAAAGAGGCAAACATGTCTGTGATTAACCCATCCAAAGTTCAAACACATGTTTAAAAACCCTGACAGGAATTATTATTCGGCCGGTACAGATTCCGATTTTCACCAGAGCAATAAACTAGGTATTTTTCCAAAGAGTAAAAGACCCAGTTACACCTTTCAGCCAGTTCGCTGTAATTTGATCCTTGCAATCAAGAGACAAATAACGAAGCTTGTAACTATATTATGAAAATTTAGGTTTTACATCTTTGTTGGAGAACGGAGTACTCACTTCGATATACCACGACCTTTCCTCCAACACTCGAAATTCGACCTATACCCTTGTAGAGGTCGTTTGGGTTGCGGTGTCCAATTTGGGTTGTTTTTCTTGGATCCCTTGGTTGGCCCGTGACCTAGGGCTTCAAGGATTGGCAGATCCGGGTAACCGATTAATTATTCAAACACTCGCGGTTACATCACAATGAAAATTGTATTTGCAACACTACATTTACTACAAAACACTACATTTACTACAAAACACTACATTTATTACTAACATGTACTACATTTATTGTATAAAACTAGAACCGTACAAACATTAAACAACGCGTGAGGTCCCACTCGCGTGCTGGGCCTGAGATGCACCACAAACAACTGACGATATCCACTCCAAAACGATTATCATCCAGCCTCCGATCGTCGCCTGCGATGATATCGAGTTCGTCCTCTCCAGCCGTTATCCTCTCGATCCGAAATTCACCACTGCTTGAAGTATAGGGTGACGTCATTGTCCATTTGTCCCATCGAGAGAGTTTTTGCCTCTGGATCTTCGTGCTGACTGTCGGTGAACTATTGTAGCAATCGAACAGATGATTACTATGAGACAATAGCTACACAGCCGTCTCGTCTAGGTTGAGCTTTGTGGGATGGTTGATGCTGTGCCAGGGTTGTAGCTACGAGGGGTCGTGCTCTCGAACAATCTTCATTTGAACGTTCGAATAATTGTTAATTATTATACCAATCTTGCTTTACCGTACAGTTTAGTGCAAAGATAAACTTTACAAGTTTCTTACAATATTTTTCTTTTTATATGCTGCACGAGTTCCGCTAACCTGGCATGGTAACACTGCTGCAATTTTTTAAATACCATCAAGTCTCAGTCCACTTGTTTAATAGACAAATATTTGTCACTGCTGTGGACAGAAATCGGCAATCAGAGAGCGAGAAAATTTGCATTCAGCAACGACTGCCGATCTTTAAACTGTGGTTTTTTGAAGAAGCTACTCAACAAATCTCCATAGACATACCCTTAATGGCGTAACGTCATCTGCATAAGCCCTGATGTAATAACTGACTTCACGAACATAGCTTAAAACCTCCTGGAGCTGCGTCTGGAAATGTTCGTAGATAAGACTATCTGAGCGCTGCAGTTCCTCAAAAAGTGAAAGAAGAATTTGGGCATATGTGCTCAAGGCTGTCTTCAAAGAAGTTGCTTGCCGGATTGCAGAGAAAAGAGCAGCGTTTGAACAAATTATGGATAGGACTTATTGGTCATTCCAAGACAGAGCTGCCTGAGGATTTTCAATAAATGAAAAGTGGCTGGTGGTGAAACAAACTGAAAATAGTTTGATAGCTCAGCGAATTGTCTGCGAACTGTCAACGACGTTGCAATCATGAAGTTCTTTATACAAAATGCACACAAGGAACGTGCGTCATTTTTTACTTAAAAACTCGAATGCTTTACTATTTTTCTTCGATGTTTATGCTTCTAGAAACTTGAAAGAACAGTGACTTATATAGACCGATTTTATTTCTCGTTTGCAAAATGAGAGACCAAAGCAGGCTACGCAATACTGAATAAGTCAGATTTGCGGCTGCTGTCCGTCATTTTGCCTGAATGAAACAGGTCAATATTTCCGACTAAACAATTTCCTCAAAAACTTCAAATATATCTATCTATCAAATTTGCATTAACTCATCTTCCCAGTCGGGAAAATAAGGCAAAAATGCGGGAATTCTTAAACTAAGATTGTAACCTGTGGTAGTTTATGTCGACTAATCCAGCACGCAGTTTCGTACGAAGATTCATCTTAATTCGCTTGATGAGCTGTTTTTCGCATAGACTATTGTGCATATTTCGGATATACAATAACAAAATAGTATTCTGTTTTAACTTAAATGTTTGACTTTATGTGAACATTAGAGAAAAAATACACAACAAAAATTAAGCATCTCGATTTCGAAGAAATTCGCGGATATTTCCCGGGATACGTTTCATTAACCGGCGCATATTATTGTCATCCATCGTTTTGGCAATCTTATTCCACTTGATTCTCAATTCATTAATGCTTTTGACGACACTGCCTTCAGCTTCCTCTTCATAATAGCCCAAAATCTCTCAATCGGTTTGAGCTGGGGCCAGTTTGGTGAGTTGAGTTCTTTCGGTATAAACAGAAGCCCGTTGGTCTCATGGCACTGTAGCGTTGTTTTACTGTAATGACAGCTTGCAAGATCTGGCCAAAACACTCAAAGGTCGAGTTATTAGCACACGACAGTGAAGAAGTCTGCACATTGTCAACAAAATACGCGTATCTTTCAAGATAAGCAATCAAAGGTAAAGGGTGTACGGAATCAAACTGCGACACACACACACACACACACACACACACACACACACACACACACACACACACACACACACACACACACACATATTCGGCGAAATTCGCTCGTTCAAACAATCATCTTCAAACTTTCAGGGAGTAAAATAAAACATGTTATGAATATTTTCCTATATTTGTTTTATTGAATTTCAATTCCATATCCAAATGAACGAACCTTCTTCTTTACACTATTCGTTAGGTCCTGTACAACATTTGGACCAACTTTTTTTTGCGTGGCCAACGATGATTTCACCTCCTTAGGATGCTTCCGAAGTGCCTGCTTCATGATGGCCAGTACTTTTCAATTAGCCGCAGTTCCGATGCGTTCGGGGGGGTGGAGATGCTTCGGCACGAAATTGACCTCCTGAGCCTTGTACCACTCCAAAACCTTATACGAGCAATGGAACGAGGCTAAATCCAGTCAGAAAATTGAAGGACTATCGTGTGACCTCAGAAAAGGAAGTAGACGGTTTTGGAGGCTTTCCTTCAGGTGAACCTGTCCATTCACCGTTGCAGTGGTCACGAATGGGGTGCTCCACTTTCCACACGGTTAAATTGCTTGCCAAGTCATATATTTTTTGGCAAAATTTGACAGCTTCTGCTTTCTTACGTCCTCAGGAGCATCGAATTCATGATGAGCAGTGAAAAACTGGAGCCCCGAAAGCTCCCGGAAGTCTGCTTTTACATACGTCTCATCATCCATAACGAGGCAATGCGGTTTCATCAACATCTGGGTGTAGAGCTTCCGTGCACGTGTTTTGCCTATCGTATTCTGCCGTTAATCGCGATTAGGCGCCTTTTGGACATTGTACGACTACACACGTACAATTCACGTTTTTTCGCATCTTGCACGAAAGTTTTGGTTAGATTCAGTTTCTGCGCCACATTTCGAACTGAACTGTTGGGATTCCTCTTGATAGCTTGAACTACCCGCTTATGATCCTTAACACTATACGGAGATCCATTTTTGCCACTACATCTTCGCAGCGATTGCACATCTGCTAGTGAAACTTACATAGCGTAAACAAATACACATTGTACTAATTCCACCCAAACTTTCAGTAGAAAATACCCAACGGGTAAAAAGTTACAGCCATTTAAAAGTGGTGCAATTTGATTCCGTACAACCTTTAGTTGGAATTAAATGGAAAATACTAATTTTTCTTCTCAATTCCAGTTATCATTTCTATGTTATTGAGCACCAATTTACACTTGGAAAATTTTAGGCCTTGAGGGTTAGTTCAAAGAATATTGAATTTCACAATCTGAATGGCTACGTCATCATTCCAAACAACCCAATGGGCCTACTTTGTTGTTTTTCCGAGATGCATAACAAATCATCCCGGAAATATAATATGCACCCAACAAGCCTGCGAAATGAAATTATTAAAATAAACATGGATTCATTATAATCCATATTACTAAATTAGAGCAGGCAACAAGACCCCAGTCATCGGTTCATGTGTTGTTGTCATGGCAGAAAAAAAAACATTTTAACGCGAGGACATTGGATAGCACCGACGACCGTTTGGTGACGATGCCTACAACTTTGGTTATTGCTGTGTAGTAAATTTAGATTAGAAAAAAAAATCAGAAACCATAGATAGAAAAAGCACCACAAAACAACGTCAGAAGCACACCCATTGCGGTGTTTGAGTTCCGCAGTAAATGGCTGTCAGTTGTGGTTGTTGGTGGGTTGAGTTGTGCTCCGTTCTCAAAGAGTTTCGTGTTCTATTCTATGTTCTAAAATGTTTGCATTCCATCCTGAATGAAAAGTCGTGGCTGCAGTCAGTAGGATTCAAATTAAAAACAGAAAAGAAAGAGTCAGAAACCCACAAAGAACGAATTCGTTGTTTTGCGTTCGAAAACCCAATTTAAAAAATTCAGTCATGTTCGCCCGCTTCGATCGCATGACAGGAATTGCATATTTTTCCCCGGGAGTGTCTGATCGCACTCTGTTGTTTGAAGATTCGGTCGAAATTTTCGGCGCTTGTGGGTGGAATGATTTGCCATGCCAATCTACTGCTAGTTATCATTCGTCATCATCATCATCATCAACTTCCTTTAATTTAATCAAATGCAAACCCAAACTCACAAAACACGTCGCACTCCGGTGGGTGTCCTTTGATTGATTCGGATTGAACCAATTGTGCATTGGCCTCGGAGGAAGTAACTTGATTGTGCTGCCAATTACTGGTGGCATATTTTAGCAGGTTTGCGAACATTTGAGCGGTCTGTCAAGTCTGTGAGAGTTGAAAAATCCCACCGACTGGTTGGAACTATGAAATTGAGGATAATGGAATACAGCTATCGTTTCAATATTGAAATCACTTACCACGCAATTAGCAAATTTATAATTGCTAGAAGGATTGAAACGCCGTATTCAAACAAAAACAAATCCATCATTGCGATGATTGGTTCTGCGCCGAACTGGACAACTTCAAGCTCCACACACGGTCAGCGATAATATGATTTCCGCCGTTTTATCCCAAAGCCATTTGCTCGCACAAATCACCGGACATCCTGAAGATTGATTTTGCTTCCCGAGAAATTTATCGCCTTTGCACCCATGTACCTTGTTTGCACTTTACGATCCCCCCAAAAAAAACCTACTTCTGCTTCTGCCATGGCAATTTGACAGCTTCATCCACTACATTGGCATTGGTAGAAGCGAGAGAAAAAAAAAACGAGCCAAAGTGGATCAAAATGATTACCACCGTGGAAACTTTTCCGAAGGCAATAAATTTTATTGATGGATCGTCAAGCAGCAGCACACTTCATTCATCTCGGGTGGAACTCCGTTCAGATCAGCAGTTCGGGACAGGAACAGAAAAAAAAAACACCAAACAGAAATGCAAACACTTGTTCAAATTATTTCCTCCCCAAAGAGCGTAACTTCACTTCATCCGAAAAGAGCAGGAGGATGAGGCGAGAGAAGTTGCTCTTGGCTGTTTGGCTTGATGCGGTTTTTTTTCTCTCGCCGATTTGCGTTGGCGGACAGGTCTACCAAGGCTATTAGCTACATTGGGTAATAAAATTTGCCAAAGTTTTATCCTCGTCTGACGAAAACAACTCTGGGGTCCCAGTTGGTGTCGGAAATGGTTTTGGGTAGACTTCTGCGGGGAGCAATTAAATTGACGCTTTGATTTCGTGGATGTTCATAAAATGGGGATTTATCTTTTTTCTTGTTTGGTTCATATGTGCGTGTAGGACGCTACTTTCGTTCATTCGAGTTTTCTTTTCTGCCTCCATTTTTTTATTTCTTCCATTATCTCGTTTATTTATTTCTTAACTTGGTTTATTCTATTCTTTTCTATCAAATCAAACAGTAGAACGTACGCACAGAAACTAAAGGGTGTTTCGATCAAAATTTGGTCAACTTAAACTTGACGCATTTCCTTTCATCGTGCATTGAAATATTGAGCACACCCCTCACTTTGAAAATGTGTGCGTGAAGCATCATGCCTCTATTTTGATTTTGAGATTAACACTTCAGTTATCAAAATGTCGGCAAAAGAAGAGAAGCAACGCATCAAAATTTTGCACGTGCATGGCGAAAATCCAAACCACTCCAAACCCGCTGTTTCGAGCGAAACCCCAACCTCTCAGTCCGAAATGTCGCAAAGAAGCTGAGAGTGGCGCCTTTAATCGTGGATAGAGTTGAACAACGAGCTGGACCGTCGACTAACAAGAAAGTGGCGACTCCAAATCGCGACGATAAACAAAACACGTCGGTCAAAGCACGATCGCGAAAGTTGTACACGACGATGCTGATGAAGTTTGATTGCGTGGTACAGGACGATTAAACTAACATCAAAGCAGACTTTAAACAGCTTCATGGACAGGAATTTTCTACGGCAACCGGACGGGGAAAGGTGGCAGATATTTTCAAGCACATTAAACTGTCAAAGTTCGCGAAGAAATATCTTGTGTGGCAGGCCATCTGTACTTGTGGCTTGAAGAGCAACGTTTACATTGCGACCGGAACAGTTAACCAGGAAATTTATCTGAGCGAGTGCCTACAAAAACGTCGACTGCCTTTCCTAAAGCGACTCAATTGTTTCGTTCTATTTTGGCCGGATTTGGCATCTTGATATTACGGAAAAAAGCCCAACAACGTTCAAGTGGTGGTCAAGAACAAGAATCCTCCCAACACGCCAAAGCCCCGCCCAATCGAACAATATTGGGCCATCGTCAAGCGAAACCTTAAGAAGACTCAAAAAGCTGTTGTGAGCGAGAAACAGTTCAAGGCAAACTGGCGTTCTGCGGCGAATAAAGTGGACAAGGAGACTGTACAAAATCTTATTACATGTGTCAAACGAAAGACCCGGCAATTCGCATTCGGTAAAAAGGAAGCTTTGCTGAATATTTCTCCTGTATTCTGTATTAAGTGAACTTGTAAAAAAAAGAATTGACTGAATTATAAAAACTTTGATCGAATCACACACATTGCTGTTTGACCAAATTTGGATCGGAACACCCTTTAATGTGCTTTGGTGATGAAAATAAAGTTTCAAAATTGTACTCAACGGAGTGTTTTTTCTTTCTTGAATCCTGATATATTCAGCCTTTTACCCTGCCTACTTGCCTTATTTGGACTACGCAGGACGATGAGATTGAAAAAGTCTCCCCAAACTACAAAGTTGATCATCTACAAGACCTTAATTAGATCGGTAGTCCACTTCGGCCTCGAAACATGAACATTGCTTGTGGAGGACCAACGTGGCTGACAGCCGAGATATAATGCTTCCCGGTAACAATCTGGCGGACACCAGAAGAAAAGACATGCAACGAACAAGGTGGATCGATCAAGTAGTGATGACCTGCGAATTCTTTGCAGACAGCGAGGTTTGCGAAATGCAGCCATGTACCGAATAAAGATTGTACTCGAAAAAAAAACAGCTTAAAATGTGTGTAACTGTTTATTGCATTAGTAAAAAATTGTGAAGTCTTCAGTAAAACTAGTTTTGAGTGTAATGTTTACATGTGCAAATCGTGAAAATCTGTTAAGAAGATATCGAAATGGCTTCCAAGCAAGAAGTGCTTGAACAGAAAATGTGGGCACGGTCGTGGAAAATCCTGAACAGTCCCACAGGTCGATCGCATAACAGTTGGAAATCGACAATTCTACCGTGTCCCGTGTCGTAAAATCGTTCAAAGAGAACCAACGACGAGCTGGCTGTGGTAAAAAAGCGAAAACTACCAACATCGTGAACGCAAAGAAGGTGAGGGGTTACATCAAGCGCGATCCGAACCACTCGCATCGGGACGTAGCCAAGAAGGTCAATTCTTCCATCTGGTTCGTCTTGCAGTCAATGAAATGGCCCGGACTTCATATCTTTAAGATAAGGAAGGCACCTAACCCAACCGATAAACAGAGTACGGTGGCCAAATCCCGTGCCATTAAGCTGGTGCAACCGAAATGCATCGTAATGGACGACAAGACGTGCATTCAAGCGGACGCTAAGCAGATCCCCGGGCCGCAGTTTCTCATCAGCAGCCCCCTCCTCGATTTTCCGGAGAAATTCCGGAAGAAGAAGGTCAACAAATTTTCCAACGGTGGTGCGGCAAATTCAGCAAACCGTACATAAAGACCCGTACCATAAACAGCCAAATATATAAAGAAGAATGTCTGCAGAAGCGCCTGCTGCCCTTTTCACGGTCCTACAAAGATGACAGTCTATTTTGGCCGGATCTGACATCGTACAATTACGCAAAACCAGTGATGGAGTGGTACGAAGCCAACGATGTTGTTTCTGTGTCGAATGAGGCAAAGTCGTCAACCTCGCCAGAACTTCGCTCAGTAGAAAAATTCTGGTTTATTATGAAGGGCATGTTCCGGAAAACAGGGAAGGTCTCCAAAAACGACCAGAATTTGAAGAAAGAGTGGATGAAAGTATGTAAGAAAGATGGATCAAGTGTAACAGAGGATTTGATGGGTAGCGTTAAGGCCAAGGTGCGGCATTGAGGCTAGGAAAGGAGGTTTAATTAACCAACTTTGGAATATAGTTAATATATATTAATTTATACCCTGAGAGTTTGAAAAATATCCGATTTACAATGATTTTTTTGTGATCATTTTTGTCTGTTGCATTATTTTCGAGTACAATCTCTAAGTTCATTTTCTTCAAATTGAATAACTGTACTCAAATCGAAAGGTAATTTAGTACTCTTAAAATACTATATGAAACCTTTACATATTCTTCAGATATACTTTTTACACGGTAAATCTAAAGTATGCAATTATGACTTTAAAGTTTGCACTTAGGATTATGCACACACACTGGAAATTACATAACTTGCCTTAAAAGGTTTTTGCAACAATTCCTAACGAGATTATTCGTCAAAAAGTGAATAAACTTGAGGCATTCTGCAGCATGTGTAAAAGATTCGAAACCATGCATTTTTAGAACGCGACTGTGTGTGTGAACAATCTCATTACCCATTTGCCGGCAATGGTATTATGGAACAAATTTGTTTATAACAATCCTTCAAGTGACTATTAGAAGCAGGTTTAATATGAAAGCTAGAAAGTGATAGCTCTACTGCAGATCCAGCAACCCATTTCAGAATGTTTGGAGGGTCACGCCCATTCCAGTGAAAATGTAAACCAGGCACATATTTACAGAGGATAGATAAAACGACACGGGATAGGCAAATTTTTGATCAACTTCATGAATTATTATCCGATTTAATTTCGCCAAAAAGCACTCAACTGGAAAATAAATGTTGTTTTAAATCTCGGCAACATAATTAGCCATGATCCTTAGACACCGGAGTTGTTACGGGTTTCCGGAGAGGCTATCTCACATGTTGAATTTGTGATGTGATTTTGTACAAGATGCCGTAGTCAAATTTTTGACCAATTATATTACCAAGATATAAAACAACATTATTTTTCCAGTCGAATGCTTCTTGGCAAAATTAAATCGGATGTCTCGATCAATTTATCTATCCCCTACAGTATTATTTGAATCCAATGTTATATAGTTATAATCAGATAGGTCTCACCCATGACTGGCTCCTTAATGACACTATCTTGTGCATTCGTAACAATAGAAATTTTAGACGTTGATTCGTAATTAATTTCATGCATTTGCGATAAAATAAGCGCAAAAATTACTGTTGTTGATCTGCCCGATAGATATGCAGCCTGCATAACAAAACTCTGTACACCACGTGGTGAATGCATCTGAAATTATGTGCCAGTCTTTGATCAGCAAATGGCCGTTCTCTACATTGTACTAAAGCCCGATTAAAAGTATATTTGGACGCGATGATCATAAATCAAGAATTAAACAACATACACTGTTGATCAAAACGTCAAACAAAAGAGTATTTATTTCAAACTATATATAACAATTTATTACATTTTACCGTTTCAAACGAACTGTCACACTTCACTTGTGATCTATGCCATCATGATCTGCACAGTCGCTGGTGACACTGTACCGGTGAACTTATTCCACTTTAAACGCATTTGTTGTGCATTTATCACTTCTTTACCGCATCCTCGAATTTTTCGCTTGACAATTGCCCAATATTTTTCGATCGGTCTGAACTCAGGGCAATTCGGAGGATTTATCTCTTGGGTGACGAAATTAACATTGTTTGCAGCATACCATTCTAGTACCTCCTTAGAGTAGTGGCAGCTGGCTAGATCTGGCCAAAACATAACGTTAGTCTTGTGTTGCCGAATGAAGGGTAAAATTAAAGACACTCTTTAATGTAAACCTTCGACGTCACCGCCCAAACACAATGATAACGGAAACTGAACGGAAAACGGCCATTTTGACATTTGCTGAAAATGACTTCGATATGTCCAATTAGAATCGGCTTGTATCTAGCTTGTTTTCTTTCCAACAAGCAGGAATACTCAGATCGGGCTTTGCCGTTTTCCGTTGCCGTTATCATTGTGTTTGGGCCATCATTGTGTGAGATGTGATGAAAACCTTGGTTTTGAGGCCGCAACTGCAGATTCCTTGCCAAATCATTAGCTTCCGAGCAAACTTATCAGCAAAAACCAATGTCGCAAAATTTTCCTCCGGGGATTTGTGTATAGTCAATTTTGACATATGTTTTGTAATCCATTAAAATACACCCATCAAACTTCGTCAAAATCGTGCTCGCTTTTTGATCACTAAATTTTGTTTCAGGGTGCGATTCAGATGTTAACTATCACAAAAAGACTTATATCTTTCTCTTGAAAGGATGTATCGCACGGTGGAAAAGTTGGACTCGTATTTCTTTGGTAAATCCCATATGTAGACACCTGGGTTACCTTTCACGTCCCTCAACACCTTTCTCCTCAGCTCTCTGTGCCTAGTGCCACTTTTATGATAGATGCGCTGTGCTCTATCCACACTCAGAGTGTCCTTGTAACATTTGATTACAAGACACACGGTTGACCTTGGGAATTTTAACACTTCTGCTATTTTTTAGGCAGACCACGAAGGATTCTCTACACAGATAAAAAGAAACATTGAATTTTCTGCGTTTCTAATGCACATAAAGGGAATGCTAGATTTGCCAGAGAATAATGGGATATTTCATGTAAATTTAAGCCAGATAACGCCTGAATCCAGCCTGTTGTATGAAAGATTGCCAATATTATTGTATGGCACATGGAAAGTTGCAAACAATTTCGTTGTTTACGCCTCCTTTAGCATGGATTTAAACGAGGGGATATTTTACACGCTTGTTAAAATTAATTATTTTTTTCTGTGTAGATGTTTGTGCACAATTTATTTTCTTTCCTCATGATCCGTAATTTCGAGATGCGTCAATCGATCGATTCACTAATTTCTTCGTCAATAAAACATCAACAAATGCCTGTCAAACGTTTTTAGTTCCTACCACCAGGGACGCGGTGGTATATTGAACCGTGCGTCCAGATTTACTTTGAATCGAGCTTTAGTTTTCTTTGTTATCCCACTCTCTGCCAATAATCCAAATCCCCGCTATGAGGCGACTCTATAGTCTACATCGAACTTCAGAACTGCTAATAATCATCGATTCACTCGTGACAAAGCGAAAAAACACTCAAACTTAATAATTTATGTCCAAGCGTCACAATACTACCACTAATAAACAAAACTAAGCTGATGTAACTCTTCTTCCGAGGCCGGGACGAAGAACGAAAATAAACAAAAAACGGGGAAATACAACCGACACTAACACATTTCGAGAGGGAATTGATGGTATTCACTACGTCTTACACAATTCACGTGAGGATTTTATAATTTCGCTGTTAGTTCAAGTTAAATTACGAATTATTGTTTGATTTATTATTCGTGGAAACGATGCAGCAAAAACAAAACACGTCAGTTTAATAACACGGCTTACTGCGATCATACATTTATAGAATGTGACTGTGTAAAGAAACTAGACACTTTATGAAATAAAAAATGATAAGAAATTCAGCGGCAATATTTCAAATACATCATAACTTACGAGAAGGTTTCTTCTTGCAGATGAGTTTGTTGATTTGAAGTAGAAAGTTGTCATTTTTTTCTTGTTTCTTAAGTAATTGTTTACAGCATATCCGCCCTATAAAATTGTTGACATTGAACTAGTCTAAGAAAATGGCTTTATAGATACTTATTTGAATTGATTTAATAAGTATTAAATCAATTCAAATAAGTATCTATAAAGCCATTTTCTTAGACTAAATACATTTCATACCCTATTACAATATACATACAATATGAACAGCAAACACGACACCACGTTCCTCAAAATTGTATTTAGTGTTTGTTTATTTTTGACGTGGAGTTTGAGCTCCTGCACATAACCAACAATTTGGGTGCCACATCCGATGATAGAACATTGGATACCTTTAGATTCTTTATTTTATTAAAAAAATATCAATAACCTTTTCAAGATTACTTGCCTCGTAGCTTTTCGATGATGCTGGGTTTAATTATTGCTTGTATGTACTCATTTTTTTTTAAATTTTCACCGTTTTTTAAGGAAAAGCTAATCAACTAGCTCAAATTGATATTTCCGCAGCATTATTTTTTTGATATTTTTTCTATCACACTGGCATCAAAAAAGGATTAAAAATGATTCATTTTTTTGGGATTAAAAAGTAGGCATTTTTATACGTTTAGAACATCCTCTTTAAAAAGCATAGAATGTAGTCAAAAATTGACTACCTCAGAATTACCGTGTATACTAAGCTCTTCGACTTAAACTGGCTACATGTCTCGTAAAATCTGGCACCCCTGTTTATCTCGCCACTCCAACCAGTCATAGGAATGGACAGAAACACTAGCAAAACGAACGGAAAAAGGCAACGAATGGCAAAATTCTCCCAAAATAACTATAATTAAGTTATGAAAACGTTGTTTCATTCATAAAAACAACCAGGCCTTCCCTTGACAGGAGAAAGTTTAGTGCTTCATCCTGCCTTCTCAAGCATCATATTCTAGAGGTTCTCGAAAACTTCTCCGCTTTTTCTGCAAGCCGTTTATTCGGCGATATTTTCCACCGGAAAAAAGTCGGAACAGGACTTAAACGCCGCAACTTTCCCCAAATATATTCCACGCAGTTTGAATTGGCGTCACCCTTGAAAGGAAAACTACTAACCATCTCAACTCGTTCGGCTGTTTGTTCTCGGTCTGTCTTCGATATTGTTCCGTTCCGTCATGTTCACCGCCATCGCGAAGCTGGGATTTAATTTTCAGCAATTAAATTAAAATCTGTCCTCAGTTCTGCGGCAAACAGCAGCCAGGGCTCCTCCCCGGCGCTCTTGACGTTCTCCGTTTGCCACGACTGCGACTGTGATACATGTGATAGTTTTGTCGGTTTTTGTTTTACCGGACCGGAATAATGCCGTTTCCGGGATTCCGTTTTATGGGGCCTTGTGTTTGCCTGCTGTTCCGTTTATGTTCGTGATGAAAAAAAAGGCAGAGAGGGACCTGAACTGCTTTCTACCCCGCAACGGCTGCGGCGCAACGACGGGTGATAATTTTGCGGAAGTTTTCGCTATCTTGCTTTTTGTTGCCGGCGCATTATTATGAGTGGGGTTGGGAGGGAAAGCTGCTGCCTGTGGGTAGAAAAGGGGTTGGAAAATGTTTCCACTCGGGGACGATTTTCTTGACTGTAGAGTTTGAACTCATTATCCGCTGACACTTGCAGTTGAGTCGGAATATTTTCGTCGGTAGAAACGAAGCTTTGCATTAATATTGAACTTGACAGTTGGATTAATCGAATATTTTTCGTTTGTGTCTTTCAGATTGTGAGCGGGTCGTGAAATGATATGCATTAAGGTAAATACAACAAAATGCGATGTTTTTTTTCGACGGAAGGAAATGTTTATTCAATCGTTTTTGCGCATTGAAACAAGGATCATCTGATATACTTTTAAGCTGAATTTGTTCAGATTTTAAAATAGCCATCTTAAACAAACTGTCGTCGAAGAATCAACAAAACTGCAGCTGGCATTTAACCCTAAAGGAAAACTAATTATAAGCCATCTCGAAAAAATTATGGATAGGGCCTAAAAGCCTATGGTAAACAATAACATGAAACGTCGATTTTGCACGAATCACAGGAATCCAACGATATTCAACTACATCAAATGGTAGAGCCATTTTTCTACCAGATGCTCGTTTAAATTTGCAGAAGTGTTGAGGTTCCTGAGGTATCAACGTTTAAACTCACTATCAACAATTGGCTTTTAAGCCCTTATCATGAATTACTCGAGACAGGCTCTTGCGTTCTATAACAAATTCAGATATAATGCCTTGGGAGGCACAATCTGCGTAAAGAAATAAATTAATTCTAACACACGCTGATATGATTTTGCTACATCGTAACAAAACTGTAACAAAGTTTGTTTTGTTTATGTTATATCTATATCATAGTGTGCTATAATTTTGTTATCTCTCGAGGATTTTTTATTACAATTGCTGTTATTTTCACAACATCCACGATCTAAATTCTAACAACCTTGGTTATAAAAACTGCATAACTGAATAACAAAACTTGAAATAATTTTGTTGTTCCCTTTTGGTCGGGAAGAAATTTGAACGAGGAATGTATGAGTTATTAACGTTCAAGAGCTAATAGTTTCCTAGATGCTCCCAATATTAGATTTTCCATTTTGTACGCCCATGTGCAGAAGAATGTTGTCTAACATCAAAATATATCCAGCGGCTATGAATAAGATACGATTGTGTGGTTAACATTGGATAATATTAAAGACTGTTCCGAAAAATTTAAATACACTTTTTTTCTCAAATAAAAACAGACCATACTGTGATCTTTGAGTATTTCATTCTCTAATATAGTGAATAATTATGTTTCAATTCCATCTTCATTTAAATTTGCTATATTTTTTGTAGTGTAGGCGAGTTCTCAAACTTTTCTCTTAACACTACTTATAAGCTTCTGCACAGTGCCTTCTCCTACCAATTTCATCACTTTTGGCCAAACTTCCTTAAAATTTTCATCACCATTCGCTGGTTTCATATGATTTCAGCTTCGTCTACGTCAAAGCCCAGAAAGTTTCGATAAGGCGAATTTTTGGGCAGTTTGGTGGATTCATCTCCTTTGGTACAAATGCGACATTGTTCCTTTTGTATCACTTCAGTGTATATTTAGAGTAATGGCTGGAAGCAAGTTCAGGCTTGGATGTAAAAAACAGGACGCAGACAAAAGTCGGTTGAATGATGTACGCATTTTGAATTGATAGTTCTAGAAGCAGGAAAGTCTAAGAATCCATACATTCAAGCTATCGAGAAAGAAACAGATGGCAAGAATATCTGCTACTGATGGATTCCTGAATATTCAAAAATTGCCGGAAATTAAGCGGCCGACAGGGCGGCAAATAATATACTCACGACTTTTATTCCGGCGCACGACAGGCACATCAGGCTAATTGGTTGTCCATAAATCTACGCACAACGTCATGAAGTCGGGTTTGCTTAAGATGTGGAATTCGCATTAAAAAATGCAGGGTTGCGGCTTATCATTTTTGACTCAGGCATATTCATTTGCCAATATCTCCTTTCAGAGGGTCGATTTGATAATATGATGTATGATGAACTTGTAGTGCATGAGTAGATCTACAACTTTGTCCAACAGTACATTGCTCTAACTCCTATATCTTCGACATGAGAGCGTATATTCACAGTGATCTTCACGATGATAATCGCGTGATCTTCACCGCGAATTTCATCGCGAAGATCACTGCGAATATACGCTCTTATTCCTCAGATATAAGAGATAGAGCTATGTATTGTTAGACCAAGTTGTAGGTCTACTCAAGCACCATAAGTTCATCATACATTATATTTTGAAATTGAGCTTCTGAGAAGAGTTATCGGCAAATGAATATGGATAAGTCAAAAATGATAAGCCGCAACCTTGAAGAAATGATAGGGATGCCGAAGTTAAAGAAGAATTTAAATAGTCAGAAATTATGACAAATGTGAACTTTTGAATATTACACAAACAGAGGAGCTTATTACGGTTTTCACTTAATGGTGAAGATGAAGTGAAAAAAACCTCATTACAAATGTCGCCCGAATGAAAAATATGTAAAAGTTTATCCGAGGTGACGATTTCAATGAACTTAGTGTTATATGGTTTCTACGGCGCCACTGAAACAAATGAAGTCAAACGTGATTTTTTCTGAAGGCTACTACGATTTTCTTTTCACTGTCATTTTCACCTCACGGAGTTCATTTTGTTCACGGCGATACCAACAGTAGATTAGAAAAATAAGGTGATGTGTAAGTGAAGTGAAAGTGAAAGTGAAGGTGGCAACCGTAATAACTTTAACTTTTTTTAAACACTATTTTTTTTAACTTTTTTAGCTTATTAGTAGAACGATTGTAATTGGGAAACTAGGAGAATTTAAAATTAACACTTCATTAGATCACTTTTTAAAAATTAAAAAAATAAAACATTGAAACACTTTTTAAAATTTTCGCTTGCAAAGGAATTTGCTCGCGTTTACTAGCGAAAATTTGAAAAAGTGTTTCAATGTTTCATTTTTTTATTTTTTAAAAAGTGATCAAATGAAGTGTTAATTTTAAATTCTCCTAGTTTCCCAATCACAACCGTTACAAGCCTCAACAAGTGATCTCATGTTATCACCTTCAGTATACAAAAAACGCAATACTTCCCTAACACAGATTTCAGAATTAAACACTAAACCATCTTATATCCAGGGACCCAGGAACCATTGTCGCGGACTTGTGCGTCAAGTCTTACTGCTAGGTTTAAACAGTGACTTCGGCCTTTCCCAGTTCCAGGTTAGATTCCTCTCAGATTTGAAGGATTAACAGCTGGAGGAGAAAAGAAGATCTTTCAACCTTTCGATTCAAATTTCCTTGCAATCAGATACAAATCAAATACCTCTAATTCCATTATAATCTATTCACAGACTCCAGGCTAGTTCCTCTCAGACTCGAATATTAGAAATATTGGCTATCAGGAGACTTTATGGGTAGATTTTTTCGGAGTGACTGAATCGATGAACAAGTTGGTGAGAACTGATTTATTCAGGAGAAAATCCTACTATATATACAAGTTCTTAATGCTCAAAATATTTAACCTAAAAACAGTTCGTCATTTTAGCTGTAAGAGAAAGTGAAACAGAAAATCATAGGAAGAAACCCAAATTCGGTTTCTTGTCAGGTAACCAGACATTTTTTCTTAACTATAATAATAGATGCATTTGTTTGCTTTCCTTTTTCCTGGACTTTTCACAATCTTTCTCGGTTTTGTTTGCATTTTCTTATGTTGCTGCCATCCAGTCCTGTCTGGATAATATAATTACCTGTTTATTTTATTGTATTGATACGCGGTGGTTACCTACGAATGGCGTCGCGTTCGTAGCAAGCATCATTAGGAATATTTAGGAGTCAGCCAGTGAAAATATGGCTAGCAAGAAGAAAACTGACATACATTCACCCAACGGAAAAGTGGCCAGAAGGAAGAAAATGAATTCAGCCAGAAAACGCTTGTTTTCGTAGATTGAACACATGTCTTTGAAATTGTAAGCTTGTCATCAGGAAAATGCTTTATTACACCTTGTTGGGTGTGGACTACCAATCACTGCTCCTTTTTTGACGTACTCAAACATTTGGTTGTTGCTGCTAAAACGGCAGAAAATATTTTTAATGTAGAAATAAAATGGAAAGAGCTTCGAGTAAAAAATTGTTACTCACTCTGCATTGATCTCTTCACGCAGGAAATTATCCGTACGATCGGAACTTTGAACCACAAAGCAAGGGTCCAAGATTCATTTCATACGAAATCATGTGAAATGATTACTGAGCATTGGTCGGGAAAAATGCGTCTTATGCACTTTCAATTGACTTCTCTTATCAAGCGTGTATATTTGCGTGGTATTGTAGCTCGTCTCTGATTGCCGAGTTTCATGGTTCGAATCCCGATTGCAACTTTTTTTCTATGAGGAAAAATTGCATACGATCATCCTATGAACTTCTTTCCATAAGAGAATCGTATGAAATTTGCAATAATTGTTGCAAAGCTGTTGGGAATCTTAGGATATGGTAAACAGTCAAAGCCGCCGCATTTTTGCTTTTCAAATGTTGTAACGTGTACTGTTTGTCGAGATTTATGTGCAGTTCGTAGAATTGTATAACGCGCTCGCGAAATTTTGAGCAAACTGAGCAAACATAAAGAAAACAAACAAAAACTATCAGAAATAAGAGAGAAAGCTAATACATACATAGCCAGCCATTTTATCTAAGCGGAGTCACTCAAATTTGAGTTAATGTAGCTGGGATTGACAACTCGACAAATCTAAAACAACCATCTGATTTGAGTCGATGTTTTAGATTTGTTTTCCAGAAAGTGAGCCTAAAACAACTCAAAACTTAGTTTTAATTGGTAGGCCGTGTAGTCACTCTAGTTTCTCTTTAAGAAAATATTATATGAGTACCTAACTTTGATCTTGATAATTGGCCTTGGTATTTAAAAGCACAGCATAAGAGGTAAAATACCTAAGAATAGCAAGCAAAACATCTCTCCAATAACAAAACTTGTTATTTGGGATACCTGAAAATACCTAAGAGGTACTATTTCGGTATTGTCTTACCTCCATTTGGTATTCGCATTACATTGTCGGAACATTTTGATGTTATTAGCCTCAAGTATTTTACCGCTTATGCAGCTCTCTAAAATACAATGACCAGTTATCAAGTTATTCGTTCCTGCTCGGAAGGGGTCTGAATAGAAAAATCCACCATTTTAGTTGCCACCTGTTACCATCTGTTCTTCATGTTAGGGGCGGCCGATCATTGTCCCCGTTCCAGCGAGGGACTCTAAACAGTGCTGCACACGTTGGTCCCCAAGACCTCTCCGCGGTATGGCAGTAGTTCGTTTGCCCGCGGCTCACCCTGGACACGTTAAGCTCCACTTAACGACTAAACGACATATGGCGTGGGATCCGGCAGGAAGCCATAAGCGGTCGTGACAAGAGGACAAGAGGACGACCTTAGGGTATCTACTACCCCCAGACGTTCCAACCCCAGTACTGGCCCAGACTTCCGTGATCGGAGGAAGAACGAAATGACGCGAGGTTTGGGAGGTACCGTAAGTAGTCTCGATCCCTGTTGGGATCCAGGAGCATCTCGATCAAATCAACGTCAGGTCGGTGGAGCAAACTTCTAAAGACCTAAAGACTGTATTCGATGAAATTTGGACACACGCAATTGTTCGTAACTTTTTAGCGTGTGGGTAAAAATTATTGAAATTTTAACTGAATGTATTTCATTGTGTTGTGCCAATTGTGTAATGAGTTTCGTGAAAATCGGTCGAGTGATTTCAGTGATGGCTTCGAATGAAGGAATAGTGCGCCAACAAATTTTGGGCACTCACTTCGAAAACCCAAACGCTTCTCATCGATGGATCGGAAAACAGCTCGGAATCGCTCATTCAACCGTATATCATGTGATCAAAACGTTCAAGGACCGTAAGACAACCAAGCGGAGAAGGCCAGGATGGTATTGAACCAATGTTAGCGTTATCCCAACATTTCGATCAGGGATGTTGCGAAAAAGGCGAAAGTTTCAGTTTGTTTTGTGCAGAAAACAATGAAACGTTCTGGATTACATGTGTACAAGGTCCAGAAGGCACCAAACCGGAGCGATAAACAGAACTCGGTGGCCAACACTCGTACATGAAAACTGTACAGGGAGTGGCTCACAAAACCGTTCTGCATTGTGATGGACGATAAGACCTACATTAAAGCCGACACCAAACAAATGCCGGGACAGGAACACTGCGTCGCCACCTCTAAGTTGGCCGTTCCGGAGAGTGTACGGAAGAAGAAACTGTCAAAATTCGCCAAAAAATTTCCTTGTCTGGCAAGCGATCTGCGGATGTGGCAAAATGAGTCAGCGCTTCATCACCTCTGATACCGTCAACGGACAAATCTACAAGGACGAATGCCTCCAAAAACGACTTCTGCCCTTCTTGAGATCTCACCATGGCCCGACACTGTTTTGGCGGATTTGGCATCTCGTCACTATGCCCGGCTCGTCTTAGACTGGTACAAAGATAATAATGTAGTTTTTGTACCAAAAGACGTGAACCCTCCAAACACTCCGGAACTTCGTCCAATTGAAAAATTTTGGGCAATCATGAAGGCAAAGCTCGTTAAAACTCCAAAACTGATAGAAAGCAAGTATCATTGCCCAAAATTTGATGAAAGGGGTCAAGGCAAAGGTGCGGGCATTTGGGTTGGGAGAAGAGGTTCGTTATTTTCAGAAAGTTTGGAAAGAATCGGGCTCTAGGAAATTTTTGGTGACCTATTTAGTGTGTCCAAATTTTATCGAATACAGTATTTAGTCATTAGGCATAGTGGGTGCGTAATGTACACTAGCCCTCTCCCTGAAAAGCAAAATTTGGACTACGGTTGAATACTCGAGACATGGAACTGCAAGTCGCTCTGCTTCCATGTGACGTCATAAGTTTCAGTTGATACTTATACTAGTATTATTGACCTTTAGTTTCTACCTAGATGAGCAACGTTTGATTTAAACGCCGGCAGTCAGCTTCCTTCTCGAGTAAGTAGGGAATGAGCTCATTCCCTTGAATGGTTTGTGACCGGGCAAAACTGCAATCTAGTTGGTGATCTTCCTTTAGGAGTAGAGCTTAAGCCATCCATTTATTAACGGGAAACTTGATAGGCAGGTGGATTACAATACTCCTCTTTATTTGTAACTAAAGCCCGATTCAAAGTAAATTTCGACGCATTCAAGTGATCATAGCTATAGAATTAAACAACATAAACGATTGATCAAAACAAAAAGGTGTTTATTCCGCTTTCAAACGATATGTAACAAGTAATTACATTTCACCGTTTTGAACGAACTGTCGCACTTTACTTGTGATTGATGCCATAATGATCTGCACAATCGCTGGTGACACTTTACCGGCGAACTTATTTGTCGTGCATTTGTCACTTCTTTACCGCTTCACAATTGCCCAATATTTTTCGATCGGTCTGAACTCAGGGCAATTCGGAGGATCAATCTCTTAGGCAACGAAATTAACATTGTTTGCAGCATACCATTCTAGTACCTCATTAGAGTAGTGGCAGCTGGCTACATCCGGTCAAAACATAACGTTGGTCTTGTGTTGCCGAATGAAGGGTAAAATCCGCTCTTTCAGACACTCTTTGATGAAAACCTTCGAGGTGTCATTGTATCAGATGTGATGAAAACCTTGGTTTTAAGGCCACAACTACAGATTGCTTGCAAAATCATTAGTCATTGAGCAAACTTATCAGCAAAAACAAATTTATACCTGGAAGTCCCACGACCAGTTGCCAGGTAAAATTTTCGTCCGGGGATTTGTTAATAATCCATTTTGATATATGTTTCGTCATCCATTAAAATACAGCCATCAAATTTCGTCGAAACTCGTTCGTATAGTAATCGTGTTCGCTTTTTGGCCAGTAGATTTCGTATCAGGGAGCGATTCGGATGTTTACTGGCACAGAAAGACTTCTCTTGAAAGGATGTTACGCACGGCGGAAAAGTTGGAATAGTATATTTTTGCCAAATCACGTATGGAGACACCTGGGTTGCCTTTTATGTACCTGAACACCTGTCTCCTCAGCTCTTTGTCCTTAGTGCCACTTTTATGATAGATGCGCAGTGCTCTATCTGCAATCAGAGTATCCTTGTAACGTTCGTTTACAAGACTTTGACTTTGGAAATTTAAAAAATTTTGCTATTTTTGAGGCAAACCCCGAAGGATTCTCTAGATTTTTGTGCACAATTAATTTTCTTTTCTCAAATTTTATGATCCGTAATTTCGAGTTGCGTCAATCAATCGAGAAAAACTTTTCACCAATTTCTGTGTCATTGAAACATCAACAAATGCCTGTCAGGGACGCGGTGGTGTATCAAACCGCGCGTCCAGATTTATTTTGACTCGAGCTTTATTTCTGTCAAATGTTTCATGGACATCATTGCAAATACAAACAATCACTCTGATATAAAACCTCTATAAGCGTACAATAAATATAGAAACATGAACTTAAGTTGGGGGCAATTACTCTAAATTTTAGTCTCTGATTTTTTATAAATTTATTTCCTTGCAGGATTCAACGGTATCCAATGCATCCAGATAAACTTTCAAACACCCTTCACCCTAAAATCTTGAAAGTGACATTTTTTCCTTCGACCTATTAAAGCTTGCTTCAGATAGAATTGGAACAAAAACAATTGCCTGTATTAGTCATTTATTATTGAATTCAAGATCTTTTTGTATACAAATGTAGCATTTTCTTCATACTTTTGAGAAAAAATACCGATAAAATTATTCGTCACGGTTTCGAAGGAGTTCTTGAATTTTTCCTGTAACACGGCTCATTAGGCGTCGCACACCTTCTTCGTCCATCGTTTTAGCTATTGTTGGGTTACCGGACCCTAACCAACACCGTTTGGGGGTAATTAATTATACTGCCAGTTGTGGGGTGGATGTATTGGGCGTCTCCTTAAGTGGACTGTATTTAATTGGTTGATTTGAGGGTTTCTTTTGGAGTTGTTATTTCGACACACCACATCACACATCCGTCCATTCACGCAGCACATACATTTTGTCTGTGTCACACAACATTCTTAGTCAATAAACATAAATTGTCCGACATACACTTTATTTACAATATTTACAGAACTAAAGACTACTACTTTACTGTACAAACACTCAACACAAAACATCTGTTTCCATTGTGGCTCTGCTCCCATCCATCCTTCTTGGGAGTCAGAGCAGACACGACTTCGCACAGCAGATCATCCACTCGCCAACAACCAGTGATCCCTGCTGTGACGTCACCGATAACGATCACCCGTGATCGCTGTCGGTATCGGTCGATGTGGTAGGGAGAATAGAGTTTAGATTCGGTAGTATGATTGTTGGGGAGAAATCCTCTCATTCACAGTGGCGTAGCGAGGGCAGGGTGATGTTACTCCCGAACAGCTATCTTATTCCACCAGGTCTTCATCTGATTGATGTCTTTGACAACCTTTCCGTTTGTCTTGAGTCTCCTCTTCATGATTGCCCAGTATTTCTCAATAGGGCGGAACTAGGGGCAGTTGGGTGGGTTAAGGTTTTTCGGAACAACCTGGACCCCTTTCTCTGCATACCATTCTTGAACGACTTTGCTGTAATGACAGCTTGCCAAATCTGGCCAAAACATTACGGGATGGTCGTGGGATCGAATGAACGGCAAAATTAGTTTTTGGAGACACTCTTTTTGGTATAGTTCCGACGTCATTGTCTTATTTGTAACGAAAAATTTCGTTTTTTTGCCACAGCTGCAAATGCCCTGCCAAATCATGAATTTTCGTGCAAATTTGTCGGCAAAAACAAATTTAAATTTGGCTGGAACATCCCCCCGAGCCGTTGCCAAGTATAATTTTTGACCTGGGATTTGCCCGAAGTCAGCCTTGACATAGGTTTCATCGTCCATCAGAAGACACCCGTCGAACTTGGTCAGCACCTGGTCGTATAGCTTCCGAGCACGGATTTTGGCCACACTATTCTGTTTTATGGTCCGATTTGGCTGTTTGCTAGCTCGATACGACTTGATTCCTTCCCGGAGTCGAGTTCTCCTCACGGTACTATGAGCAGCACCGAATTTTCTGGCCAAATCACGGTCCGACAGATTGGGATTCCTCTTAATCGTCTTCAAAATCTTACCACGCAGTTTCCGGTCGACAGTTCCACTCCGACGGTTGGCTTGAGGCTTCCGAATCGTCGTCAATGTTTCCTTATACCGTTTGATAACGCGCCATACGGTATTTCTGGGCAATTTCAGCTGTTTAGCTAGCCTAGATTCAGACCACAATGGATTTTCCAAATAACTGTGCACAATTTTTTCCCTTCTTTCGGCTTCCATGTTGATTGTTTACAGAGTACAGTCGATTTGCGGAATGTCAAAAATACATACGTTACTGAGCTGACAAAATTCCCGACACGTGGGCGCCAAGAACTTCCAAATCTGTCCACCAGGAGCGCCACAATATGAGCAAAAGTTTGTTCCAATTCTAAATGAAGCAAGCCTTACATCTGAATTACATTGTCCATTTCAATTATCAAACTATCCCACGTACAAATACTTCTACCACCAAACATGACGCCGTTTGTCTCTAAAGTGAATCAAACTAGGTGTTGATAGTCATCATCGTTGCCTCAATATCCCGCCCCACACCAGCGAAGAGTTTGTTGATTTTGGCCACCTTCGCCCAAATCCGTTGGAGTTTATGCAGTAAAATTTTCACGACTGAGCAAACGAGTACTTCCCATCCCAGTTGACTCTTCCCGTTCATGAGCTGAAGGTGCTTCTTCTGTGTTTCGAAGCTACTCGGGCGATGCTCGAAGCTTAATGAATGAGATAACCGGGGCTCTGATGTTTCCACTCCAACCGACCGACCGGGTGCAGATTTCATGAACGGTAAATATGGCCCAAGCCTTCTTGTGCACCCCCGCATTGGCCCGCAATATTGCGCACATATTAAAATGTATACCGCCGTGCTCCGTCCGTGTGGGTGTGTCTCCGTGAATGTAGTTATCATCGCATTATTTCGCGAATGTAAATGTGCTAATTTAATTTCATTTCTCCAGCGGGAGCGGGTGGGAGTTGGTTGGCAGCTTCTAAAATTCTATTCCAAGCGGCAGGCTTTATCAATGGGACATGTGTAGGTACCTGCACTCGTTCCTGTAAGTGTATGGGAATGGGATTAGCTCAAGAAAGTTGTTTGGAAAGTGAGCAGCCAGTCTTATCAGAGTAGCACTTTGTAGCAATTGGTGTTGGGGACTGAAATAAAAAATAATCACGGTACTTATAATAACGATAATAGCAACATTAGGCGTCGTTGCTTGTCTTGGAACAATGTTGTCCAATTTCTTTGCCAACTCGTGACGGTAATAATTTGTACTGTGATTCACTTATCAGTACAGCAGTGGGACATTAGTGTGTTTGACCTATTTTTCAACAACAAGCACCACACCACCGGCGAAATTGGCGTAAATCGCAATCGAGGTCAAGTTTCAAGGCTGCGACTTGTTATCAGTTTGGGAAATATGAGACGTTTTTTTTATTGAACCTCAGGCTGATAACTCAAATGTATACAAAGATTGTTTGTATTTTTCGAGTCGGGAGAGTGGATGCCATAAAAGTTTATCCCGAAGGCAAAGTTGGCTATGCTGATACTGACACTGACTATGTGCAGAATTGTTCACATGGAAACGTTTCTGATTGAAATACATTTCGCGGTGATCGATGCTTGGATTCGGGAAAAATCGCACGATATCGCACGAACCATTTTTTTTCCTATATCAGAAATCTTACTCTTACCGTTTTGAGGATAAAAATGTTCACCAACTCGTCACTAAATTATTGTTCTCTTATCGACAAATTAGCAATCACGCGTCCACCACGAACAAAAAAATAGAAACAAACTACCAGCCTCCTTTTCCAACACCTCAAAACGACGACGGTGTCGAAAATGGGCGGAAAATTGCTATAATTAATCATTCATTCAGTTCGGTCGGTTCCAATTGGCAACGGTCGTCGTCGTCGTTGGTTTCTACTTTGACATCAAGTGGAAAAATCACCAAACAATAATGCCGGCCGATAACCCACACCCACACAAGAGGGAGGGTGTGGGCAATCCACCAACTGGTGGGTAGAGTCCCAGTTCTTTCGATTGTCATTTTTAGTGGCAGTTCGTTTGCGTGCGAGTTAGACTGGTTCAGTGCCAGCTTTCAAATTCCAAAATGGATCAGTGTCATCAAACAACCCATCTTCATCGGCAGGACGAGGACGCTTGACAACAACGATGAGTAGGTTGATCGGTTGACCAAAACCAAACCTCAGTGATAGTAGCGTGATGAATTGTTCGGTTTGGAAAGTTGGGCTGCCACTGCCACGAGGGTCGCCGTCCAATTAATTTCGATTCAAATGAAAGACAAATTATGGCACCTTTCAGACCGTGCTGCGTGGCCAGCCACGTTGATAGCGAACTGATGAGGCTGACTATGTACATAACCGGGGGTTTTGTAGGCGCTGTCTGGCTTGGGTTATCTGTCCTCGCTACAGGAGGGACGCGTCGCCTCTGCCCTGAACCACGACGGGTCTGTTGTTGATACTGCTATTTAATACGCAAACAAAAACAGTTGCACTGAGTTAAATAGCGATCCTAAGCGAGATGAGTTTTGCGGTCTGAAAATTTGGAAGTTCGGATATTGATTTGGGGTTCAGGTTGGAACTGAAATGCTTTAATGACGGCCGTTGTGTCGTAGAACGATGACGTTAAAATTTGCCATTACGGCGATTACGTGTTCCAGTTAAATCGTTTGAAGCTAAGAGGATATTATAAGTAAGAATAAATTCTGGTCTTACCCACCATAGACATTGATTTGACATACTAAAAGTTCTTTCTTCTTTCCTAGCATTTCAAGCTTATTGCTTTCACAATTTGCTTATTTCATTTAATGCATTTTCAAATTTCATGAATTTTTGATACCCATATTGCCGAGGTTTTATTTTTAAAATGTTTATGGCCACTCGAAGGCCCACCGGAACATGTTCCGGAATAACCGGTCTGAGAACACATCATCAAATGGCCACAAAATGTTTTTTTTAATTAATCATTTATTTGTACAGGCTCAATCGAATCAACTTTACAGCGCAAAGTTTTCAAATTTGTTTACATCAGGTATCTTAGAACTAAAGTTAGGGGGATGGAGCCGATTACTCGCGGCTGTCTCGAGGTTAATAGGAATTACAAAGTAAAATTTAAAGGGAAATTTAAAGTATGGTTTACATAACACATTTATTTTATATTCTAAATTGTCGAAAAACTTAAAACTATACAACTTTTGGTTTTCTTTCTACTTGAACATTTTTAAAAGAGAAACAGGCCACAAAATGTTGACAGATATCTTACTGGAGAAATTTCATGAATTTTGATACCCTTTCAATTTGAATATGAAATATAGTTATTTTTACGTCGTTTCTTTAAAAAAACGCGTTTTTTTCGCGGTACCAAACGCGTTTTCTTCGCGGTACCATTACCGTCGTATAAAAAAAACAGTGTATATCGATGAAGTTGTGTAAGAAAAAGTGTCAAAGAACAATTCGAACTTAGTCCATAAACTGCTGCACTTAATGCTCCCCAATTTAAGCGCTCTGTTTTCTTTCCAGCTATCTTCTTCAACATCAATTTTGCAGTTTTCCAATATATATGATTGAGCTGAAATCTCTTTAGTTAAATTCACCTTGATATAATTGTAAAACAAAGCAAAAGTTTGACAAACAATGCACTAAGATGTGTGTAAATTGATTAATAAAATGTAAAAACATCAAATTCATTTTCCTTTCCAAATTCAATTAGTATAAAGTACAGAAAAAAATTCAACTATAGACTGTTCCGAAAATTATAAATACACTTTCTTTCTCAGAGAATAGGGACCATACTGTGATTTTCTAATTATTTTATTTTCAAACATACTAAATAACATTGTTTTCTTTCCATCTTCATTCCAATCTGCTGAATTTTTCGAAGGGTAGGCGAGTTCTCTAACTCTTCCCTTAACACTTCTCATAAGCTTCTGCCCAGAGCTTTCGCCTAGCATTTTAACCACTTTTGATCAATTTTTCTTAAAAATGTTCTACACTACCGAAGTATCCAATAAGCAGTTCCAAAGCGGCAGCCTATCAAGCAATTAAGTCGCCTTAACCCTTATGTGATCGACAGGATACCCGGGTACCTTTTCATGTTTTACATCACGAATTTTCGTAGTTTATTTTAAACCAGGCAGCTGAAATTCAGTGACATCTTAACAATAGTTAAAAGGCAACTTTAAAAAAAAAAAAAAACATTTCGTATAGTAGCAAGGGGGGGCGAAGGGGGGGGGGACTTCGATTTTTTTACCCCTTAAGTGATCGACATGGTACCCGGGTACCCACCAAATTCAAATTATTATAACTCTGGTTTTTATTAACCGATTTTAATTCTTTTGACAACGTTAGGTTTCAAAACTCATTCGCTTTAGGACCATTATCAGCAATGATCATTTGAATGCATCTGGTTCCCGTAAATCTGGGTTTCTGGGGCTGTGTTCCGGTACGGAGACACAACATCGGAACATCTTTTGAATTTGCAGAAGTTATATCAGAATGTTTGGAATAATTCCTAGAAACTAATTCTATTCTATTGTGGGCCATATGTCAACTTGTTCCAGGAACGGCCATTCTGTAACAGGTTCTCGTGGGGTCTAGAGTGGCCATAAACATACTTAGAAAGAAAGCCGGGCAATATGGGTATCAAAATTCATGAAATTTCTCCAGTAGGCTATTTCTCAACCTTTTGTGGCTATCTGATAATTTTTCATCGGACCCGTCAATTCGGAACAGGGGGCCTCGAGTGATCATGAACATTTTTGAAGGAAACCTTGACAATGTGGTTATCAAAATTCATGGAATATAGGATATTTCTCAACGTTTGATGGCCAGTTTTGTTTATTGCCACTCTAGGCCTCACGGGAACCTGTTTTGAGATGACTGTTCCAAGGACAAATTATCAGATGGCCAAACACCGTTGTGAAATAGTTTTTAGTTAAATTTCAGGAATTTTGAAGCCCATATTGCCAGAGTTTCCTTCTAAACATGAACATGGCTAGTTGAGGCCAAACGGAAACCTGTTCCGGAGAAACAGGTCCGAGGACAAATGATCCGATGGCCTCAGAAAGTTGAGAAATATCCTACTGGAGAAATTTCATGAATGCTGATACTTATATTGCCAGGGGATTCTACTGAAAATGTTCATGTCCACTCGAGGCCCCACTGGAATCTGTTCCGGATTCACAGGTCTGAGGACAAATCATCAGATTGCCACTTAACGTTAAGAAATATCCTACTGGAGAAATTTCATGAATTTTGATAGCAATATTGCCAGGGGTTTCTACTGAAATTGTTCATGGCCACTCGAGATCCCCTGGGAACTTGTTTCGGAAAGACCGGTCCAAGGACAAATCATCAGATAGCCACAAAACACTGTGGTACAAATACGACATTGTTTCTTTTGTACCACTCTACTGCATATTTACAGCAACGACAGGTAGCAAGATCAAACCAAAAGATTGTAGGCTTGTTATGCTGTTTGATCAAGGTATCAAGGGTAGCAACCTTTTTTGCAGACACTCCTACACGTAGATTTGACCATCTGTAGAGATATTTTTCAACAACCGCATATGGCTTTCACTGATGCATGAACATCCTTTCCCTTCCACGATTTGTAAAACTATGGTCCCGGCAAAGCTTTATATAGGTTTCATCGGCCATGATAATACTGCCCCGTTTGGTCAGCAGTTTGTCGTACAAATTTTGAGTCCTCGGTTTCGCAGATTCAGCCTGTTTGATGCTTCGTTGTTGCTACTTCTGCTTTCAACGAGTCTGCTGGCCCATTCTCTCCTTGGCACGCATAACATTAGGTACCGAAGTACACACAAGTGTCACATCTCGAACTGATGCTGAATGATGACGCTTGAAATAGTTCCTTACCTTTCTGTCGATTATAGGGTCAGTGGGACCGGGTTTTCTACTCCGTCTCGGGGAATTTTCGAAAAAGCACTGTTGTTGATACTTTGGATTTGTAACAAATCACAAGATCAGTTTAATTTTGATGTAAATAATATGACGCAGCGAAAAGTTAATAGAATATTCCACGCATTTTGAACTGACGGATAATTATTAGTGTATTTATAATTATCGAAACAGTCTATAAGCTGTAAACTAACTGAATCCGAATTGCCAGACCTTTTGTTTAACTCTTTGCAATCAGATTCTGAGCTTTGTTCGCTGCAGAACTCCAGTTTTCCTTAAAATGCTTCTAGCTTCCAACGGTTTTTTGGATCTTGTCCAGGTTCCGCTTGCCGATGGCCCAATATTTTTCGATTGTGTGCAGTTGTGATGTGTTGTGAGCGTTCTTACACGTGGGCACCATTTGAACGTTGTCAACTGCATTCCACAGCAAAGTTTTTTTTGTTTAGTAAGTACAAATTTTTGTTTATTAGAAGTTTTTTTTCATGTCAGGTATCTTCATCACTGCAACCAATTTTTAGATCTATTGTGACGTATCCCCCTTATTTATGCTTTAGATATTGTCAGCATGACGCATCACTATTGTTGAAAAGGATCGCCAATTTTTGACTTAGAGCGTTGTCCCTGGGCAGTATAACACACCGAATATAGACTGTTCCAGAAAGTATAAGCAGACTTTCAACATAGCAAAAAAGTCATGTTTTTTTTAGTTTTAATAATTTAATTTGGCACATCATATTTGTATTTGTGTTTTATATGACATTTTACTCTCGTTTAACCAAAATATTTAATCATAGCCAAGACTCCTAACTTTTCCTCGAACATGACCCATTAGCTTCTGCACAGTGGTACTTCCCACCATTTTGACCACTTTTGGCCAATCTTTTTTAAATTTTTGGATGTCGTCCGCTGGTTTCATGAATTTTCGAAGCTATGCTTTGGTTAAAGCCCAAAAAGTCTCGATTGGCCGTGCTTCCGGGCAGTTCAGCGGATTCATGTCTTTCGGCACGAAACATACATTTTGACTTTTGTACCATTCTAAAGTGTCCTTTGCGTAATGACATGACGCCAAATCAGGCCAAAACACTACTTGACCTTCGTGCTGCTTCAACATCGCCAATAATCGCTTCTGGAGACATTTCTTATCGTATTTCTGAGTGTTCATCGTCTCCGTTGTGATGTACAGACTAGATGTTTTACCACACTCGCATGTTGTCAGCCAAACCATAACCTTCTTACCGAATTTTTCGGTAAAAATGGCCTTCTCCGTTTCGGGGATGTCTTTGTCTTCGCTTACAGTATAGAATTGTGGTCCGGGAAGCGTTGTGTAATCAAGTTTCACATACGTTTCATCGTCCATTATTATACACCCCGAATTTCTACACAATAACGAATCGTAGAGTTTGCGGGCCCGTGGTTTCACGGACGTGGCCTGTTTGGGGTTTTTTTCTTCTTCCGGTATGTTTTTAGCTCAAGCCTTTCTTTGGCACGCATGACGTTACTCGACGAGATCCCTAGTTTTTTCGCAACATCCCGAACGGAAGTCGCTGATTTTCGCTTGTAGGCATCCCTGATATTTTCATCGATATCCGGACTAACAGGACTGGATTTCCGACCACTCTTCGGCGCATCTTCAAACGTACACTGTTCTCTATATTTTCGAATCGCAGATCGTACCGCTCCGACGCTTTCACCCTCTTCCTTGGCCAATTTTCTCAAGGAGAGTCCGCTCACAGTGCACCATGTGCACGATACTTTTTTGTTGTTCCGGAGTAAGACCGCTCATTTTGATAGGTAACACAAAACTGAGCACTTTTTTGATGCTATGTCATTCAGAAATGTGCAAACAAATGGACGCAGCCAAAACATGTTGAAATATTTCATTATATTCAAAGTGACCGTTAAAATAAGGTGTGCTTATACTTTCTGGAACAGTTGTTAAAGTGTACTACCGTACAGGGGTTATTTTCAAGTGATATCGGCTCGGGCAGTGACCAATTATAAGGCCTGTATATAAGGTTAATCTTTTTTGGATCAAGTAATTTGCGAGTCATTGAAATGTGTGGAGTGATGGACTGCTTGGATTGACTGGCTATGAAAGTTTTGTTCCAGTTTGCCTCAATTTTCAAGCATTTCCAGGCTTTAATTTCCATTCTAAGTGAAGAAGCAGATAGACCACAAAAGGGTCAGGTCTTACGAACTGATGAGATGATCCGAGTCTTGTTAGTTTATCAGCTATCTCGTTTCCATCAATTCCGTAATGGCTAGGAACCCAGTACCAATTGACTTGATTACTGCAAGACAACTTTCGAAGTGATTGAACACATTTCTAAACATGTTTGGAATTGCATGATGCTTTATAAGCATTTAGAGCTGCTCATAATATAGCTGGACATAATATATATTTGAATATCTATAGTTTCTGCGTAATCATGTAACAGAACATTCCAGAGTTGGTTGAATTTCAGCTTAGAATACAGTTGCCAACATACTCATTGAACTTGATATGCTAATCACTGGGCCAGTTACACTTCCACCTTCGGCTCCCTCTTGATTGTTCATTTTGGAACTATCTGTATAGAATACAATCGATCCTTGACAGAGGTTTGGACCACCTCTTTCCCACGAATCACGTCCAGGATCAATTACTTGATACAAAGATTCAAAGTTGTATTATTTGTCCATTCAATCTTCGTTGTTCATAACTAAAGAAATAAATCTAACAATTTTTAGAATGCTTGGGAATAAAAGTTACTCGAACTTGTCACCACGCTGCCGGAAGGTAGCTTACTGTCAAACTTGCCCGAAAAAGTTTGGTTCCCACTAAGGGTTTAAATGTGTCAATCGCCCATTAAACTTTTCGCCTCCCACCACAAGTTCAGATACGAATTCGTGCTCATTGGTGACTGCCGATAATGACATCAGCAGAGAAATACATAGGCGCATTACGGCTGGCAATCGTGCCTGCTTTAGACTCCGAAGCGCGCTTAGATCGAACAAAGTTCACCGAGCTACAAAGTTGATCATCTACAAGACATTAATCAGACCGGTAGTTCTCCACGGCCACGAAAAATGGACTTTGCTAGTGGAGGACCAACGCGCCCTTGGTGTCTTTAGCGGAAAGTGCTGCGTACGATCTATGGTGGAGTGCAGATGGATTACGGGACGTGGAGGAGGCAAATGAACCACGAACCTCATCAGTTGCTGGCAGAAGCTCCCATCGTACACATCGCTAAAATCGGTCAACTGCGATAGGCTGGGCATGTCGATAGTATGTCAGACGACAGTCCTGTTTAAATGGTTCACGAAAACGAACCGACGGGTACAAGAAAAAGAGGCGTTCTGTTAGTGTTGTTATAAACTTTTACTTGTTTGTTAAGTTATTGTTAACGTTGAAGATAATAGTAGTGGTGACAGCGATTGTGTAAAATTGAAGTGTTGGAATGCATATTCGAAACGAGTCATTTTAAGACTAGTCGAAAGAAGTGTGAATTTTCAAACAAATACCGGTTCTATAGATCTAAAATCCGTTGTATTGACTGACCAATGAACTAGTCAAACAGAAATTTGTTTTAGAAAAGAACTCGAACAGCTGGTACAATTTGGATCTTTCGCGTCTTAAATTTATAAGGAACATGTCTTCTTGAATACGTACAAAGATGCGCGTACCAAATATTCGCAATCAGTTACACAATCTCGCTGTGAATATATTCAGAGGAAAACAACAGCGAAAAGTTAAGGAAAATTTTGAAATCTTTGTTAAAACCTAGTCATTGCAAACCGCGATTCATAACCTTCAATCGCACTTAAGAACAGTCAGAGAACATCATTGTATGTAGATTTCACGATCATTTCGAATAATTTAATTGTATTTTGTCAATCAACCAATCCATTGATATAGTAGATGAGCCACAAAAAAAAAACAGCCGATCTATTTGCTTTTCTTTGATCAAACGTGCCTGAGTAGATAACGTAAAGGCAAGAGTAGCACAAGATTGCTTTAATGTCATCGAAAACAATCTGCTGGAGTTTATTAATGAATCGCTGCAAACTGGGCAAGTGCCACAAGTTCGGAAATAATTTTTAGTTATCCCCATTCAAAAAGTAACTGGAATGTTTGAAGCTGAAGAGTTTCGTCCTATTAACATGTTAAACTTTCAGAAAATTTTCTGTAACTTTTTGTTTTGAGCTCTGTGGAGAACAGCCTTGGCGTTCCACAAGGGAGTGTATTAGGGCCCATATTATACATTCTATATATTAATGACAACTAATAATAATCTTTTTGGAAACTTTTGGAACTTGATTTATTTAAATAGTAATTCTTTGTTAGCCGGGAAGGTCATTCTTGTGAGACCGCGTTGAATTTAGTATTAGCAAAATGGAAAGATAACTTAGACAGTAAAGATACAACTGTTGCTGTTTTTTTGGAACTGAAACGCGCTTTTGCAACAACAGTTTCTAGGCTCTTGTTGTTGAAAACAATAAAAAGCTTTGGATTTTCGGGTTCTGTATATAGATGGTTCGAGAACTACTTGTCTGACAGACCTTACCGGACTGCTTTTAATGATACTGTTTCAAGCCCTGTGGAGAGCAGTTTTGGCGTACCTCAAGGGAGTGTATTAGGGCCCATTTTTTTATTTTATATATTAATGCCATGTGACGAGTCTTATGATTTTGTGATATTAATCTTTTTGCTGATGATACCGTGTTGTTCATTGCAGCTAAAAGCCTTGATGAGGTTGTTTCACATTTGAACGCAGATCTAAGTTCTCTAAGTAGATGGTTGAAGTTCAAACAAGTTGAAAATAAACAAAATAAACATATTTAAAACTTAATTCATGGTAATTTCGCGGAATCGAGTTATTGAAGACGTCTCTGTTAAAATTGATGATGTGACAATTGATCGCGTTCGGGAGATTAAATATCAAGCAAGCAAATTATAGAAGCAATAAGTTTAATATGCGAAGAAAGAAAAAGAAATAACCTTTCATCTACTGATCATTAGGAATTCAAACCTTCTTTCCTAAACCCTATCGTTCTACTTACTAAAGCTCGTTTCATCTTGTTTTCATTGCAGATCAATCAAAGACTAATGAGGTATGTATTTAAATGGCCGTCCGTATTTGTACTCGTTAACACTGCAAGATCTCCGCTCAACCGCTAATTCATACTTCAGTACCAACAAAAAGTTTGAAATTCCTTCTTCCTATCCTCACTAAACCCAATATCGGCCAATTGAGATAAACGTGAGAAAATCTCATTACTTAAATTATACGATGAACCCGAAAAACTCCCACAGAAGTAAGAGCAGAAGGATAAGCTCTCGATAAAATAAAAACTGCCAATTTTCTTCAGCTCTACTCTTCCGAACACCCCCCCCCCCCCCAATCAATCGTTCGTTATATCCTAGCAAGGAAAAACCCATCCAAATCCGATAATCGAATCCAGATACAAATCAATTAGCGTCGAACTGAAACTCACGCTTCCGAAATGAGCTCCTACTTCCGAGTGGCAAACCGCTCCGTAGAACACACACACACACACATCCGACGAGGATCCACTCGGAAAACAGAAAACGCAAATACTATCGCTGTGAAGCTCTTTCCCAGGCAAGAGCACACCGCGCTCGCAAACTTAATTGGAACTAAATTGAAGAAAAATAATGATTCTAAGATATTGGCTGCGATTTTCCCGCAAGCCACCCGCAAAAACCGACCAAATTGAAAATTGATTTCCATCCGAACGAAGCATTGTCTATTTGCGGTGCTCTGCGCCGTTCTGCTGCGAGGTTCGTTGCGGGGAAAAAATGGAAGCCTGTTTTTCAGGCTGGGTTTGGTTTGGACACGGAACGATTCGTTCGTCAATCTGTCTTGTCACTTCAATCAGTCGGAAAAAGCGAACCGAACCCTACCCCAAACAGCAATTTAGTCCCCCTTCCCGAATATCTGTGAAGGTTTTTGACGATATGTCACAGCGGGGTTCTCGACGGGGGTTTCCGGAATGCGGGTGGGGAGTTGAGTTGTTTTGCAAATGAAACACGGAAAAACCCCGGCTTGGTTCTGGGCAATTGCAAGCTCGACAACCGCTATTCATTCACAGCAGAGAGTCTATTCTGTTTCCCGATGGCGTTCGTCGGTGGTTCGCCGAAAGTTGGTTCCAAGTGCTAATCAGCTTAAAATTTATTGACCAACATAAATCTGTCGACACATGTTGGGTTTGGGGGGTTTTCCGGTGGGGTCATGTAATATTGCATTTCTTTTTGTCAAAGCACATTTATTTCGATGGGATGGGGCATGGGTTGAGGAAGAGGTTGTTGGGGTAGGCGGCAAGGCTTTTTGGGAGGGAAAATTGTGTTGAAGTAATCGGCGGCTCGAGTAATATTGCGACAAGTCTTTGATTACGGGAAATTTTCTCTGCTTCATCAGTAAGTTTATAACGTGAGATTACACGCTGCGACGGTGTATAATTATGTCCAACGTTCGAAAGAGGGACCAGGAAGGTTCGTTTAATGCATAGTAAAGAAAGTCAAAAGGAAGGTTTCGTGTTCTCTTTTAACTTTAATGTAGGAAACGGGATCAGAAAATTTGCTGCTAGAGCATGCAGTAGTGTACTAATTTGCATATTCGTGTGCGATTACTACAGCTGCGATTACTGATTGGCGTTTTCGGTGTCATTAAGAAAGGGACAGTATCAAATGAGTTTGGTGGAGTAATTTGAACACACACAAAAATACTTCAGACGAACAAATCTACAATCTGAAATTTTAGGAAGCCGTTGGAAAAAAATTATTGTTACTATTTCAAAGGACTTCATGGTTTCATAAAACCGTCGGATCTCTATGCTATCATGCTTAAGAAAATTATTAGAAAAAATGATGCTATCAAGACTTCACCGTTGGGTTGAATCAAAGGGGGCAATTGGCTTCAGTATATCTGGATATTAAAGGCGCATTTGATTAAGTTTCCATAGATATACTGGCAGATAGTCTGCACAGTAGTGGTTTACCAGGGATTTTGAATATTCACACTACCAAAATATCATGTAAATTTCTGTCTCCTGAGACCGACACATGCAAGCATCCTTTAGCACATAAGAATGAGTTCAAAGAGATACGAAAATAAATTCAATCAAACACGTCTTTCATCGAATTGCGTATGTGTCAGTCTCAGGAGACATAATTTTACACGAAATCTTTCTTTACGTTCCCCGACTTCTTACAAACATGAATTACGTCTCGTGTAAAATTCATAATTTCTAAGTGTGTTGTTTTGCATAATTAAAAGCCCGATTCAAAGTAAATTTGGACACATTCAAGTGATCATAACTCAAGAATTAAACAACATACAAGGTTTATCAAAACGTCAAAAAAAGGATATTTATACAGCCTTCAAACGAAAAACGACAAACGACATGTAACAAATTATTACATTTTACCGTTTTGAACGAACTGTCGCACTTTACTTGTGATCGATGCCATCATGATCTGCTGTCGCTGGTGACACTGTACCGGTGAACTTATTCCACTTTAAACGCATTTGTTGTGCATTTGTCACTGCTTTACCGCATCCTTGAAGTTTTCGCTTGACAATTGCCCAATATTGCGGAGGATTAATCTCTTTGGCGACGAAATTAACATTGTTTGCAGCATACCATTCTAGGACCTCCTTAGAGTAGTGGCAGCTGGTTAGATCCGGTCTAAACATAACGTTGGTCTTATGTTGCTGAATGAAAGGTTAAATTCCCTTTTTCAGACACTCTTCAATGTAAACCTTCAACGGCATTGTCTGAGATGTGATGAAAACCTTGGTTTCAAGGCCACAAATGCAGATTCTTTGCCAAATCATTAGTTTCCAAGCAAACTTATCTCAAAAACAAATTTATACCTGCAAGGGACATCCCCACGACTAGTTGCCGTTTAATTTTTGTCCGGGAATTTGTTTATAATCCATTTTGACATATCCCTTAAAATACAGCCATCAAATTTCGTCAAAACTCGTTCGTATGGCAATCGTGCTCGCTTTTTGGCCACTAAATTTTGTTTCAAGGAGCGATTCGGATGTTTACTGGCACAAAAAGACTTATGTCCTTCTCTTGAAAGGATGTTGCGCACGGTGGAGAGGTTGGAATCGAAAGACCTGTACTCGAAAAAAATGCACCATTTTTATCCGTGTGTAACTTTTTTGTCCGTGGGAAAAAAATTATGAGAATCTACGTTGCCAAATCACGGTTTGATATTTCGGAAGTCACAAGGAAGAAGAAAGTGGACAAATTCGCCAAAAAATACTTGCTTTGGCAGGCCATATGCCAATGCGGTAAACTGAGTAAACCGTACATCACAACGGGTACCATCAACAGCGAAATTTACCGCACCGAGTGCCTCCAGAAGCGTCTGTTGCCCTATTTTGGCCGGATCGACGTTGGATTGGTACAGAGACAATAACGTTGTTTTTGTACCAAAAACCACCAACCCCCCAAATTCACAAGGCCCACAAGGTTCAAAAATTGTTCAAGGTGCTTAAGAACGAGCTGGAGTTGAAGAAAAAATGGATGAAAGTGACCAAAAAGGTCGGCTTCACCATTGCACAAAATGTAATGAGGGGTCTCAAGAAAAAAGGGCGGGCTTTCAGCAATGGAAAGAAAATTTAATAAAACAAGTAAATCAAAATATAATCCATATGTATTAGTTTATTTCCTGAAAGTTTCAAGAAAATCGGACTTAAAATACATTTTTGGCGAACACTTTCGTCTGGTGCATTTTTTTCGAGTATAGGCCTTATTTCTTTGCCAAATCACGTATGGAGACACCTGGGTTGCCATTCACGTACCTCAACATCTTTCTCCTGAGCTCTTTGTCTCTAGTGCCACTTTTATGATAGATGTGCTGTGCTCTTTCCACACTCAAAGTATCCTTGTAACGTTTGATTACAAGACACGCCGTTGATTTTGGGAATTTCAACACTTTTGCTATTTTTGAGGCAGACTACGAAGAATTCTCTAGACGTCTGTGCACAATTAATTTTCATTTTTCATGTTCCATGATCCGTAATTTGCGTCAATCAATCGAAAAAAAACTATTTCTTCAATTTATTGATCAATGAAACATCAACAAATGCCTGTCAAACGTGTTTTGTTCCAATCACCAAGGACGCGGTTGTGTATTAGACCGTGCATCCAGATTTACTTTGAATCGAGCTTTACTGTCAGAAAAACAAATGAGCTTCAATCCAGGCCAACTGATAACTTCCAGAATTAGCTTCATGGGCATACCCCAAGGGTCATGTTTAAGTCCCTTACTTTGTAATTTTCATGTTAAAGATATTTATCTATTATTGTTCTTCGTCTTCGACTAAAACCCGTACAGACTACTCTACCTGATATTCTTAATCCTATTTTTAAAAACGTTTTTGCTACTGTTAAAGTTAAAGTATTAATTGGTATCGTTGAAGCCTCGCAGGAAGGCATCAAGTGCATTGTTGAAGCCATAACTGGTAGTGTAGTTGTGCGCTTCTCAATTGTCGGGGTGAGACGTGAAGGGGTTCCCGTAAGAGTTCCGGACAGTCTATATTGTCGCGTAACAGGTCGTAGACAACCAGTTGCTGAATGATTGTGCGCCTGGTATGCAAGGTTTGCAATCCAATCAACATACACCGTGCGATATAGTCGGGCAAATTTATCGGGTTGTTCCATGGAAGATTCCGTAGCGAAAATCAGATGAAGAGCTTTGGAGTTCGTTTGACTCGGATGATCAATGATGCGTGATATGGTGACCAGACAGCGGCCGCGTATTACAGAGAATCCACTCAACGTACCAAATTGGGAACCCTACAGCCTTTAGGATTGGCCTTTACCCTTTAATAATCAACATAGATAGAGTCACCTGCCTTTGGGGATTCAATCTCTCCAAACAACGTTTTTGGTATAGCACAGCAAATTCATAGTTGTAGAGCGATGCTGAACAAATCCATGCTGGAACTTCAATATTAAAGGATGACCAAACATTGTACACAGTGTTGTGAACTAACGTTCCAAAGACCTTGATGATGCAACAGAGAAGCGATATCCCACGATAGTTTCCAACAAGGTTCCGATTTTCTGCTTTATGAAACAGTCTGCCAAATTTCAGGGAATTTTCACTCTCGAAATGAACGATTAAATATGCTGTATATCAGAAAAGCAAAAGAGCGTGAGCAAAACTTAAGAAGAGATGGCGAAATTACATCTATACCAGGGCCTTTTGAAACATCAAGGTCATTCAAAGCTTTCATGACGTCATCCGGCGAGAAACAATGCGCTGGGTAGTTCATATAGAACTCCCGTATGCTGTCGAAGATATTTGGATAAAGAGGTGGCGCATTTGTGCTATAAACTGATCGGATTAAACACGCAAACAAGTTCGCAGCATCGACAGGAGTGCTAGTGGTGACTCTGAAGAATTCAACTGTGTTAGGAATACTATTACAAGATCGTTGTGACTTCATGAACTTCCAAAATGCCGCTTGGTTTAGCTTGAGGTTCGCTTGCAATCGCTGGACGTGTTCTTCGTCCTGTTATGAGAAACACGTCCCGTTATGAGGAGTTTCGTTGGTTCTGGCAATGAGATGTCGTTTTCGCGACTTGCGTAGCATATTCCGCAGATTGCGGAACGTTGGATTGCACCAGGGTAGCATAGAAGTTGGCTTTGTAATCCGCTGTCGGAAAGGAACTCGCACATAGAGAGTTTCATACAGTTTGTCGTGAAATTGGTCAAAAATAGCATCGACGGAATCACCCTCTAAAGCCAATTAATAGCAGCCAATACATTATTCACGGAGTCGAAATCGCAGAGCCTTAAGTTCAATTCAGGTGGATACGAATCATAATCCGGTATTGCAGTGAGCGTTTATCATCAAGATGAATGGTATAGGATGCTGATCGATGTGCTATAGAGGAACAACAGGCTCAAGTAGGTTGATATCATACGGTTGGGTAGTAAATGCTTAGTCCGAAAGCCTTCTATTTGGATTTATAAGTGAAATGACTTGGACGAGTCCACTGGAAATATTGATAACCGCTTGAAAATAAGATGCACTTTAAGACAATTTGGTGACGATGCTGTGAGGTCCACGTGCGAGACTCTTGGAAAGAGTTTTCACACCGCATAAACCCGAATTGGTAGTATTTACTAGAAAGCGGTTCCTAGCCCAACTGCGTCTTAAGCTATTGGAATGCGACATCACTCAATCTTTGACCTTTAAATACCTTGGAGTCATGTTTGATTCAAAATGCATTAGGAGTACTCACATTGCATATTTAAAACAGAAAGAAATAAAACAAAGAATCAATTTTCTAAGCTCCGAGACATGGTGAGGTGCTTACCTGGAAGACCTTATTGAATTCTATAAAACAACCATTCTTTCAGTTCTCGAATTTGGGCTTTTTTGTTTCCTCTCAGGAAGAACAGCTACCTCATTAAATTGGAACGCATACAATATCGTTGTATACGTATAGCGCTGGGCTGTATGCATTCAACGCATAATATGATCCTGGAGGTTCTGGCAGGAGTAAAACCCTTACAGAACCGCTTCTTGGAGCTCTGATCTAGAATACTGATCAAGTGTGGGATCACTTACAACGTTGTGATTGAAAACTTCGAAGAAATGCTTGACTTGTGTACCCAGTCTAGATTCTTACGAATCTACATTATTTAACTCATCCGAAATTAGTCTTCCATGCTATAACTCTCCTAATGTACGCTTCCCTTATCACATTGATTATGATCTCCTGTTTCATGGCTATTCTAGAAGTTCCAGATCAACTTGGACCTATTTAAATTCTTCATAAAGAGTACCAACATGTCAATTGAAATAGAAGAATTTTCACTGATGGGTCGCACATTGGTGGACCCACTCGTTTCGGTTTCTACAATGAATACTAATTTGCCTTCCGGAAACATCAGGAACCTTGTTTCGTATATGTTGCTGAGCTGACAGCAATCAATTTAACATTGGAGATAGTTTCCAAAATGCCCATAGACCAATATTTCATCTTCTCAGATATTCTCAGTTCTATCGAGGCCCTCCGGTCGATGAAAACAGTGAGGCGCTCATCTTACTTTCTTTTAAAAATAAGGGAGCAGATGCACGCGTTGTTCGAAAGATCATTTAGGATTACCTTTGCATGAGTCCCCTCACATTGCTCAATTCCAGGCAACGGGAAGGTGCAGCAACGAGATTTTTGAAAGAAGAATTTCACATGATGAGTTATTTTTTCATTAGTACGTCAGACTTCTTTTCACAGTTGGAAAAACGATTGAACGATTGATCTCTTGGGCGGTAGTTACATTCCATTATTCCAAATGTTTCGAGATCATGTTTCAACGGTCTGGATGTAAGTCGCGGACACTCTGGTGGCTAACTTGAGCGGCCAATTTGTTCCATCACATCGTCATCTTTGTTGCATTTCGAACCACTTTTCCCCTCTTCTATTTGACATTTCTCAATAAAGTTCTAGTTTGAGTGGAATTGAGAGCAGTTGGGTGAATTGATGTCCTTTTCGAGAAAAATTCACCACATTGTTTTGATACCCACTTAAGTACTTCGCAGCTATAGTGGCAGCTTGTTAAATCAGGCCAAAACTGTACAGGTCCATTGTTAGCGTTAATGTACGGAAGAGTACATTTTTTGTACACTTGGGAATTCAAAGTCTTGTAAAACGAAAACTTGTTTCTTTTTGCCCGCAGCTGCAAATACCTTGTGAGATCATCAGCTTTATGGCGAATTTATTGACAACAACAAATTTCAATTTGGAATTAACGAGTGTATCGAAAATAAGCTATCCACAAACTTTCTTTCAAATTATTTTAACCGCACAAACAAGTAAACAAAAGAAAGCTGACAGTCAAACGCACAGCATGCAGTGTTCAGAGCATAAAAAACCATCACAAATACATGCGTACAACGCAAATGTATGTGGATAGCTTATATTCGATACACTCCTTACCTAGACCAGTGGCTTTATCAAACGTTTGCCCGGAAAGCTACTCATAAGGGAACGTCCATTAATTACGTCACGCAAAAACTTACGTTTTTTAACCTCCCCTTCCCCTCTTGTCACGTTTTTTGTATGGATCTTCATTTTTTTTAGTATGGATCGTCACGTTTTCCCAAACCACCAACTTCCCCCCTTTACTGCGTGACATAACTAATGGACCTTCCCTAATCCATTTTCACGTACACAGAAAAAAAAAAACAATTAATTCTAACAGGCATGTAAAATTTCCCCTCGTTTAATTTCAAGCCTAAGAAAGCGTAAACAACGAAATTGTTTGGAATTTTTCATGCGCCATACAACAATGTTTACAACCTTTCATACAACAGACTAGATTCAGGTGTAATCTGGTTTAAATGTACACAAAATATCCCATTAATTTCTGCCAAATCTAGCACTCCCTTTATGTGCATTATGTAACGCAGAAAATTACATGTTTTTTTTTTCAAACTGTGTACGTTAGTTTCGCGTACTTTACAAGATCCTCAGTGTACGACCTCTGGGCACGTCTTTAAGTGGGAACGAAATATAAGCGAAACCCAGGACCCATGCGGCAATCAACTGGTAGCGCTAGTTAAACGTGTGTGTGGAGTCGATTGCCGTCCTTTGCCGAATTTACCTCCGCACAAGAAGGAGGATACAGAGAGTGACTCCGAAAAACTGCAGGTGGTTACTCTTTCCTGGCCTCCCACCATAAAAAAAAGTCCTATGACCAGCGTTCCAGTATCTCAGACCATTACGCTGTCATGACGGTGGAAGGATGTTCATGCTATCATGTAAGCGATGACAACGGCACTGCCGTGGAAGAGGTATGATAAAGCCTGGCCACGTTCAATTTCGGACACCAAAATAGTAGCAACAAAACAAATTTACACATGATTCAACAAAACCGATTGTTTATTTTACAACTTTAGAGTTATATCTACATTAGAAACAGTTGATTAAGGCGTTAATCGTTTTTCCTTAAAATTTGCAAATATTCTGGGGTACATCCGCCATCCATACGGGATCCTCAGATAGTTTCCACTTAACTGGAGCACAGTACTTCTCTATTGAGAGAAGTTCCTGACAGTTTGGTGGATTGATTGTTTTAGTGACAAGAGGCCAAATCAGACCAAAACAGAGCAGCGTGACACGCCGCAACATTTTTGACTAACTTTGCCTCCACCCTGCTCCAGGCCGAGCCAAAAAGATGACCTAGATATGAAACTAAATAGCGTTTGGCTGAGATAGATAACCAACTTTGCCACATAATAACATATCTCTTCACATTCCCCCCACTGCAAGATGGTAAGATGGCGATGACCACTAAACGACTAACTTTTAAGCCAGTTAAATCCCCCAAACCCCACACGATAAACGCAAACCACCCGGTGAAAATCAATGGAGTCCACGGTTTCTCCGGTCAACTGTTCTCCGCAGCCCAGAAGCCACCGGCGGCGGAACTATCTAAGTGGGATAAAATCCATTCCGAGTGTAATTTATGACTGCATCCGGTCATCGAATCGACGACTATTCGGGTTCGATCTGAGGGATCTGTGTGAATCAGCAAAAATATGGATTCGTGGTCGATGGCAGATGTTTGCTCCTGCTGTTGCCACCTTATGTGAGATGATGGCCGTTTGTGGTCATCATCGATTGTCTCTGAATGCCAAAGGGGGGAAAGGTGCCAACCGTAGAGGCGATTTGTCAAAAGTTCAATTTTTAGGTTTCGAAGTTCCTCGTGTGGGTGGCAGATGATGCTGAAGATAGTGGCCCTCGTTAGTTTGTTCTAAGACAGGTCCTGACGCAGGGTGCGTTTTGATTTTTGGGGGTGTGAGCGACCCTTTTAAAAGGGAAGATAAATGATCCCAGAAGCCAAAACAGTTCAAGTGCTACCATGATTTATCCCACACTAGGAGCCAGACCTTGTAGCCATCGGTGGTCAGCGCCATCATCATCAGCCACAGGAGCAGTGGAAGCGGAAGAGCGGATGAGCGACGAGGAAGGGAGAGAAAAAAATGCAAACCAAGCGAGGCCATCAGGGGTCACTATAAATTAATTTCAAATTTTTGGTTTACCACTCTCGCTAGGAACGGGGGCAGATTTCCTGAGCCAAGCCGGGAACATGTGTGTGAACATGATCCGGAAAGAGTTTCGGGTTTAGAGGCTGGGGGAACCGAGTAGTCAGACATATAGACTGGAGGAGTTTCATAATGGAGATAACGAGAGGGAATTGTTTGACTATGCATAGGATGGAGCTGGCTGTTTTAACATTGAAAGTTTAATTGAATTCAATTTAAATTCTCTGCTCAGGGATTGCTTGCACAGGCCTTGTGGTCCGGTGGTGGTTGATTTATGGTTGCATGCCCAGAGCTAGGAACAGTTTAATCAAATTGCTTGAGCAAATAGTTCGGAACTGTTGTAAACTTGTACCTCTGCCGCAAAACGAACTAGTTTTCGATGAATAAGTCAACAGTCGTATGCATTGCAGGAGGTGTTAAAGCTTCATCCAACAAGCAAATTCACAAGACAAATAATTTCTTTGGGCATTGTCGATGTTTTCAATTGTCTCTTAAGCTTGCAAATTATACAAAAACAACAACAACAACAACAACACCACAATTCAAGCAAGTTGACACAGCCACAAGCGTAAACATGTGTCCAAGGCACTACATGCACCGACTCGCAAACTGTCCCCCAGCAACTTTTCCCACTACCCCCTGTTCAGACCGACGGCTACGGGCTAACCAAAAAGTCCTTAAAAGAGTACCACAATGAGACACAAGCCATGTGCGCCTTGCTCTGCCTCGCCTCACCAATTTTTCGTTAGTCGTTGCCGTCTCTGCCTCAGTATTTATTATTCAATGAATAAATGAATTATTATGCAGCTTCTCGGCTTAGAGAAAAGTTGATCCTCTTTCCACTCCGGGTTTTCCCGGGAGCCGCAGTCGAATGGTTATTATTATTTTTTGCCTCAGCAGATTGCTTTATCGGCATCATTCCGTCCTCCTTCATGCTGATGGTCTAGCCAAGCTTAAAATGGTAGTTCTCACATACACACGCACACATACATACATACATGACACATTGGATGGAGAACTTTTATCGTTATCAACAAACGTGTGGGTGGGACAATGGGAGTGTTTTTCAGGGATCAAGCAGGATCATTGTCTTCAGTTCCGTAGAGGAGATAACAGATGGAGAAAGTTAAGGTGGCAATTAAAGTTCAATCATGATCAATTTCGGGAGGTTATATTATTCGAAAAGTTTCGGCTAGGTGGCTGTGTTGCTCACGGTTGATAAGATTGAAATTATTTGAATTTTGCTCAGTTGATGAGGTTGTACACAAAGGTGGACTAGAACATTATAAACGTTGTTTGTATTTGTGTGGTATAGAGCAGACTTCCTGAAAAGAAAAATTACAGGTAGTCGGTAGTGATTTGTAGATCGTTTTAAAGTAAACAGCTTATCATAAGGCCTTGGTGACTTTATCGCATTAGTCAGTCTCGAAAATCCAAACGCTATATTTCACCCCGTTTGCAGCGATGGTATCCAAAGTCCCCACAGTAGTTCGTTTGTAGCACTGAGCGCCTCCTACCGACATTTTTCAACAACGGAACGCACGACAAGAAGCACAATGGAAGCCCCTAAGCCACCCGTTGCAGTCGAGCACCGCCGATTTACTAGCTTTGCTGATTGTTCCGGTCATTCTAATTGTTCCGTTCCTGTGTTCGGTATTGGTGAGGGGGTCATCCACCCTGCTTGCTCAGGCAAGTGCCATGTTGTTGTTGAACATCCAAATCCTGAATTCCGTCCCGTTTGCAGCGATGTTCTTCAAAGCCAATCCATACCTGATGCCCTCTCGTATTTGCAGCTAGATAAACAACTGGACAGTAATGATAAAGCTTCGACGAATCGCTGCGGGACACCCAGATCACATTGTCAACCGCTTCGAACACAAGGACGCGCCATTGGAAGCCCTTTGAAAGCCCTTGAGACCTTCGACCCAGTCCTGCCGTCGTTATACATAGTCGTCCTGGCCCTGTGGTCGAATGCTTACTTACCTTACCAATCAGACCAAAGCCGGCGTGGCCTCTGCTGTACACATTGTAATCGATCCATAGCTGTACCTCACCAGCCTCGCTGTCTGCGGAGGGTCCGCAGGTCGCCTTCTACTTGATCGATCCACCTAGCTCGTTGCACGCCTCTTCTTCTTGTACCTGTCGGTTCGTTTTCGAGAACCATTTTCACAGGGCTGTCGTCCGACGTTCTAACGACCTAGCCCATTGTAGCCGACCGATTTGTGTACGATGGGAGGTTCTCCTAGCAACTGGTGCAATTCGTAATTCATTCGCCTCCTCCACGTTCCGTCTTCCATCTGCACTCCACCGTAGATGGTACGCAACACCTTCCGTTCAAAGACTCCAAGGGCACGTTGGTCCTCCACTAGCAACGTCCATGTTTCGTGGCCGTAGAGAACTACCGGTCTAATTAATGTCTTGTAGATGGTCAACTTTGTGGTTCGGTGAACTTTGTTCGATCTTAGCGTCCTTCGATGTCCAAAGTAAGGTCTGTATCCACAATAATCCGGACACCTCAAAACATGAATAAAACATAAATTTCGCATTATATTTCCGTCGTAGTTGTTTATTTCAGATTCATGGGATGTGTTTTAACAATTCGTGAAGACAAAACATAGTTATTCAGTAATTGCATAAAATTTTCGAACTTTGCGCTTAACTCCGTCCATTAGGGTTTGTACAGACTCTTCAGAAATCGTAGAAGCCGTCTTTGTCCAAATTTGCTGGAAGTGTTTGATGTCTTTGATTCTTTGCTTCTTTCGAGAAAGCTTCCGCTTCATCAGACCCCAATATCTCTCAATTGGTCGTAGCTCTGGGCAATTTGGCGAGTTTGAAGTTTTTGGTACAATGTTCACTTGATTTGCTTGGTACCACTCAATCAAAGTTTTAGCATAGTGGCATGATGCCAAATCGGGCCAGAACAAAGGTTTTTCTTTGTGACTTTTGATGAAGGATAGCAACCGCTTCTGCAGACACTCTTTCTGATAGATCTCCTTGTTGATTGTGCCTGTAGTGACGAAAGATTCACTCTTTTTGCCACACGTGCAAATTGCTTACCACACAAGGTATTTTTTGGGAAATTTCGATGCCTTCTTCATTCTGAAATGCTCAGCTGTAGCATTTCTGGCAATAGCAGAATAAAAAGTCAGCCCTGGAAGTTGCTTGAAATCCTCCAGTCATAAGTTTCATCGTCCATAACAACGCATGAAAACTTTATTCACAGTAAAAACGTCTCGAGCCCGTGATTTTGCTACCAAGTTCTGTTCGTCGTTGCGATTTGGAACTGTTTTTACTTTATACGAATTAAGTCCCAAGCGTTGTTTTGATTTTTGGACAAAACCAGATGACATCCCTATTTTACGAGCCACCGTTCGAATGGAGAGATTTGGGTTTTTCGTTAATATCCTTTTCACCTTTCGGTCCATGACAGGATCAGCGTCCAATGTTTTTGTCACTTCTCGGTTTCCTCTCCACCGTCAAACGTTCCGAAAATGATTTGAACACATCGTGAACAGTGGATTTAGGCAAATCCAATGTTTTTGAAAGGTCCCGTATTGACAAGTCAGGATTTGCCGTACGCCCGTACAAAATTCGCTCGCGCACTTGTTTTTCTTTCGTCGCCATCTTAAATACGAAACAAGAAATGTGAACATCAATCAAAGTCTTTTTCATCTTAGACTCTCAGCTATACCACAGTGAATTTTTTCATTCCTACGTGCAATATTTCAAAAGTTACAATGATTTGAAGTTGTCCGGATTAATATGGATACAGACCTTAGGCACGATTGCCAGCCATAATGCGCCTTTGTATTTCTCTGCTGGTGTCGTTATCGGCGGTCATCAATGAGCCTAGATACACTAATTCGTCTACTACCTCGATTTCATCACCGTCGATCTGAACTCGTGGTAGTAGGTTAACATTGTCTTCTCGTGAGCCTCTTCCCGGTCCAATGCGGTGAGAAGGTGTTCCAGCAACCTCTACCCGGCAAGTATTCCTTTATATCTACGAATGTCCAGAGTCTGGTCGAAACCACTCATTCTATCTCAAACCATCAGCCTCGCTCTGTCGAGTAAATGGCGCTATTCTGATCGGAAAGCATCTTGATTCGCTGAACTGGGTTGTTTCGCAGTTGAATCCAAGGGGCAAGGTGATCATCCTCGGCGATTAGTTTTGAAACTTGCGGTAAATCCATTGTGTCTCTTCCGTGATTCCTCTGAAAGTGTTTTCTAAGATTTCAGTAAGGCTGATTTCAGCGGAATGAACGATTTCTTGGAACTTGTTGACTGGGACGAGATTCTCGATGTTTCTGACGTCAACCTCGCTGCTTCGACAATGTCTTGTGTTCTGATGTTTGCCATTGATCAGTTTGTTCCAGTGAGGATGAAACTTGAATCAACTATACCAGCCTGATCGAATTCCGCTCTAAAGCGCTTCAAAACAGTGAAACAGGCGCTCTGAGACGACACAGCAAATATCGTACAAAATCGTGTTACGTGGAAGCGAATGCTGAACACAAGCAATTAAACGATTATCTCCATAAGGCTTATCAAGACCGTCTACAAAAAAGCCTTAAGCCCAACCCCAAAAGCTATTGGCGTCGCGTCAATGATCAGCGGAAGGAAGTCGGTTTTCTCTTCACGATGACGGATGGTGTGCTTGAAGCTGATTGCATCGCCGGTAACGTTTTCTCCGACGATCTGCTCGACCCACAGGACATCGCACTCGCCACCAGTAATATGTCCCGTCTTCCTGCCTCCGGAATGCATTGTGCCATCACCAATGACATGGTTATTGCAGCTGGCATGGAACTGCATTCCTCAAGGGGATGTAGTCCGAACGGCATTCCATCGCTTGTACTAAAACGGTGTTAATTCCACTCATCAACAGGCGCGCATCATCTTTAGTCATGATTTTGGCTAGCTGATGCCACCAATTCTTCATCTTGTCATCTGGTGACTGATCCCTTCATCTTCGGTTTCCACTTAATTATCGCCCAATAACCAACTGGACGGATTTGAGGACAATTTGGTGGATTCAGCTCTTGTGGGATGAACTGGATGAACCATTATCGCTGTACCATTGTAGAACTTCCTTGCTGTAATGGTAGCTAGCTAGATCTTGCCAAAACGTTACTGGACCGTCATGGGATTTAACGAAGGGTGAATCTTCGAAATTGAAAATAATTAGGGTATGTTAATCTATGCGTTGATTCCTAAACAGTTCAGATACATATTTTGAGAAATGAATCACATTCTCAAAAGTTTAGCTGTACCCCTAAAGGAAACTAATGCTTTTTTTACTATCAAGAACAAAATAATTTATTTTTAAATTTATTTAAAATTATCAATAAAGAAATTCGTATTCCATAAATCGACGCCAGATCTGGGTCCATCCATTTCAGTAACTCAATCGGTTCCAACTTACTACGGTTACATACGGGACTTCATGCGCACCATACCGCGCAACTCAAGCGGTTCTAGATATGGAAGTTTTTCCGTCGACCCAACGTGGAAGTTTTTCCGTCGACAATGGCCATAAAAGTGAAGAAATGAATGGGAATCCCCACTACGCCCGTGGGGTTCTGGATAGCTGCTCCCAAGCTAACTTCATTTCCGAAGGTTTGGACTGAAGGTAAACTGGAGCTGAAGCGTGACCGAATCAGCATCGACGTAAGTGGTATTGCCCAAGGAATCGTCCACCTCCGCTCCAAGGTAGTTCGCTCGTCTCGCTTTGGTGGTTCTGAATACCTTCTCGAATGCCACGTCATACCACAAATCACAGTTACTCTCCCTAGCAAGCACATCGATATTTGTGAAAGGAATCTTCCAAGAAATGTTCGTCTCGCAGACCCTAAGTTCATCATTAGTTGAGGGGTTGATATTCTGATCTGGGGTGAACTGTTCTTCTCTCTTATGGAAATACACAAGATCAGTCTGCCTACCGGTTACCCGATACTCCAGAAGACAGTTTTGGGTGGTTGTTGCTGGGTGACTTTTCGAATCCTCACGAACTCCATCCATCTGTGTAATCAGCGCTACTGCTAGTCTCTACAGTAAATTACAGCGATTTCGGGAAGTCGAGAACTTCGACGGTTATAAGGCGATGACTCCGTTGGAAAAAGCCTGCGAGGAACACTTTCGGAGGACAGTGGCTATGACAAGTGATGGCCGCTAGATGGTTCGCCTTCTTCTATGCGAAGAAATGCTTGCGATGTTGGGAGATTCTTTTTCTGTGGCGCAACGTAGATTTTGGACGATAGAGCGTAAATTTGCGATTACCGGCGTGTACAAAAGTGAGTACGTGAAGTTCATGGAGGCATTAGGCCATATGCAGTTGAGTCCTCGCGTCGAAAATCCGCAGTTTGTCCTGCCCCACAATGCCATCTTTCGTCCCGATAGCTCCACCATAAAAACCCGCGTCGTCTTTGACGCCACCTGGGTAGATCCCAACTGTCATTGAATGACGTACTTCTTGTAGATACGACTGTTCAACCATCCCTCTTCCCTATTGTCCTCTTCTGGCGGGTTTCATCTTGAGAAAGTTTTAGCGCGAATGATCTATGAATTCTAGCTCATCTGCTTGACGAAATAAAGGAGTTCTCACGAAAAACCGAAATCGACGGTGCTTGAGCCGTGAAAACATTGGGCCTTTTATACGCACAAAGCACAGATGAATTTGGTTTCAAAATCCCATCTCTTCCTCCGTTGAACAAGGTCACCAAGAGGATGGTGCCCTCCGAGATGGCATAGTTATTCAACCCGCTCAAACTAGTAGGATCAGTAGTGATGAGTGCTAAAATGTTCATCCAGAAGTTATGGGTGATTCACATTCCTTGGGACGAAGAACTTCCAGGGAATCTTCGAGACTGGTGGATGCAGTTCCGAAACGAAATTCCGGAGTTGACAAAGCTGAAGATTCCACGATGCATATTCGCAAACTCTTACAAAAGTTACACTTTGCATTGCTTCTGTGACGCTTCAGAACGTAAATGACAGCTAATTTGACACTTGTAGTTACATCACCGCAATCAACTGTTAAAGTTTGGAAATCCCTATTGGAAAACCTTTTATTTGCTTGAAATTTGCATTTGCGAATCATAGAAACGAGAAAAAAAAATTACAAATCATCAAATTGATTTGAAGCACCTTGATTCTACCAGATTTTGCTTAGAATGTGCCTAGAGGCTGATTTCTTCGATTCTCACTCATCACTGACCTCACTCTCACTGTCCTTGATTTTAATAAGGCTTGTTCGGAACAAAATCTGGACACATTAAATTTGGAATCGATAAATTTGCTGCTAGTTCATTTTTAGGCATCGTAAAACAAATTACAGTAACTTAATTAGGCTGCATGAAGAAACTACGAACTTTTGAGTTTACTCCAGCCATTGGGGCCTGTGCAGACTTCTCTGCAACCGATTTAGATGCTTTTGTGCAAGATTTTAATTTTTTTCTATAGTTGCAGCTTGTTGTTTATATTGAGAGAGGGTTCTCTCTTCACGAGAGCCCAATACCGCTCGATAGGTCACAACTCCGGGCAGTTAGGTGGATTCGCTTCTTTCGGTACAACATGGACTCCATTCGCTTTATACTATTCCAAAACATCTTCGGCGTAGTGACAAGATGCCAATTCCGGCCAGAATAGCTAGGGAGCGTCATGACTGCGTAGGAATGGTAACAATCGGTTCTATAGGCATTCTTCGCGGTATATATCCCTGTTTACAGTTCCGGTAGTGATGTTCAACTACAGCTGCATATTGCCTTCTAATTTTTTGGGAAACTTTGCCTTTTTTCGTCCTGAAATGCTCCTCTACGCCGTTCCGTTGCATGGCAGTATAATAAGACATTCCGAGAAGCTGCTTAAAGTCTTCCAGCACCTAAGTTTCATCGTCCATTATCACGCAGGAAAACTTCGTCAACTATTCACGATACAACTTGCGAGCCCGGGTGTTAGCCATCTAATTCTGTTTATCATTACGGTTCGGTACAGTTTTCACCTTGAACGACTTAATACCTTGCCGGTGCTTAAAAATATGCACGAAAGTTGGGGTCATTTATATTTTTCTAGCCACAATACGTACCAAAAGATCTGCTCTCTTCTGCAATATTTGCTTCACGTTCGCGTCCTTCTGGTGGTTCCTGAGATTCGTTTTTGTTTCGCACATGCTCTTTTTTCGACGTCATCTTCGATCTAAAAGCTTGTAGTATCACCAAAAATTGATTTTACACAATGAAAAGACACACGTTCATCAGTCTGTGAAGTATTTCACGCGTTGATGAAGTATTTCCAGAGATAAACGTATTTAAGGGTGTCCAGATTTTGTTGCGTACAAGACTTATTAACATTTAAAAATAATATGATGTATAAAAAGCTTTTTGAGAAAACCTGATTATCATCTAGAAACTAATACGAGGCACTGAAGAAGTCTGCACATTGTAGGCAAAATAGGCGTATCTGTCAAGATAAGCAAAGGTAGTTGGAATTAAATGGAAAATATTATTTTTTCTTCTCATTTCTAGTTACAGGAATTCCATGAAACAGCTCAAACTCTCTAGGATTCGAGATTTCTATGTTGTTTATGTTTTTTCAGTTGTATCCGCAAACTTGTCTTGATCACTCTATGACAGCTTTCAGAAGTCATACTCATTACGTGTTAAATTTAAATCTTAGTTTACACCCTTGGCCGATCACCACTTGTGGTTTCTCATAATTTAGTTGTATGTTTGATGCCGAATTTTTTATTTTTTATTATGTTGTTTGGTGCCTACTCTGTGTTAGTAGAACACATTAAATTTTACAAACGTCTTACAAATATTAAAACTTTTTTTAAGTATCACAAACATAAATAATTTCATACATCAATGCGCAGAAGGCTATTATGATATTATGAGAATCTCCGATCCCGTGTTTTGAGCAGTTCGAATGAAACCCAGTCACTCACACTTTTACTGAGCCAATTGTGATATAATCTATCATTTCTCTGAAATCATTCAACCAATGACTTTTGATTGTTTGAACGTCGATACTTCGAAACATTTGGAAGGCAGCCCAGCACTATGTTAATCCCTAAAATATTTCTTAAAATCTCTTTGGTATTTTTTAACGTTTCCTCTTTTTGATTATATTAGAACTACCCTCAGGCATCAAGTTACTTTATATTGGTTCTAAGCTTCCTACTCTGTGAATTATTTTCACGTCCGATTCATATGAACTATCACGTAACTGATCTGTTTTTTGAAACCACGAAAGGTACGTGACATTAGTAACATTGACCTGCATTACACGTCATTTTCACGCAAAACTCAGGTAATATCGACCGTTTTTTCACGTAAGCAGTTTTAGTGTGGCTGTATTGCTGTGTTTGCGACTTTGACATTTCCGCTATACGAGAGTTACGAAATTTCCGCATACGAAAAAAAAACAATATGGCGTCAACGAGCAAATTGGTGGAAACGCAAGCGTCGGAAAATATTTTTAATTCATACGTTTTTAGTGTTAAAAACAGTTACAATGAAATTTGTTAAAAAGAATGTTGAAGAAATATCTGAAGGAGTATATAGGTTTTTTTTAAATTTCGGTAATAATACAGATCCATGCTTTTATAACATTCGCGTTGTGTGAGTCAAGCAGTCAATAATTTGCAATTATATTAGTATATTCCAGTATCGTGCTTGCTTTTATTGCTCGATAAAATTGCAAATATTAACTGCTACACTGAACATTTATTTTCGTAAAATAGCTTTCACGCGTTTCGTTATCATGCATTTTGTACATAGAACAAATGTATCGTATATTGTATGAAACATTCATAATGCTTTTTGTCTGGTGAAATGCTATCGTTAGACTTTTTTGTATAATCCGCGACATTAAGTTCGTGAAAACCACCCAATCACTGTTTCTCTTTTATCGTACTTATGCAAAATAGTGTTGCACCTGGGATGGGCGAGAATAATATATCTATCTAAAAATAAAATCAAAGCGCTGTCGAGAGCTATAACTTCATGCTCATTAAGGGGGAATTACAGTTAGAACGAGAAAAAAAAGTCATTTTTGAAAAAAAAATTTCATGGGGAAGTTATAACTCGAATCAATTGAAACTTTTTTACAATTATATGTGTATCCGTGTTGAAATATATTTTTTTCAAATAATTTTCAACAAAATGGCGGTCGTTAGAGTACGTTGAAAAAGTCATTGCATTTTGATTGTGCCGGCTCTCCTGGTCGCAGTTTCGATCTGAAAACCCAGAAAAATTACATTAATTACATTTGCAGTTAGTAGATGAATTGAAAAAAAGAGTAAAAAAAAATTTGCGCTTGTAACGTTACTTTTTCGAAAAATCCACATTCTTTCCGCCATTTTATCCCCTTTTTCCGTATTTAATAATAAAATATAACAATAATTTTTAACTCATATTGAAGGTAATACATCAATAAAGAAATCCTATAAGTTTCAGCTTAATCGAATGATTAGTTTTCGTAGTTTTCGAATTATCACCGGCATAAACTCCGAAAATTCTGTTTTGAGAAAAACGCGTTGAAAGCTTGTTCATGCGGTCAAGCGTCTCTTTAAACCTGGGGCGCGCGAAAAAGGCGTCTTCGAAAAACGATGAAAAGAAACACTTAGAGTTCAAATTTCAAAAATAGGATTTCAGGAGCGTATTCTCCGAGAAATTTACTAACTTGTTATGCAAAAAAATAAATTTGAATTTTTTGGTCATTCTAACTGTATATCCCCCCTTAAGCTTTACAGTAGATGATTTGTTTGAGAAAGGCGCGTCAAATTCATTACAACTGTTGGAGTGGAATGTACCAATCATAAATGATAGACACATCCCGTCGTAGACTCTGGTTAGTTGTCCACTCCATTGCTCAATTGTAACTTCAATGATGCCCTGATGCACCCTCCCACTGCTGTATTGAAATGTCTTAAATCAATTAATTATAATAAGGTTCATGCAATATGTGTGTGTGTGTAAACAATCCAACACCCACAAAAAATATTTGCAGTTAAACGAACTGTTGCCGTCAAGACAAACATTTTTAGCCCGGGAGTTGGAAGGTGATAGCTCTATTGGGATCCAAAGACCCATCCCAAGTAACATTGCCAAAACCATCCAGATTTATTAAAGTTTCGTGATAGCCACTAGAAATTGATTTGGTTTTATTCTGCCTGCAAACCAAACTAAGCAATTGGTTTCAAATTTGAGTCAAATTTATGAGAACCTACACAGCTTTTTTACAACGATCTTAAAACCTTGTCTTCTAAAATTTCTTTCACTCCTATCGAAGGTTTTATTTTGACTTTATGAACTCAGGCTGTTTTGAAATGCTGTTTTAGGACTTATTCATGTTATCTTATTAACGTCGGTTGAAAAAATATTTTGAAACCATTTTGCTTACAGTAAATGCATTAACCGGCGAATTGGCGGTGATGAAGGTCACCAAATGACCAAGTAGTTTTATAGTAGCCATTGCGAAGATAAATTGGCTCTTTGGCAAATCTGTGATTTTTTTCAATCGCCATATTAAAATATAATAAATCATTGTAGTGTGGAAATATAAATACACCAAATATTATATGTAATGCAAATGAACTGTAGATCGGAAAACAATCCGAAAACAATTTTGGGATTCTTTCAGATAATCTGATGGAATTCCATAAATAGTTAGGAAATTCATGATTAATTTGATGAATATATACTGTTTCAATTCTGTTTTTGTTGTTGCAAACTCGTATAATTTCCGAGGCGCATTAATTTTCATATTTTACCGTGCCAATATTCACCATAAATTTTAATGCGCATATGATTTGGAGCATGATACGCTGTAAGAAACTCAATTTGTTTTGAATATTTTGCTCTCAAACAAAATTTTCTGCAGCACTAGAACTTTTTTCTTAAATATTACTTACTGTTAAATGAATCAGAAGAGCAGAGCATCGAACAAAGCAGAACAACAAAAACCAACCACGATATCACAGTGAAGTTTTACAGCTGTGGCCATTTGGCCCTACGCTAGTTTTGATGGTAGCCAATAGGTTTTATGAAGGTTCTCAAGTGATCGTAACATCTTTGACTAGAGTATTTTCAAAACTCTTCATGGTCTTATACAGGTTTTATTTACTTGTTCTCACAACTGCCTATAGAGTAGTCCACTTTGTACAAATTTCGGCTTTAAACATGCCTAGAGGAGGTGTTGGTATATAAAACAGTTTTGAATGTAGTTTTATCAGCAAAGCCGGGAGGAGTGCTATACGTCTTGGATAAAACGAAAATTGTTGCTTGGGATTACTTCCATTGTGGCATTTCAAGTGTATTAAGATAACAATCAGCATATTCTCAACAATTACATATTCTCAACTTTTACTTGCAATTTTACAGCTTCAAATGTAGAGGAGCGAAATAATGTTCCATCGCCTAATTTTGGTGATTGTTTTCCGTTCCATTGTTTGTCGATGACGAGATTTCTATGGTTTTTTTTTGTATTTTTTTTTCAGTTAGAAGCAAACTGTACATCTCATTTTTTTTATTACTCTTTGACAGCCCATAGTTGTTATATTCATTACGTGTGAAATTTAAATCAGAGTTTAATTCCTTAGCCGATCACCATTTAAATTTTCTCATCATTTAGTTGCTATATTTTGATGCCGTGTTTGAATTCTTCGTTTACTTATCATTACAAAAATTAAAAGATTTTTATTCATCACAAAGATGGAGTATTTACATTTTTAAATTATTGTTGTACGTCAATGCTCGGAATGCGTTGTGGCATTCAAAACATTTCTTAGATTCCCAGAGATATCAAGGGTTTCACTGATCCCGAGTTTAAACCTAGTCAATTACACTTCTACGGAGCCAATCGTGATATAATCTATTATTCGTTTCTCTTAAACCATTCTAACAATGACTTTTGATTGTTATGATGTTGTTTTTGAGAAGGAAACCCGCGGTTACCCCGCGTATGGGAGAATACAAGGAAAGAACAATATCAAGTGACTTTTGATTGTTTGGGTTTCGATACTTTGAAACGTTTGAAATGCAGTCCAGCATTATCTTTAAAAGAGCTTTTAAAATCGCGTTGGTATTTTTTAATGTTTTTTTATTTTCTGGATTTCGTTGGAACTACCCTTAGGCATCAAGTCACTTTATGTTCCTTCTAACATTCCTACAACCTTCCTCTGAATAATTTTCTCGTCCCATTCACGGGAACTATCACATAACTGATCTGTATTTTGCAAACCACGAAAGTTACGTGACGTTAGTAACATTGACCTGCATTACACGTAATTTTGACGCAAAACTCAGGTAAAATCGACCGTATTTTCGCGTAAGCAGTTTTAATGTGTTTGTGTTGCTGTATTTCCACGCCTTCTTCACTTTACTCTCTGAGGCTCTTACTCGAATTTCACGGAAAAATTACGTGAACATCATGCCATAAAAACCTGACTTAACAGGTAGATAATCGAAGCAAGGTTTTGTTTGCATACATGCAAAAAACTTACGTGAAAAATAGGGTGGACAAAAATCACCTATGTTTTCAGGTAAATTAGTCATGAATTTTTGTTAGAGTGCATGCAACAGCAGTGTGTTCACAAGCATAGCATTTTGCCCGTTGTCTGAGAATATTATCACAATCCTTATTATACACATTTCTGGAAAACGTTGTTCGGAGCTCACCGCGAACTTATAATTAAACGTCTGCTGCTTTTGCTGAATTTACTACGCCGTACAAGGCATTGTCTGTTCAAATTAGTGTTGTTTGAAGCACTATCACAGTTTTGAAATGAAGGCTTCCTTTGCTATTCCACATTTTCCACAAACGCCCAATCGTATCGTATTTGGCAAGCACAGTATACGCTCATACCCCAGGGCAGTTGATCGCATTTCTAACAAAAGACTTATGAGCTTTATCCGCTATTAAACCCCCGGATTGCACAGGCGACGGGTTTATGACTACGCCATGAATCCCCATAATTTGTTTTGTTTCTCTGCATTAAAAAATCCTTCGTATTCTCGAAATGTTTCTAAATATTTTTTTTGTGGTTCATCATTAAATTGGAGTCTAAATTATTTTATACTGTTCTCAGAATATTACATATAATCCTTAAAAATCTAACGTACAAAAATATAAGATACAATAATCTTTTCTCTTTTCTTTTTCAGGTACGCTGAGAATTCAAAATTACCGTTACGAATGTTGAGTAAGTTTTTTAATAGAACCTACCATGAAATTAGCGTTTCAATTATAAATATCTTTATTTTTAATATGATTGATCATTCAGATTCAACTACCTTCAACGATAGATATTCCAAAGCACAAAGGATATTAAGCTCAGCTTCTATTTTTTCCTCTTTCCCGCATAGCCTACTCGTTTGATAAGATTTTCCATTTACGAGCTGTGATGGATGAGTTCCTATGCGTGGTAATCCTTGATTAACACCTTTTTCTCCGCATCCCAAAGAAAACCATGAGTCTAACCCTTTCCCAAAACGGCTCCACTGAGATAAACCACGTTTGCCCGGTTGGCCACAAACCTCCTGCCAACCAAAGCGCGGTTTTACTGCTGATGATGCGCTAAGCGGTAGCTTAAAAGCCGTCATCTCCGGCACAAACAAATAAATCATCCGCCCGTGTAGACAAACAGTCGTAAAAACAGCCGCCCGTCCATTCACATATTCCTCACTCAACCAAATATTCACTGGAAAGAGTCTAAATTTTCTCGGAAAGCGACAATCTTGACTCGAGCGTGATGTCGTTACTCGACTTGACTGGGTAAACAATCTCGGGCTAGTAAAACCGAAACCACCGACCGCACAAAGGACAGCCTTATTACATTGACATGTCCTCGGTTCCCATCCTCCACCTAGCTAAATTTCCAAGCCTTCCGCTTACCTCACCACGCACAAGCACTAAACTTAACTATATAGTCCAAGGATGTGACGGTGAAAGCCTGCACTATCATTCCAGCAAACGCCACACATCCTGCCAGAAGTCTCAAACCTGCTGACTACAACGTTACACAAGCAGCAATCGTTCCCACATGCAAAACCAAGAGGAACAAACAATCGCCATTATCACTTTACAACGAGGACGACGACGGAGGCGCGCGACTCGGTTGTTTGTCTTTCCTTCCCGAGCCCTCCTGGTTTACATTTTCAACGGTCGCTCATTTTCTCAAAACACACTCTCGACCTGCATCATTGCACTGGTTCTAGTTCGAGCCCAAGCTGTTGTGGGAGGGGAGGGAAGTGAAATTGCTCCGGTCGGAAACATAAACAGAACGTAATTAGATCACTTGAAAGTTGCTCTCCGGTTTACGAGAAGCGGATCGAAGCGAGAAGGTTTACCCGAGCCCTCTTCGGATGGGTTGTAGCGAAACCTGATGGATGCGAATTTACAAGTCCCTGTTGATTGTTGGCACTTGGTTGGTTTTAATTTAACTTTGTTGTTGAACTTTTACTAAGTGGACTAAGTGAGTAAATTTTATGAACTTAGATAGGGAGACTGCATGTAAACAAAAGAAAGGGGATTCAAATCGTGGGGCTTAATGCATACATATAGACTGTTCCGAAAAATATTGATACACTTTCTTTCGTGATTTTTAATTGCTTTATCCTCAAACATAGTAAATAACAATAGAAACAAAAAAAAGTCGAGCACTCGAAACCGAAGAAATCTGTAAGTCGAAGACGAAATTCTGTCAAAAGATAATCTTTCTTTAGAGGAATTTAAAGGAATTTGCTCGCGTACTCATGATAACTTGAAAAGAATGCTCCATTGCCAATCGGCAACAATTGATTCTAGTCTAGTCTAGTCTAGTCTCACACTAACGCAGCCAATTCTTGAAGGCATCCTGGAAAATTTATTTGTTATTGTTATCAACAGACACAATGTGGTCCTAATGATTGTTCCTAAGAATATCAAAAAACTTAATTCTAATTCTTTGGCGAGGCAGGTGAAAGTAAAACCCAGACGTTGTAAACCGACAAGAGCTCCGTTGGCGCCATAGTTTGTTCGACGAAATGGTGTTCGAAGAAAGATGTTGTTGCGAAGTGCACGAGAACGCACATGCATGTTGATTTGATTAAGGAGCATCGGACAGTCAATTTTTGCCATGAAAAGATCGGCAACCAACATGACGCGCGATAGATCTCTCCTCACTGCTAGTGTGTCAAGGCCAATGAGTTGCATGCGGTGTATATATCTAGGCAGCTCGCGTGGATTATTCCATGGTAAGCGACGGAGAGCAAATCGCAAAAAACCTTCGCTGCACTGCCTCGATACTTTCAACGCCATTAAGATAGTGCGGGTTCCATACTGCTGAACAATACTCCACCGTGGATCGCACCAGCGAACAGTAGAGACTCTTTAAGCAATATACATTCGTAAAGTCCTTTGCCATTCTCATGATGAATCCCAAACTGCGGTTTGCTTTGGAAACAATGTAGCTAATATGCTCCTTGTACGTAAGTCCCGCATCGAGAAAAACTCCTAGATCCTTCACGCACGATTCACGTTTAATAATGCTGCCTTCGAGGTGGTAGTCGAACATTATCTGGTTCTTCTTCCTTGTGAAAGAAACAACGGAGCACTTGGTTGGATTCAACACCATCCTGTTTATGTTGCACCACGAAGCGAAACTATCAAGTTGTCGTTGAAGAAACCATGCGTCTTCGATGGCCTTTACCAGATTATAAATTTTCATGTCATCAGCAAAAGATAACCTCGGGCCTTCCATACAAAGATTCACGTCGTTGAAGTACAACAAGAAGACAAGGGGCCCAAGATGACTTCCTTGGGGAATACCGGATGTGACAAGGACTTCACCAGATGTGCAGTCATCAATCCTAACGCATAGATGTCGTTCTGTTAGGTACGAATGGAACCAACGTAAAACGCTGCCTCCAAAGACCAGTCGCTCAAGTTTCGCTAATGCAATGCGATGGTTGATCTTATCGAAAGCTGAAGATAAGTCAGTATAAATTGTATCCGTTTGGAAGCCCTTACACATAACATCTGTCGCATATGTTGTGAACGTCAAAAGGTTTGTTGTCGTAGATCGCTTAGGCATGAACCCGTGCTGTGTATCGGCTATATATTGCTTGCAATGATTGAAGACTGGGTCTAGAACTACCAACTCAAAGAGCATCGCTACAGCATTCAATGCAGATATTTCTCTGTAGTTGTCGGCGTTGTGCTTGTCGCCTTTTTTGAAAACTGGAAACATGTAGGCCGATTTCCAGAGCGAGGGAAATGTTCAAGTTTCTAGAGAGAGTTGGAACAAGTGACGCAGAGGTGCTAGTATGCCAGCACAGCACTTTTTGTAAATAACTGCAGGGATACCATCCGGACCAACCGATGTTGATGATTTCATTTTAGAGATAGCTGAACGGATCATTGAATCATCAATATTGATGGTGTTTGACGGATCACAAGATAGCGGCACATTACTCGCTGCTAGCGAAATTTGACCCTGTGTCAATATCTCGGAGCAGAACGCGCCCTCGAATTTTACTTTGAAAAGTTCGCAAATGTCCTCGGAATTCGATGCTGTGCGTTTTCCGTATGTTAACGTTGACGGTAGTCCAGATTCTTTCCTTTGATCGTTGACATGTTTCCAGAAAGACTTAGAAGTTAATTTCAGCCTATCCTGCACATTTCTTAAATAGTTGGCACGATTCTGGCGAGACATCCATTTGTATTCGCTGTTGATTCGCAGGTATCGGAATCGCAGTGAAACTCCCCCATGCTTAGAATACCGTCTGAATGCTGCTCTTTTTGATGATTTGAGCTTTCGTAGTGCAGCAGACTGCCACGGTGGATTTCTGGTCTTTGGGGGAACCCGCTTCGGAACATGACGATTGATAGCATAGCTCACGATATTGGAGAAGGTCTGAACTGCAATGTTGATATCGTCGGTATCAAGAGTAAGATTCCAGTCGATGCTCAACAAAATGCCGAGAATGCTGTCATAATCAGCTCTTTTGAAGTCGTAGCTGACGGGATCCGCAACATTGGGAGCATTCGTCGGATGCGCAACCTCGAGCGTGAGATGCAACGCAGGATGCAGAGAAACCGTTTTAACTAAATTGGAAGGAGCAACGGATCTCTTTGGTGTCTGTTCAAAGTTGCTGACAAAACATAGATCGAGAAGCTTGCCATTTTCGTTGGTGACGTAATTAATTTGCCGCAGAAGATTTGAGTTATAGCTATCGAGCAATCTGAGATTTCCTGCGTGGAATCTAGATGCATTCGGGTCCGAGTACCAAATCCATTGCCCGAGGAGCACCATTTCAGGTCTGGGAAATTGAGATCACCTATCACTATAATCTCTTCCACAGCATCTGCTTGTGACGATATTGCGTATAGCGATTCTGCATGTTTTTTTATCAACGCAACATCACGCGTTTTGTCCGGTGGAAGATTAACACACTAAGGAATAACGAGTATCCAACTAGCTTGATTTGCACCCAGACTTGTTCGATACTGGCCCAGGATGTATCCTCCATTAGCTGTGCCTTAAAACGCCGATGAACAGCAATAAGGACTTCTCCTCCAGATAACTTGGAACTGTTGCTAGGGTTACGTTCAGTTCGGAAAACGTCATAATAGGTACCAAAAATTTGGCTCGATAGGGTCCGTTCATCGAGCCAAGTCTCGGATAACATGATCACGTCGTAGCATTCATCTGAGCAGGCGAGCAGGTATTCGTCAATACAGGTGTTCATTCCGCAAGCATTCTGATAGTAGACCTGTAGATTTGAGGTTGCAGGCTGGAAGCCCACTTCCAAATCCCCGAGCTCAGGTCCAGGGCGAATGGGATGACTGGAAATATTATAGTCATCATGGACAGGTCCCGGTTGGCTTGACGATGACGCTTGTTGATCATCATGACAAATGTCGGGGGTGCTAATATAATTTGGAGGCGCATCAGGAAAAGATCGATTGTCATAACGCACATACTTGCCTGGAGGTGCAGGCTGGAAGACCCCTTCCAAACCTTCGTAAACAGGGCCGGGACAGCTGTGACGGCAGGAAACAGGACCAGTGACGTTAGCGGCAATTGATGGCTCGACTGTTACGGGGCCAGAAGGGGCTTCCAAATGGCTTCGATGCGTGCGTCCCGGTTGACTTGACGATGCTGCCGGTTGACGAAGACCATAACCAGAAACAATGAGGGGCTGACTTATAGAAGGTGCTTGTTGAGCTTCAGGACTCGTCCTGAAGTCGGAGGTGGAGCTGGAATTTTGAAGGACATCAGGAACAGGTCGATTGATATAACACGCATGCTTGCCTAGAGATGTAGGCCGGAAGACCCCTTCCAAACCTTCGTTAACAGGGCCGGGACGGCTGTGACGGCAGGAAACAGGACCAGTGACGTTAGCGGCAATTGATGGCTCGACTGTTACGGGGCCAGAAGGGGGCTTCCAAATGGCTTCGATGCGTGCGTCCCGGTTGCCTTGACGATGCTGCCGGTTGACGAAGACCATAACCAGAAACAATGAGGGGCTGACTTATAGAAGGTGCTTGTTGAGCTTCAGGACTCATCCTGAAGTCGGAGGTGGAGCTGGAATTTTGAAGGACATCAGGAACAGATCGATTGATATAACACGCATGCTTGCCTAGAGATGTAGGCCGGAAGACCCCTTCCAAACCTTCGTTAACAGGGCCGGGACGACTGCGACGGCAGGAAACAGAACTGGTGATAGAGGCGGCGAATGATGGCTCGACTGTAACGGGACCAGAGGGCGGGGGGGTTGACTTGCTGAAGGACTGATTCCGACTAGACGTCCATAATAGACTCCGTTGCATCCATTTCCGACGACAATTGGTTCCCTGGAGGAACAGTTGGCAGCAGGCTACTTATCCTCGGACCGTTTTTTGAGCGATTATCTTCAAACTCCCGAAAACTAATGTTCTCAGGCCATGAGACACTGGAGAGTGCCTTTTCTCTGAATTGTTCGCTAACACCGACCTTAAAGGCCACATATGATGGTTTCTTGAATACATCATTTTTCTTGTCATCGGCCAGGCCAACTGCGTAGTATGTGCCGTAGAAAGATTCCAAGAAATAGAGCGATTCCAGAAAGATCTAAAATCGCTCTACTACTCTGAATCAAGGGAAGGAAGAAAGCGTGGACCTCCCGTACCAAACGTTTCCATGTAGAGTTAAACAGTGTGATAATTTGTACTCTATCGTTGGGAGCATAGATGCTAGATAGATTGGTTTATGCTCCTTTTGCCTGTGGATGAACTTTTGGCATTTGAACCAAAAGCGTGGCAATAATTACCAAGATTATAGCGCCTTATCTCGCTCAATGAGGGCTAGGTGGACTAAAGTTTATGTACATAAACATATTGTGAAGGGATGTTGTGATATAGAATAAGGATAACATGTGTACTGTCTGCATGTCTTTCGATTGTGGTCCTGCTGCAATCGTAGATGGACTTTCATACAAATTTTCATACAATACCCGGAAATTCCATGGAAGATCCAAAATCGGTCTTTGTCATCTCTCGACCCGTGGAAGCATGAGGTAGGAACTTGTGAGGACCAGAGCTATGTTGCGGGGACGCACGCTCCATCACAGTTGTCGACTCACCATTTTGCAGCCCTTGCCAACCGCTTCGGTAGACGGATCGGTTTGCAAGGCAACTCGCATATTGGTCGTCAATTGTAGCATATCGCCACAAATATGAAAGCTTAAGGCAAGCGTTGATTTCATCCGCTGATTACGGCATACTACGGCTACCAAATTTAATGCAGTACCTCACCGATTGCACAAATATCTCCGAAATTGTCTAAATCACGTTGAGCTTTATTTGAGTGATCGTTCACAAACAGTACACTTTATTCAAAGTCTAACGCTCAAAAAGTAATTGGAATGCAGCATCAACAGTGCCAACAGCAGAATAAAAAGCACTCCTGTGAATAGTTCCTATAGTTCCTCCAAAAATGTTCCGGGTTGTCAGGTGGACTATCAACGTCATTTACGATCCATGTAAAGGATTACTCGATCAAAACAAATAAAGTAAACCATACCATATATACACTGAAAATTTGTTTTCGTAAATTAGCTTTTACGCGTTGCGTAAACATGGATTTTGTACATAGAACAAATGTCTCGTAAATTGTATGATTCTTTCATATTGCTTGTTATCTAACAAAATGCTATCATCATCAATGCACACAATGAATTTCGTAAGGACCGGCCAATCGCTGCTTCCCTTCGACTCATATTGTTTTTGTAGAATGAACAAATATTCTCTCTTTGTCAACAAATGCTTAGTGCGTTTGACAGTTGCGCGTGTGGTATTTAACACGAAGGTAACTTCTTAAAAAGAACACACCAGTTTCGTTGCAGAAAACAACGAATAGACTTGTTAGTCCTACCTTCGATTTTGTATTATAAACTAAAATTAAATTTTCAGTGTACAGAGGATAGACAAAATGATCGGAACAGGCGAATGTTTGATCAAATTGGTAATGCTCAAACTTAATAAAATATTATCCGATTTAATTTCGCCAAGATACATTCGACTGGAAAACTCCTGTAGTTTTATATCTCGGTAATATAATTGGCCTTGACCCTCGGAAGACCACTGGACGCCATTCAAACCCTTTACAGCTCCATTCCCAGGCGGATTAAAGCCGCCTTGGAAGCGGATGGAGGACCAACTCTCTACTTATAAAACCCTCTCATCCCTATACTCAATCGAATTATAGATTATTTATCCGAAGCAAAGCTAAATTAATTGACCCTCAGAGGCAGGAAGCTGAATCAGGCTAGCCCGTGAATCTAATAGTCCATATTTTGTGGTAAAATCTTAATTGATCCTTACTATAGTTCCTCCAAAAATGTCTTTCTCAAGCCTATCAAAATCATAATTATGAAAAATCATGTAATTACTGTATTAATGTGCCGTAATTATGTAAAATCTTGTATGGCCTCTACTACAGGTTCCCCTGGGGACGTTCTGGTGGTGCCGAGAATGGCCAATGTATCCAATGGCCTTCTGAAGTATATCGATATCATGTTTATGAAAAATCATGAAGATAGAGCTGCACGACATATTTTGGGATAAATGCCTAACTGGTCCCTACTACAGGCAGGGATGCCAGATATTTTTTTCAAATGTCTGTGATAAAAATTTGAAATATCTGGGAATGTGTAAAATTTGTATATTTGTTTTTAGAAAATTAGACTTCCTTCAACGAAAAGACGTATTAAATACGAGAGCGAGTTATGTCATTTCCCCTATTTGTGTGATTATGTAAACATGCCTGCATCTATTTCTTGGATTGCATGCAATCTTACACTATTGTTTGATGTTTGTAAAGTGACATTGAAGCTCGAAACATTCGTATAGCTGACACAATTTTCTATATTTTTATTTTTCCTGTAACGTTCTTTTGAATTTTGTATTTTAAAATCATAATTTAGTTTTTGATAAATTTGACAGACTTTTTTTTTATTCAGCAATAACCATTGAATTACAATTAATAACCGAGTCAATTTTCCGTTACATAAATTATCAAGTTGAATCAAAATTTCTATTTCTATTTCATTAGTAAAAACAACTACAATGACACTAAAACGGATTTTTTTGTAGATTAAGTCGAAGGGCTGTCATTTTCGATTTATACATTTGTATTTTATTTGTATGGAGCCCCTCTCAGGTAGGAGAAGCCTCTTAATATCATAAGAACCTTCCGCCTAAAAACTCCTCGACAAATTTTCACGCTGATCGGTTGAGTAGTATTCGAGTTTATTTTCATAAATAACGATTCGGTTAATTTTATATAGATGTATAGATTCTCTGAACTTTGGAAGTATTCTCGAAAACTTTGTGGATAAATTGAAAAACTTCTTGAATTTTTTATGCTCCTCAGCTAAACTTCAGGGAGATTTTCTTACTGATCAAATCTTCCAAAGTAAGGAATTGTAATTCCTGCATGAGTGTGTGTCCTCATAGTATGACGTGACCGGTTGGGCAGATGGTGTGTACCATATTTTAATATGGTGTCATCATCACTCATGATCATCAATATCATTATGGTCATATGAATTATTTTAGTATAGACTGCTTCTACGGTGAGTCAGTGATTATCTCTATAGTTTCAGGGAAACTCTCTCCTGGTCTTCTTGAAGGTTCTTTGCTAAAATTCTGGGATGTTTCCTCCTGAACTTCAGGCAAATGTCCTGATGAACTTCTTGGCAGTCACTCCTTATTTTTTTCGAAATTCACATATAAGAACCCAACCTTACTTTCCAGAAACATTTGGTTAGTTTTTTCCTGAACATGGGTACTTTCTAAACTTCTGATAAGTTCCATCCTGAACTACGAGAAAAGTTTCTGCAGAACTTTGGGAAAGTACTTTTCAGAATTTTTTGGGAAATCTTCTTAAGTTAGTTCTCTTCCTGAACTTCTGAGAAGTTCTTTTCTGAAATAATCTATTCTGAACTTCAGGGTAGTATTCTCAGTTTGTTCCTAAATTTCTGAGAAATTCCTGCTTGAATTACTAGAAAGTGCCCCCTATACTTCTGGAAAGTTTTTTCCAGATTTTATCAAAAGTATCTGCCATAACTTCTGGGATTTCGTGAACTTCGAGAAGTTCTCATTCTGAAATGCTGCAATGTTCGATTCGGAACTTTGGGGAAGCTCTCTAGCACTTCTGAGTAGTCCCAACTAAACTTTTGGTGTCCTCGTAACTTCTGAGAAGCCCTCTTCTGAACTTCTGAGAAGTTCGTTACCGATTTTTTTGAAAAATCCATCTTGATTCTACAAGTAGTACTCTCTCTAGTAGGTTTCTTCCTGAAATTCGAGGAAGTTTTTTCCAGAGCTTAATCTTTACAAACTTTTCATTGGTCCCATCTGGAATTGCGAGGAAAATTTTATTGAAACTTTGTGAAAGCCGTCTCCAAAATGTTTAAAAAAATTCCCTTAAATTTGTTCTTGAAGTTCCTTCTTGGACTTCTGAGAAGTCCTCTTCTGAACTTTTGGGAAGTTTTCTCCAGAACTTTGGAGAAGTTTGTTCCGGAACTATTGGGAAAATCGTGCTCAAATAAGAACACCCAAAATAAAAAAGCAAGATTGTAATGCAATTTCGCATGATTTGGTTTCATTTCTCGTAATGGATCGCAACTTGGAGAAAGAAAGCAACATTGGTCGTGGGCAAAAAAGCAACACATCAATTCGATTAGAAAAATTCAATGTGTGCGTGATGTTGTACAGTTGATTAGTAGTAGTAAATTCAATGGCGCACAAAAAAAAAAGATTACCATCCGCTACCGAGAGTTGAACCGCGACCGTCAGCATGACGGCTCTTCATTGTAACCATCCAGTCACCACAACAATTTTAGGTGAAGGGAATAAAAGTCCTACAGTTTCTTCGGTTTTTGAGGCACTCAACGTTACAACATTGAAGCAAATTTTGGTCGCACACACTTACATGGCTTCGTTTATTTCATAAACCGCATGGTGACTTGATGAGAGGGCGATAGGAGTGTGATGACGAGTGCAGATAAAAATAGAACACTTGACAGCGGAATAGCAACAGTGGAATATGGTGTAGCGGCGTTCTGTGCCATTGTCTCACCCATATTGAGAAGTTGTTGACGGTTGAACAAAAACCCAACGGTTGCTGCGATTGTCGAGGCACTAGGCACACAGCGATAACCACTTGCACACACTTGCATGGCTTTGTTTATACCATAAAAAGCTTTGTGGAACATGATGGGCAAATTTGCCTTTTCAGAATCATGCGGATTTCTCAAGATATGATTGCAAAAACTGCAAAATTGCAATTTTGCATTTTTTGCTACAATTTCAACTTTTGGGTGAAGGAAGTACCTCCAATGCTCCTGGAAAGTTTCATTCTTTTCTATCTAAATAATTTTGAGAAACCCTTATTCTACCTTTCGAGAAGTTTCTTCCGAAACTTCGGGGAAGTTATTTCCTGAACTTGAGAGAAGTTTGTTCCTCAACTTCTATGACGCTTCGCCCAGAGCATTTTGTTTCCTGATTTTTTGAGAAATTATATGTAGTGCCCTTCCTGGTTAGCTCCAGTCTGAAATTTGGGGATGTTTTTTATTCTGAACTTCGGGGAAGTTCAATCCAAAACCTCTGAAAAATTCTAAGCTTCAGAGAAGTCCTCTCCCCCACACTTCTTCCTGAAGCTCTGATAAGTCCTCTCCTGATTATTGGGGAAGTTTTGTCTTAAAATTCTGGTAAGTATGATCTTGAACTTCGGTAATGAATTTTTGAAGGTTTTTCTTGCATGAACTGCTTGCTCCCAATACTTTTGAGAAGTTTCTACCTGACCATTGGAGAAGTTTTATTTTTTGAGGAGGTCTCTAAATTTCTCAAATATGATTTGTATTGTTGTGAACCTTGATTTTCAATGTGACTCAATGGCAAAGGGCTAATATTACCAACGCTTTGGCAGTAATTTTTTCATGAGTTTGAGCACGCGTGGGATTGATCACTACCATAAGTAGGAACTCCATGTTACCCTCAGAGTTACTTCAGAGAATACCTTTAATTCAAATTTAAAAAATATTTCAAATGTCTGTAAGAGTCTGCAACATTAATAAAATGTCTGTTTAATGTCTGCATCGTTAAAAAAGTCTGCAACAAAAATGAGACGTCTGCAAATTTACAGACATGTCTGTAAATATGGTATCCCTGGTTCCCTCGGGGACGTTCTGGTGGTTTCGGGAGTGGCCAATATGGCCAAGGATCCACTTTAATTTTATAATAAGGTTTATGATGAAAAGCCAGCATTTCATTCGCTTGATAAATATTTTGTCTTTATGTTTGTTTACTGTAAAAAATGGTTTGACAATGGCATGTTGTACAAAATCTCATCACAAATTCAACATGTGAGATAGCTTCTACGGAAACCCTGAACAACTCCGGTGTCCAGGGGCCATTGTAAATTATCGTGCCAAGATATAAATTTTCCAGTTGAATGCTACTTGGCGAAATTATATCGGATAATATTTCATGAAGTTAGAACACTCCAAGTTGATTTGCCTGTCCCTATGAGTTTGTTCATCCCCTGTATGTACATATTGAAAATCTATCATTTTCGAAGTTTTCATTTTTCCTTTAAATTTGTCCAACTTTCTTTTTTGAAATATGTTCCTTGGTCGTAGCCGAACAGAACACTAGAAAGGCAACTTAAATCGGACGATCCGTTCTCGAGTTATGAGCGGTCTTACGTATCCCGAGTAAAGTCTAACATCATAAAGATAGCAATTCGAAAAGTTATTTTGATATCAATATCCAATTAAACTCAAAATTTGATTTCACTTCACAGTTGTCAAATTCGATATCAAATATAGTTTTCATCTTGCGTTCACTTTTCATTGTTTTTTTACCGATTATCAATAACGGCGCCGGCCACGTCCTTGCAATCAGGTGGGAATAGGGAAGGAAAGTTAGTGTGACCTTTGCTGTTTAGGGACCGTGTTTACCTCTGCATCCTCACAATGGCCACAGGAAGGAGGTTTTTCTATGTTAGTAGGGTAGGATTTAAAGGATCAGGATTCACCTTGATAAGTGATGTGGTCATATAACATAGTTTATATAATTCAAGGGACAAAAAGGATACAAATTACCTGTTTCACCCCATGTTTTTGAGAGCACTTACCACCTCTCAATTGTCTGAAAATCCTTTGCAGGGTCCAACTGGTTGGCGTTCTGCTTCTTCCAAAGTAACTAGATGATGCCTATCCAAACTTGCCATGCTTGCCTATATGGCATTGCACGTTAATGAAATAGCATCGTAGCTCGAAATTATTGCCTTTTTCAATCTTTGTGCTCAAAACAAGATGCAAAGCTCAGGCACCGGGCACACACAAACTTTTTCTTCACCGGTGAAAAATCTAAAGCTTCGCTTCCTGCTATGCGTATCGATCACCAACTTTAGCTCGCCTGACATCCACCAACGATCCGGATCATTTTTTCGCACTTTGCATTTCCCCGAAGATGGAACATTTTGGTGATTGAACACTAATAAAACTCAGCCACCGAAATATTTTACAAAACGTTAATCAAAACAACTAAAAACACGAAAAATTATTCGATTATTCGATCAAGCTGAAACTTATAGGATTTCTTTATTATAGTATTTCCTTCTATATGAATTGGAAACTATTGTAATATTTTATTATAAAATATGGAATGGATGGATGGATTTTTTTTTCAAAAAGGTTACGCCAAAAGTGCAATTTTTTTTAACTTTTTTGCTTAATTCATCTACTAACTGTAAATGTAATTAACGTAATGTTTTTGGGTTAGCAGGTTTCAGATCAAAACTGCGATCAGGAGAGCCGACACAAGCAAAATACAACGACTTTTTCAACTCACTCTAATAGCCGCCATTTTGTTGAAAAAAATTGAAAAAAATATTTTTGTTGACTTCATGGATACATTTATAATTGAAAAAAAGTTTCGATTGATTTGATCAAAAACTTACCCTTGAAATTTTTGTTTCAAAAATGAGTTTTTTTCGTTCTAACTGTATATCCCCCCTTAAAGTCCACAATACGTAGTTCACAATTCTTCAATGCGCTTTACTCCATTTTTGTTAAAAAAAAAAGTACAAATTTACAAATCACTCGCGAGAAACAACCAAAATAGTCGACGAACTTTTAAGGCATGTACTAACGAGCACGAAATGCACTCCGGAGGAGAATAAACACGTCTTCTTCGCTCAACAGCACAGCCTTCTCCTCTGGTGCACTGGATCCAAAAATGTTGACCTTTTAGTAAACGTACTTTTGTCAAAAATCCAAAACAACTATTTTTTTGCATATCTCAAAAACGGCTCTACTTTTTTCCCGACCACGGCATTGAATTCAGCGCATGATTTTGCATTGGTGATGATCAACTTATCGAGCTCAAAAATGCTGTAAACTAGTGTTTGCATTGATGAACATTATTGGCATATTCTGATATTCCACTCTTACGTATTAGATGTTAGATTTAGAGCAATACACTGTGAGAATAATTTATAAAAATAATGAAGCATAATCATCTTACATATTTTGAAAATCAGCTTCTGGTACGAGGTGTCGGTGAAAGAATAGCTGATAGCCAAAGTTTTCTACGATGAACTGATGAAACTTTCATTCGCAGGGCGTGGAAACTAAAAAACTAAAAACAAAACATTCTGCACGTGACATTGCTGACTGAAAAATAAATGCACCACCGTGAATATTGTTCACTTCCGGACTTCGAAAGGTGCGACGGTTAGAACCGATTAGTCCGCCTTCAAGTGTCCCTCTGTGACGCATAAACACGTTGGGCTGCGACTGAATTCGAGAACGCAAACACCACCCAGTTCCAGTTGGTCAACCCAAAGAGGCAAAACCTCTATGCTCTGAATGCCGTTGCTAGGAACAGGAACCGTCCACCGTTGTTGTTTTACATGCTACAACTACCGTGCAGGGCGGAAGTTGTGCAGCAGTCAACAATGCAGGTCGAGACCGAGCTTTGCGAAAATAAAAAGAAAAATTAATGTGGAACACAACTGCTGCACTTGTAAAATGGTAAAATCAAATCGGTACCTGCATCGTTCCCGTTACCAACTACGGACCCACAAGGCAGAAAGTGAGCGGGAAAGGACAATAAATTTAACGTGAATGGATGGATCTCCAGCGCCTTGGTTGTTGCTGCCTAGGATGGATTAGCAAATTACAATTACTATTTTGCGATCTGTTGGTTGGTACTAATTTGCTACATCAATCAGCAATGAGCTGGCAATGGGTATGTTTGTATTCATCTTTCGAAATTCATACCGGCGTTGAAACAGCATGCATATTGCTCGGTAGAAACATGTCAAGCTACCTATCGTCCTTACAAATTGCTGTTTGTTGGAGCACACAGCATCAGGAGTGATCCAGTACCAGTGCAGTTAACATCAAGTGAAAGTAAAATTTCGATATGGGAACTCGAATCTACCTTGGAAAACTACCGATTGACGCTCGGGTACGAGATGTTGAACGATTCTTCAAAGGATTCGGCAGAATTAACGACATTATTCTAAAGAAAGGCTTCGGGTTTGTCGAATTCGAGGACTATCGGGATGCAGAAGAGGCAATTTACGAATTGAACGGGGAGAAACTCCTGGGACAACGAGTGGTTATCGAACCAACTAGGCAGCGGAGAAAAGTTTCACAGTATCGTTCACCAACGAGGTCTGGCCATCGGGTGATTGTGGAGAACCTATCGTCACGCATCGATTGGCGGGATCTGAAGGACTACATGCGCAAAGCGGGTGAAGTAATCTTTGTGGATGCGCATAGAGACCAGAAGTACGAAGGCGTGGTGGAATTCGCCAACAAGTATGACATGAAGCGAGCTATTAGAATGTTTGATCATACGGAACTGAACGGCCGATGCATCCGGTTGGTAGAGGTTCGTAGGACTAGCTGTCATAGTTCTAGGTCGTGGTCAGGATCACGCAGTAGATCACGAGACTCTAGGTCGCATTCCAGATCTGTGAGCAGTCATCGTCACTCCTCGTCACGATCCCGCTCGTCCAGTCGCAGTTATCGATCGCGCAGATGAAGTTCTTGAAAGAGCGTTTTTTGTTTGTAATAATCAATCGTCAATAAATTACCCTTATGTATAAAAATATGAACCTATTATTTTACCGAATCCCATTTTATGTTTCCACCACTTTCATACCAATCAGCAGACGATGTGCCGACGTTAAAGCCATTATCTAAATTCAATCAATTTTCCTTCCAAAAATCGGTAGAAGTAAAAACTTGTCTCGCCACATTCACATTCCCATTATATCTACCGTCCCGTAAATGGGCCAAGCAAAACACAACTTTATACCCTGAAAGGATGCCATTGTGGCGTGGCGCTGTCTGACTTTTCCCCCAAAGCACGGCTCACCTCCTTCTCGTTGAACCATTATCAACCCTTATTGACTGAGTTCGCATTCGGGTGGCATCGAACTTCTGCCCCTTCCTCCCCACATGTGTTGATTGAAAGGCAGGATTCAAACCATTCGTTTAATGTGTGAATGGAGTCACATGTGGGTGTGCCGGCACTCCAGTGTGTCTTCCCCACCAGCCAAAAGTGAAATTCCAAACAAACTCAAAGAGGTCAAAAATGGATTGCGAAACACGGTTTTCCCAATTTCCTATTCGCATTCCGTGCGAGGAAAATAGGACACCTGTTTTTGGGGGTGCCCGTGAGGTTCGTGTTCGCGCTGCAGGCCGAAAAAAGCAATCATCCCTAACAGGACCCGGAACAGATAGTCAGCCGAGGCGCACAGTTAGTCAGTTGGATTTTATCGGGGTTTCAACGTACCTTCAGTACAAAGCAAATCAGAAGCAAGTGGCTTTTATGCGATTTTCTCCTCCCCCATCGGTGAAAGGTGGGAAGAAAGAGGGGGGAGGGGGGGCTTACTGCTATTATCACGAAACGTTTAGATTATTTCCACAAACGTGACGCGCGAGGCGTGAATTGCTACATGCATGGTCGCACTTTTACACATAAATTCCGCGGAAGCTTCACAATTTCGCCGAACGAGGTGTGAGCAGGTTTTGATTTGGCCGTTTGATTTATGAGTTTTAAGATTCGATTTAAGCGAGCGGAGCGGAGGTGCGGTTGGCTTGGATGTGGTTGAACTGTAGAGAAGTGATGAAAGGAAGCACGTTTGTGGATTCAGTGGGGTTGTCCGTTAGTATTTCACTCTGATTTTGATTGGATTATAAACACCTGGGAAAGTGTATCTGTATGGAGAATAGACTATTTTTTCGATGGAGAATTCAAATATTTCCAATTCAATACAATTGCTTATATAGGCTCAGAAGCAACTTCAGAAAATTAGTAGCAGTTGCGCACCGCAATTATAGGAACGATTAGCCTTACTTATACTAACTGATGCTAACCCAACGTCCCATTAGGACCGCATCTGCGCCACAATGTAGTATGAACCAGAAATGCAATCTAAAAGACTTTTCATTTTACTTCTGTCCTTGAATTCTGTACAGCCATCTCGTCCACTTTGTTCACCTCAGAACGCCAGTTTGCAAATAACTGCTTCTCGCGTCCAACTATTTTTTTGTTCTTCTTCGGGTTCCGCTTAACGATGACTCGATATTTTTCGATTCAGCTGTGGCGTTTCGGAAGCGTTCTTGTGATTAGGGCCCGCCTGCACGTAGATTACTTTTAAACTGAATGTTTGCTAATTGCATAAATGGGGCGGTACAAGAGTACAACAAGTAAAGCTAGAAGAGAGCTAATCCCAAGTAACATTTTCATGTCTATTCCAGCCGTATAGCACTCATCCCGGCGTTGTTGATAAAACTACATTCAAACTACATATAATTCAACAAATCATATCCGCATTTAATTTTATGACGAGTATTGGCACGATAAGAGCTGAAAATCAATGCGCCTTGGAAATAATGCGACTTGACAACAACAAAAACAAAATTGATTCAACAACAAAAACAAAATTGAATATATTCGATAAATTTATCATGAAACTTCCGAAAATTGATGAAATTCAATAAGCTTATCCAAACGAATACCGAAGTTGGTCTCAGATCTACAGTTTAATTGTATTACATTTAAAATTGGGTGTATTTATTTTTCCACATTTCAATTATTTCATATATTTCAATATGGCGATTGGAAGAAATCACAGTTTTGCCAAAAAGCAAAATCAATGGCTACTTTAAAGGGACCTTCTCCTGGTTACCTTTAAAAAAAATCGATTTTTTTTTTTAAGAAATGGATTCCTTAATACCTCTAGAACACTCTCCTAAAATATTTTGAAAAGTAAGTTGACATTTCAAGTCGTTTTTGCGAAAATACTGGGCCGAAAAAGTGTTTTTTTTTCTTTAAATGCGTTTTTCTCGAAATGCATTTTTTTGCAACTGTTTCCACGATAACTTCAGTAAAAATAGTCGGATTTTCTTCAACTTGGGCTTATTTTGTTCGTCTATTAGTTTTTCATAAGATGAACTAAAATCTTTGACCTAGGTGGTCCGGTTGCATTTCTACAGGGGCTTAAATATTCAAAAAAAGGCCAAAAATAACACTATGTTCTTCAAAGTCCGCTTATTTTTTTTTTGATCGGATCTTCTTCATTTTAGTCCATCTTATAAAAAATCATGTTACTAACAATTCCCCGTTTGATTTTTTGATTTCAGAAACTTCCTTCAAGAGATATCTTGGCAACAGCTAGAAAAGCCGTTTTTTCCAGCGCCCTCTAGCGGATGCGTGTCACATTATATTGGTTAAAAAAAAAAATTTCAATAATTTGTTGTATTTAATAAAAAAAAAAAAAAAAAATAAACCGTCTATCTTATTTGGTCTCGGCGTGAGAAAAATTCAAAAAAAGAGGTTTTTTCGTGTTCAACCAGGAGAAGGTCCCCTTAAAACTATTTGGTCATTTGGTAGCTTTCCTCAATGCCAATTAGCCGTTTAATGCATTTACTGGAGGCAAAATGGTTTTAAAATGCTTTGTCAACTGAACATAATAGGATCATATGAATGAGTCCTAAACCGACATTTCAAAACAGCATTTTATGAGTTTATAAGGTCAAAATAAAACCATTTATTGTAGTAAAAGGAATTTCAGAACTCAAGGTTTTAAGATCGTTGTAAGGAAGCTGTGTAGGTTCTTATAAACCTTGCTAAAATTTGAAACCTGTTGGCATCTCTTGCTGCCATAATAAAACCGAATTGATTTCTAGTGGTTTTCATAAAACTTTAATATAACTTAATAAAGCTGGATGGTTCTGGCAATGTTACTTGGGAATGTAAACAAAATTTTATTAGTCCTTATAGCAATCAAAAAAAGTCCAATGTACATTCTAACTTGACAAAAGCCAATCTCACAACTCTAATTGTCATTTTTTTTCTCAGACGTAGCAAATCAAAACAAACCCATAAAAGGAAAGAGTTCCTCTCACATGTTCGTATCAAAAACAGAGTGCATACAATCGATCGCTAGAAAAACTATCACAAAGCTATCAGTGGTACATGAGCGCTTTCCAAACGTTACCTTTTGCCTGTTGAGGTGTCGGGCTCGTCCGTGTCTCGACCTACCCCGCAGTGGGATGTTAGGCAAATGGTTACGTCCTTGATTAGAGTACTACTCTAACCATGCCCTTTCGCTCATTTTTCAAAACTTCTATTCTATTCTATTTCCAACCTACCGTATACTGACGGAACTTTCAACACTTTCTCTTCATATCTTTCATTCTAACAAATATTACTGTCCACTCTTGGTGCCTCATGGTGATGAACGAACATCTCCTTTTACATAACCAATTTCACAAGTCCAATATACAAATCACGAGTACGTTTTCATAAGGACGTAAGTCACAAAATGTAAACAAATGCGTTGTTTATGGCATGTATTAAAAAATCATGGATATATGTCCATACTTGATGAACTTTCTGATAAATTGTTCTAGAAAGTTTTAACTAACTTTTTACAAAACGGTGTAAAATCAATTTGCACTTTTTGGGAATAATGCAGATACGGCGATTGAGTTGAAAAGTAACTTAAGATTCATTGCTATATTATTTGAATGCCCTTTATCGACACGTTAGTAAAAGTCTTTATATCACAAGGTTATAAATTTAGATATTTATAGTAAAAAATAATTTTTTTGGCAAAAATATTTTTACAACGTTGCAGAAAAAAAAATCATGATATTAATAAGTTCGAAGTATCTGTGTGAAATATTTCGACGTAACAACATTGTCATTCGTAGAATGACGTATCATTTTGACGCAAGTAACATGCCATCTTTCATAATGACTTATCAAAATGACGTATTATCTTTTTCTATTGCAGACCGTTGTAAGAAACATTTTTCTAAATGAAACTTGAGTTTTCCCTCCTAGTGTAATTTTTAAGCACGGTGATGTAATATCTTTTACCAATGTGTCATTCAGTGGCATTTAATTGGGATAAACATGTCCGGTTTTCAAATAAGAATAAAAATAAACTCAAAAAAGTTCAATGGTGATTCTTTCATTTTCGTCCAAATGTAACTTACGTCCATTTGAAGAAGTACTCAAGAAATGTTAATGCAATAGGTTCTCTTGAACAAATGTATCAATTTCAAAACATTAATAATTTTAAACTTAAAACCAACATTGTCTTTGTAATCTAGACGACGTTTTACGTTGAAAACCATGACGTTACATGATTGAATTACATTTACGATTTGAAAAACTTAATAACATTTTCAATCCTGTTTTTCTCGACTTGACACAAATGTTACATGGACATGATGCAATTTTTGACTTGAAATTTAGGTGAAAATTTGATTTTAATACGCTCGCATCCACATACACACAACTTCGCCTCAAGCACGTTATTATTAATTTTCTTAAGAGACACGGTAGCAAAGATTTACTCAATGGTAGGGCAATTTTACTTAGCGCAATTTTGATTGTTTGTTGTTGAGGACTCTTGTTAAAACTATTGGGCATAGGATCCAATACCCATGCAGCAACAATCGCCAACGACACTACTCGGGGTGTCAAAGATGTACCTTGCGGTGTGAAGAACATTGACTCCAGCATGGTGCCAGGAGAATGAGCGAGCATAGAGACGAAGAAGAATCAATTGTTCTTTTGTAGCATTCGAAGTGTCTCATTTGCCGTTCAATAAATTATACAAGTTATTATTACTCTGTTTACTGTAAAATAAGTGAACTTATAACTATAATTTTTGGGTTTAGATTTGGTAAGTTACTCAATAGTTTACTTTATAGATTAATAGAGTTAATAGAGTAATATTCAATAGTTCACTTAATAGAGTAAAATCGAACTAACTTGTTTGTGTAGGCCAAAGATAAAATATTGCACCGCAGAGTTATACACGCCGCCACGCTACGAAAATCATACTGAGAAACTATAATTTTTAAGTCAATATTGTATATTCTGAAATAATGTTTTGCATCGTGCATCGAAGTAACATTGGCTGTTGAGTTGGGTATCCCTGGGAAATCAAGAATCGACAAAGCCAACGAACCGATTGCCGTCCGATTACATGTGAGTTGGACAATCTACGGGCCAAGAGAAACTGCACCATCAACGGGATTTGTTGGTGACCACGACGGATATACTAACCAGGAATCACACGAAAAAATGCGAGAGTTTTTTTTTATGACGCAAGAAGCACGAACTACTGTGAGCAAGCTACCAGAATCAGCTGAGGATCTAAGAACACGGGAGCTACTAGTGCCTACCACGGTCAAGGTCGGCGGTCGTTATGAAACTGGTCTTCTGTAGAAGTCAGAGGATGTATGTTTGCCGGACAGCTACGGTATTGCATACGAACGTCTTCAGGGGCTGGAGTGACGTCTTGCGAAGGAGTCGGTTCCACATGATAAGGTGATGGAGGAAATCAAAGAATACCAGGCGAAACAGTATGCACACAAAGCAACTCCGGAAGGATTGGCTGCAGTGGATCCAGTGTGATCGTAAATTTGAAGAAACCAGGAAAAATTCGCTTGGTGCTTGATGCAGCGGCACAAGTGGATGGCATTACATTGAATTCGATGCTTCTTGTAGGTTCTCCAGATCTACGCACAACCCACCGAAACTTCAGGAACGCCCGGTAGCGTTTGGGGGAGACCTTAGAGAAATGTACCATAAATTCCTGATGAAAGCAGCAGATAAGAATGTGCTACGTTTCTTGTTCCGGCTGAACCCCGCTGCGTATCCTGAAGTGTACATCATGGATGTACCCATTTTTGGTTCAGCATGCTCCCCTGCATTCGCGCAATATATAAAAAATCTCAACGCGTCCCAGTTTGCTGATCGGTTCCTGGAAGCAGCGAGCGCCATCATTCGGAAACATTATGTGGACGATTATGTCGACTGCGCTGATACTCCAGAGGACGCCACCGAACGAGCGCAGCAAGTCCGGTATATTCACACCCAGGTCGGGCTAGAGATCCGAAATTGGGTTTCCAACTCAAAACTGTTTCTTGAAGCTTTGGGGGAATCAATCACGAAGGAAGGAGTACCGCGGAATAGTGGAAAAGAGGTGACAACTGAGCGAGTTCTTGGCTCTGGCGACCAGGTGACGACATATTCACTTTTTCTACGGCGATGCGTACTGACCTGATGTTTTATATGACGTCCGCTAATTGACCAACCAAACGGATTATCCTGAGTTGCAGCATGAGCCTTTTCGGTCCTCTGGGATTATTATCGCCGTCCACCATTCATGGAAAAGGTCTTCTGCAAGATACCTGGCGTTCCGGTTGTAAATGGGGTGAACAAGTAGAATGTTACGAAAAATGGTCCCGATTGAGAGCAGCTTCTTCATCATTGAGAAGGTTGAAATTCCCCGATGCTATCTACGCTGTGCTCTGCCCTCAGATTACGAATCATTAGAAGCACACGTCGTTCTGGATGCCAGTCAGGAGTATTACGGCTGTGTCGTCTGCTTCCGTACAACATATCTGAGGAATTCTAAATGTTCCCTGGTGGCGGCATGGAACTATTTGCAGCGACCCTTGGCGTGCATCTACTTAATTCAGTGCTCGCAAATCACGACCTGAAGGTAGTGAGGCGCATTTTGTGGACGGATTCCTCAACGGTTTTACACTGGTTAGTGGCAGACCCATGGAAGCTCAAACCGTTTGTCGCCTATCGTATTGACGGAATCCTCCAGGAGACGAGTCTCAACGAATGGAAATATGTACGCAGTAAGCTGAATATTGCCGATATTCTAATGAAATGGAGAAGCGGTATTTTCTTGGAATCGAACGGACCGTGGTTTTGTGGCCCGGAATTCTTTCAACATCTAGAAGAAGATTGACCAACACATAATCGTCCCCCACCGAATCCTAATTTAGAGCTGAGAGTCTGTCATATGTTTCATACAACAGCTGAAAACTTACCACTCATTGACGTCGCCAGGGTGTCTAAATGGAATATTTTGGTACGTACTGTATGCTGTGTCATACGATTCATTTCTAACTGTCGCCGACGGGTGCAACGAATGCCTATAGAAACATGTTCAAGCTTTATCGATATATATACGAAGTGCAGTTTGTTCAATTGGTATCCCGCTTAAGAAAGAGGAGTATGTGGTTGCTTGGTGAAGAATCAGAATTTATGTCGAAAAGAATGGCTGAGGATCGAGAAGTCAAGTCAGCTGTATAAACAAAGTCCGTTCCTCGACGAGTTTGGAGTTCTACATATGGATGGGCGGATTAGATTGGCAGAATGCCAGTTTTCCCATCTTGTTACCAAGGGATCACATCATCACTTACCGTCTCATCGAAACATTTTACCAACGGTATGGGCACGCCAAGAAAGAAACTGTGCTCAACGAGCTACGACAGCGTTTTTTGATCCCAAAGTTAAGAGCATACGTGGCCAAGCTGATTAAAAAAATTTCAATGGTGTAAGGTACGTAAAACTAAACCGAAGATCCCTCGAATGGCTGTAGTGCCTGTTGAACACCTGGTGTCATTTGTGAAGCCTTTCAGCTAAGACCTGTACTCGAAAAAAATGCACTAGACAAAAGTGTTCGTCAAAGATTTATTTTTAGTCACATTTTCTTGATACTTTCAGGAAATGAACTAATGCATATGCATTATGTTTCGGCATAATTACTTTATTCAATTTTCTTTCCATCGCTGAAAGTCCGCACCTTTCCCTTAAGACCCCTCATTACATTCTGGGCAATGGTGGAGCCAACCTTTTTGGTCACTTTCATCCATTCTTCCTTCAACTCCAGCTCGTTCTTAAACACCTTGGACGATTTTCGAACTTTGGCCTTTGGCCCAAAATCTTTCCACCGGACGAATCTCTGGCGAATTTGGGGGGTTGGCGGTTTTTGCTTCAAAAACAACGTTATTGTCTCTGTACAAATCCAACGTCGATCGCGCGTAATGGCATGATGCCTGGTCCGGCCAAAATAATGTCTCGCCTCCGTGGGACCGCAGGACGGACAACAGATGCTTCTGGAGGCACTCGGTGCGGTAAATTTCGCTGTTGATGGTACCCGTTGTGACGTGCGGTTTATTCAGTTTACGGCATTGGCCTGTCAGAGCAGAGCAAGTATTTTTTGGCGAATTTTTCCACTTTCTTCTTCTTTATGATTTGGCAACATAGAACTCCAGCCTCGGTATCTGCTTTGCGTCTGCCTTGATGTAGGTTTCGTCATCCATAAGCACACACATCGGTTTCGTTAACCACTTTCGATACAGCTTCCTTGCGCGGGATTTGGCGGCTGTGTTTTGTTGATCACGCCGGTTCGGTGCCTTGCGGACCTTGAATACACGAAGCCCAACTCGGAACACTTTGCCTTCAAATCCGCGTCGCGAATCGAAAGATTCGAATTACAATTGAAATAATCCAACACCTTCCGGGTCCTGTGAAGTCAGCCATCTTTGATTTTCTTCCACTTTCAGCCTAACGCTCTGTCGATTGGGACTCCTTCAACGATTTTAGCACCAAGACATAGTTGTATGGGTGATTCCCAGTTGTTTTCCGATCCATCTCATGGTCGCAGTCGGATTTTCCATGACTGCGCGTAAAATTCTCCGGTGATTTTCTTCTTGTTTCGATCACATCTCAATATTAAGTTCAGTGGTACCGATTGTTATGAAATTTTGCACATGTAAACAATTCACTCCAAACTAGTTATACCAAGATTTTCATCAATTTTTACCCACGGACAAATTTATCTGGACATACGGACAAAAATGGTGCATTTTTTTTCGAGTACAGGCCTTATGTTGGAATCGACTATTTTGGTTCCCTAGATGTCACTGTTGATCGACGAACGGAAAAAAGATGGGTTGTCGTGTTCACATGCTTGAATATTCGGGCTGTTCATCTGGAAGTAGCGAGCCGTTTGAATGCCGAATCCTGCTTCATGGCCATCCAACGGTTTGTGGTGCGGAGGGGACTTCCGATCGTTAGCTTTTCCAACAACGGGACCAACCCGAAAGCGGCGAATAGGGAGTTGCAATACCAGATTCAACGCATTGATGTTGCGTGCCCAAATGTCTTCACAAACGCTAGAACTCGGTGGAGCTTCAACCCCACCGCTGCTCCACACATGGAGGCCTATGAGAGCGCATGGTCCGCTCAGTATAGGAGCAGATGTCAATGCTCAACGACGGTCAGCGACTAACTGAAGAAATATTGCTCACGGTGATATCTGAAGCAGAGGAAATAGTCAATATCAGGCCACTTGTCTACGTGCCACAAGATTCGGATATAGGAAAAGCAATAACACCCAATTATTTTCTACGTAGTGTCGCATCAGAACTTCAGGATCCGTCGATTGACCGATGAAGCCAAAGCATTACACAACACTTATCGCCGTTCGCAGCTCATCGCCGTTAATCTCTAGAAGCGTTGGCTCAGCGAGGTAGAATGCTCTTTCAAAGTAGTTGGAAGAGCTTAGATCATTGGTTCCTCGAGACTTGGAGTTCGTAGTTGACGATTACGGACGGAATGGATGGATTCGTGGTGAAGTCGAGGAAGTGATACAAGGCAAAAATGCGCGTGTTAGACAAGCAAAGGTGCGTTCTTCGACTGGAGTGTTCAGACGTCCTGTATGCAAATTGGCGTTGATTGAGGTGAAGGTGTCCAGTAAATCTCGGGAATCGAATTCCGGACAAGGTTTACGGGTCGGGGAATTGTTAAAACCATTAGGCATAGGATCCAATACCCATGCATCAACCATCGCCAACAACACTACTCGGGGTGATAAAGATGTACCTTGCGGTTTGAAGAACGTTGATTCCAGCTTTGTGCCAGGAGAATGAATCCAATGTTTTTCTTTGTAGCATTTGAAGTGTCTCATTTGCCGATCAATAAATTAAGTTAGTAATTATTACTTTGTTTTCTATAAAATAAGTGAATTTACTGTAATTTTTGGTCTTAGATTTGGTAAGTTACTTCAATAGCTTACTTAATTGAGTAAAATCGAACTAACTTGTTTGCGTAGTGTAGGCCAAAGATAAAATATTGCACGGCAGAATTACACACACCGCCACACTACGAAAATCATACTGAGAAACTATAATTTGTGTGAATTATATATATATATATATATATATATATATATATATATATATATATATATATATATATATATATATATATATATATATATATATATATATATTCTAAAATAATGTTTTCAATGATATGAGTAAACTTTACAGTTTAAGCTGAAAACACACGAGCCGCTACAAAAACTTAGTTCATTCTATGAGAATTCGAACAACTCTAAAGCTTTACTTTTTGACAACAGGATCGTTACCTGTGTGAATTGATAAGAGGTCTTGGTGAAACCGATTCTCTCATTGTGTTACATGCCGTAAATGTGAAAGCCCACTCCATTTGTTTATTTGCAACCCTGTCAGTGTGTTCAAAATTGATTGATTTTCCATTAATGTCGAAGTCATGTGAGTTATCGCACATCTATACGAGGTTGACAAGCAAAGGGGTCCCATGCGATTAATTCAATCACCCTTTAGGTGCTAATGCATTGACCAATATCTGCCCGAAGGACATACAATGTAGAAAATGTAACGCAAGCGAATCTATAGGAAACAAATGACCGGGGCATAAATTCATCCTTTCACTGGAAACATTCGTTGTACGGGGTTCAGGCGCAATGGGAAAGTCCCTCCAATAAAACACATCTCCCTTCCGCAACCGAGACCCGATCGAGGGGTTCAAAAAGCTTTTACGAACCGAAAGGCTCACCCGGCGTGTAAAATGCTACACTTGTATTTTCTATTTATTCCGCGTACACAAACATACACAAACACACCGGCATTCCGCAGCAAATGCACCGCCGCGTGGACCGTACTGTAAATAGTTGGTAATGTTCAATTCTTTCCATTTTCGCTATAAATTTTATTGCCTGTATGCAAATAAATTTTAGTGGCGCAAAGCGCTCGTCTGTTGGCTGGCTGGCACCAATTGAAAAGTGCGACAGCAGCGGGAAGAGAAATGCAGCAGCGGAAAACATACACACATAAAACAACACAGCACTTTAGTTTTATTCTAAATTTTACACAGCAGCGGAAAAGAGGTAGAAGAAGTGGTCCCGGAGAAATAGAACGCAAGAACTGCGGAGTCCATAGTAGTTTCGGTTCGGAACAGGTTGAGCAACTGTAGCCGACTGAAAATTAAATAAATGTACGTTGGAAAAAGGGAGGAAAATCCTGGCGTACAAACAGTTTGCCGTCAGACTAGTGGCACACACTTTCCGTCTAACTACCACCTGCCCGAATCGGAACTAGAACTACAAAGGCTTCTAAGGGGAAAAGTAGGTCTTCTATAAAGCATACACCGGATTTTCCATTTTGCATTCCGTTGTTCCGGGATCCGATTTGCACAAGCATTTTGCGTAGGTGTGTGTGGGAGCAGTGATACAGTCCAAAACAGTAAATGCGATTTTCCGTTTAATCCACCCATTCGAAAGCCACTCTGATAAAAGGATAATCGAATGAACTTAAGATCCACTAAGGCCTTATAGACAATATTTGCAAGTACAATTGTTTCAACACATAAGAACTCACAACACCGTGACTATCGATTGCAGCCATAAACAGTGCATTGCCAGATAATCTTACAGTACCATTCAATTAAATGTGTATTTTTATCTTCTCATAAATAACAGCCATCCACAGAGCAGAGAGCAGAAGAAAAAAATGGCAAAACACCGTAAATTGTCGACCGGATCTTATCCCCGTCGAGTCTAATCTTCCGAAATGAGAAAGAATCGACTAAACTAAACCGTTTGCCGATCCACTCAAATTCAGTTTACCAAAGCTGCTGACTGCGGCGAAATCCCCATTCCAGCCACTCGAGAAGACATCCGACCGACTCCAACTGCCAAAAACCATCTTAAAGCGTGTTTTATGATTCTCCCATTCTCATATTTACCAACTGCTTCACACTTCGTCCACCCCGCAGAACGATACTTCAACACCGCACCAACAACGGAAAGCGAAGAGATCATCGTGACTTTTGGCATCTTCCCTCTGTTTTTTTTTTGTTTAAATGTTCTCCGAATTTGACACTCCCATACCATTTCCGAACATCAGGGAGAGGAAAAAGATGCCATCGTCAACAACGTCGTCGTCTTCGTCCTCGTCGTCTTCGACGGTTGTCGTCGTTTGCTCAATAACCGTATAATTTCACTTTAGCTGCTCTTCCAGTGTGAATTAAATTTCCCCGCGCCAAGAGGAGCAATTAATTAAGGATCTGCTGATGGGACAAGGGGTGTAAGGACTAAGGGGGGAGGTGCTATTATTCGAAATGGAAAACGACCCTAACAATGGAGACGCGCGGTTGTTTGTGACTTTTTCGGGTATGATTAATCGCAGTCGGCGAGGTCTTGGCCGTCGTCATGACTGTTCATTAGCCTAATGCCATTTTTGTGACTGGCTCTTTTTTTTTCACGCCACGTGAAACGTGATGCCCTCATTACCCGGAATATACTTCTTGGAAAGGTACCTTCCCTGAACTGCCATCGCACGGCTCGAATGTGTAGATTCCTTGCCCGGTGTCCTTTTGAGCAATAAATGTCCGAGCGCAGAAAAGGAGCAGCACGATATGGTAAGAAAAAAAAAATGAAAAATAATTCCTGAGCTTCAAAATGAAAATTACGTGATTGGGCCACGCTACGTGAGTCCTCCGAGAGGTGGGGGAGGCGACATTATTTTTATACGTATAACGAGTCCTCAACGCTACTCTATGAATGGGCTAATTATGCATCGTCCGCATCGTCCGTGCGGTAGCAGAGTCGTTGAACTGAAGCTCCCCCAGTCCCCGAGGTGGGAATACAATAATGCGGTTGTGTGGGTGCTGATGTTGCGTGACTCGAGTGCCTCCCCCGTGTCCTCCATTGTTGTATTCTACGGAAAAGTGTACGGAAGTAGATTGTCCTTTTGTTGGGACTGGTAATGTCCATTGGTGATCGCTGATTAGTAACTAGAATAGAATCTAGCTTTCTGTTACATGTTCTAACAATTGTGTTTCTTTTTTTCTACTTTCAGATCGAGATCTAGAACAAGTTAAAGCATTTTTTCGGATAAATGGTGAGTCACAGTGCGAAATTATATCTTGAAATCACAAATTCGTCTTAAGAAAATTATATTTTAAATGTATTATATCAAACCTTCAAGTAAGCCGGAAAGGGTGAAGATTTTCTGAATTACATTTCGTCGCACGCTATTGACATATGTGAAAGAGGCAGCTCTTCCACATTTATTAATGCTATTCGACCAGAAGTTTTAGATTTAACAATTTGTAGTGGCCACTTGTCGAAAAAACAAATGTCAATTGGAGTGTTTCTGATGAAGAAACACTGTCCAATACCAAGCATATACGGTTTGATTATAAAGCCAGATTACCCCCAATCGAAGCAAACTTTAGAAACCCAAGGAAAACTAACTGGGACCTTTATCATACTCACTTAATGAATTAAAATTCAAATAAATGCGTACCAAAAACAACTTTATCATAATTGGAAAGCACTTCTGATAAGATTTTTATTAAAATGATCACATCATGATAGCTGGCATATCCAACAAAGATACTCCAACAGGTACGTTCCATGTGGCTAGCAGAATGATGATACCCCGTTTGGGATAAAGACTTTTGGCATACGGACGTTTGGCTTATGAATGTTTGGCCGAATGGCCATTTGGCCGAATGGAAGTTTGGCCGACTGGACATTTGGCCGAATGGACGTTTGGCTGGATGGACGTTTGGACGAATTGACGTTTGGCCTAATGGACGTTTGACCGAATCGGTGTTTGGCCGAATACAGATTTGGAGAGAGGATACTTTATATGTTTTAGTGCTAGAGGCCTGATTTTGTGTTTCTCCTCAACCCATTCTTCCAGGAACTTTAGAAATTAAAACAATGTACTATTTGAAGTGGCCGAAATATATCGGGACCTTTTGATATGCGAAGAGAATCAAGCTAACAACCTTTTTTTGCGTCAACGGATACCGGAATTGAGACGGTTGGCTCGAGTTTTTGGTGCGCATCAAAGAACCAGAGCGGAAATGTCTTTTAGTTTACTATCCGTGAGGTGAAGTGCAGAAAAATATTTTGAAACGTGTTTTTGAAATCAAATAGATCAATGTATATTTATGTGTATTCTTCATTTAAATTGTGAAATATAATTGTTCCATTTGTTTTGGTTCAGTTTGATCATATTATCTCTCACCATGTTTTTATAATCGTCAGTCAGTTTGAGGCTAAATTTTTCTGAGAAAGTTTATTGTAACTATTGTTTTAAAGGACATTTGAGAAAAGTCGAAATTTAAAATCCGATTCTTCTGTGAAACGTCATACCAAGTAACTTAAGGCTTCGAAGACATTTAGCTAAATATCTTTTAATCATTTAATTCCAAACAACGTCTCAGAAGTAAAATAAGAAAAGTGCAATTTTACTAAAGCTCAAAATTATCATATATTAGTTTCTCACATAATTCACCAGTCGGTTAAAAGTTTCTCAAATTGAATTGCATGAAATCATGAGAATAACATTTGTTTGATCAGTGAAACTCCACAGAACTGCTCATGTTTGAAAAAAGGAAAAATCTCAGAAGAGTTTTATACCGGACAAGCGCTTGAATCATAAGTCTGCTTTTGGATACAGAAATATACTTTGTCAAATGTGCAGTGTTTTATTTCGTTGATCAGTTAAACTCCAAAGAACTGCTCGCGATTTAATGAAGGAACAATCTCACAAAGAGTAATAAACCGGACAAGCGCTTGATTCAGAAGTTGCTTTCGACTACACATCGTCATAGAAGGCCCATGGACCTTTGTCCAATCAAAAGAAGGTATCTTTCGGAGGAACTGCATATTTTTTCAAGATTATTAAAAATAATGTCCCTGTTTAACATAATACATATTCCCACCTAAGATCAGTAGTCTACAATTTTATCAAAACATATTCATACTTCTCATGTATATATGGGCAAATGGCAGAATACCATTTTTAGCATTTTTGAACAAAAAAATTTCGTTTTTTCTGAATTGATATAGTTGAGACTTAATAAGAATGCTTGTTACTGCAAATGCGCACACATATTAATAAACTCCAAGTGTAATAAGTCTATAATATTGGGATGCTATCTAATGCGTCCGAGAATGTTTTTTTTTTGTTCCTTTTTTTTTTCTTTTTTAGATCAAATGCGTTTGAAAATACTATTTTAGATTCTTATTTTCTTTTCTCTTCAATACATTTACGCTAATAGACAATTTTCAATGAAACGTCCATTCGGCCAAACGTCCATTCGACTAAAAATCCATTCGGCCAAACGTTCATTCGGCCAAACTTCCATATGTCAAAAATCCATAGCAGCAGGCATGGTTAAAACACCAAACCGTTCTGGACGGGAGGCTCTTTTGCATGCAAACACAGCGCAGCGTGTATCAGTATCACCACTCCGCGCCGGTGCTCAACATAGTACACCCAGGGCGAAAATCAAACCACCGACACCAGTGCCCGTGCATTTTTCTTGACCCCGGTGGTTTGTACTTCGGCAAACGGGGAAGCCGGGTGTTTCAACTTCGGCAAACGGGGAAGCCGAGTGCTTTCAACTTCGGCAAACACCGTAGCCAAGGGATTCAATTTACGGATACACTTCGACAGCTCCTTTGCTGCACGGACCTTCTTGTCGTGGGGGACTTTTGCTTGTTTTGATATTTTTTCCGTTTCATTTAATTTCTAACCAACTGTTATTTGCAACTTGATACCTAACATTAATCTCTAGAAAAATGCGTATGCCTTTTCGATGTTGGACTTTTTACCCAGCCTGTTTTCCCGGTTGTTTGTCATTTAATGGAGCGAATTTTTAGTATCGAGTATAAATATTTTTGTACAGCATACTTCTTCCCTATCTGAATCGAATGCCCCGCTCTGCACATTCATAAAAGTTCAGTGTTCGCTGATTCTTTTAGTAGTTTAGTATTCGCTTATTTCGTGGAGTTCTTGAAATTTCTTCCGCCTTGCTGTGAGTGAAGCTTATAATATTAGTTCCAACTTGTTTCGTAGCAAAGCTCACATGCAAAGCGTCTGAAAATGTCAGCAGAAAAACGTGCGAAGGTTACGAAAGACGTAGTAAAGGTTGCTACTGAGTGTTTCTCGAGGAATGGCGAGAGAAGCCATCCAAAGTGCAACATTTGTTTGAAAGAGCTCTTGGTTAACACTTTCTACAATTTAAAGAGGCAATTATAAACGGTGCATCTGATGAGTTAGAGGATATGACCACTAATGCGGAAGCGGTTGAAAATCGCCGTCCAAAACGGAAGATTCCTACAGTATCCGTTCCGATAGCAGAGAGTTGTTGGTGGAGTACAGTGTAAAGATGGTTACGGTAGGTGGCCTTGCTTTTAACATGCTCGATCAGCCTGGTCTAGCGGTTTTTCTAGGGACTCTTACAAAGACCTAAAAACTACCCAGTATTAGCCGCAGGACCATTCCAGAGGATGTAGAGAAAGCTGCATGGGCATTGAAAACAGAGATTAAAAATGAACTGAAGGATATTATGATATACATTAAAGTGGACTCCGCTACTCGTAGGAATCTGATTGCTATTTGCGTACAGTACCTAATGGACTCCAAGTTTGTATTGCGAAAATTGGCAGCATATGATTACAATGCTTCTCAAACTGCCAAAGCCTTAAAAGACGAAATATTTTGAGTAAAAACTTTTGAAAAAGACCCATCCAAAAATCCATCACCACCAACAATGAAACAAACTAACTCAAAGCTGGCAGAATTTTACATGATGCTCAGTAAGAATCTTATTTCATAGATTACGACCTGGATGTTGAAGAAATGGACGAGTCAATTGAGTACGATGGGAACGTGGAGGAGGCAGCTGCTCTAAACTTCATAACTAGTGATATTTTGGGTGTGCAGCAATACGCTGCAGCTTTGTGTGTGATACCATCAAGAAGTTGATTCTCAAACCATCTTCTCTGGCTTTATACAACTACTGGTCAAATCAATGTCTTGTACATGGTAAACCGTGTATGTTGAGTACGATCGTAGCGGCAAAGAAGGCCCGTTTTGTTTATTTATTTATTTCGTCAACTATACCTAGTTTAAATTTAAAATGTTCTGATTTCGGGTTGACATTATGTGTTGTTTTTCAGAGGAATTGCAAAGTTAACAGTTTCACAGTGAAGATTTTATAAGACCATCGTTCAGTTAAAAGTCTGGCGTAATTTTTTTGGCTATATTTGTTTGAGAACATCTTTGGAGTTCCTAGTTGTCGACTAAGTATGGAAAAATTTAATTTTGGAACATTTTAGTTGAATTTACAATTTACAAGTTTTAGTTGAATTTTCAAATGAGACCATCGCAGTCGTCGGAAGTCATGAGGTTGCATATTTTTTTAATTCAATTCTAATAGTATTTTATTGCACCATATGTCAAAAATGTAAATTTTGTTGTGGTATACATTAATGTCTTCATCATTTCTTATTCACAGAAAATGTTCCATGACGTCGGCATAAATTAATACTTTTAATTTATTAAGAATGAAACCTACTTAAGTATGATTCAAGCTATTTCAAGAGCCTTGGCGCAATTCCGATTTTTAGCAACTTGTTGAGTAGCATTGGTATGTCAATGCCGTCAAAAGCTTCTCTTAAGTCCATTTAAAGAGCTTCTACGTGTATCGTTTATTAATTGCATTTAGTGAAAAGTCTACAAATTGCAGTCCATCAGGACCTGAACCTTTAGAGGCATCGTAATCTTCCAGAGCCTGTCAAATATCCTGCGCATGGAGTTGATTCACGCCAATAACCATTAAAAACTCTGGATTTCAGAGAATGTAGTATATATTTCTTGGAAGAAAGTTGCAAAAACATTGCAATTATTTACTGAGCAAGTTTTATCAAGACACGTAACCGTAAGAAAATTTTATGATTTTTACTTTGTATTTACGTAGTTGAAGAAGCGCCTTGGACAAGACATTATTTCTAGTTCACTTTTTGAATTATATTCATCCAGTGTTTTACTGCTGGCCAAGTTCAATTGATCGCATATGTCAAGATAATTTGCTAAATACTGTTCGCTTTTGTTTTTCTTGTAAATTTTATGAGTTTTTGCTTGCAGTTTGTCAGGTTCTTATGTGTCTATCGTACAAATTTGGATATTTGGTATTTCTTTGGCATCTTCTTCTTTTTTGAGTAGTTTCCTGTGCAATTATTTATGTTATAGAATTTATTGAAAGCGATATCGACATTTTCTTCGTTCTTCAATATTGAATGCCAGTCCACAAAATTGAATTCGAATTTAATGTTGTTATAATCTGCATTAATTATTAAAAACATCCTCATATATTTTAATGGAAAGTGTATATTGTATGAAAAGTGAATATTCTATTACTGTGTGGTAAGGTTCATTTTTCCACAATTGAGTCAATAACTCAGTTACGAAGAAATCTTCGTCAATATTCGTTAATAAAACACTAGTTAGCAGTTCTGTTGGTTTTTAATGTAATAAATCTGGTTAAGCTCAAGATTAGTTTGATACTAGTTTTATCAAAAAATAAGCTGCAATGTTTCGTTATCGCCAAAAACTGGGAGTATTATACTTTCATTTTCTGAGTTCATAATACAGTCAGCATGGCGTTGATTGAAGCCACCGTAAATGTGAACCTTAACTTCAGGAGAAAGTTGCGATAAAATTTGTTATGCACAATGAAGGAAATCTTCATGTGTGTTTTTATGAAGATGATCTGGTGAAAAATACAAAAAATGCACTCTGCATTGTAACTAGACAATGAGGAGAAACATTATTAATTTCCATTTAATTCCAACTACCTGTATTGCTTATAGTATCTTGGCAGGTACCCGTATTTCGTCTAGATTATGCAGACATCTTCAGTGTAGTGCACTAAGTATATAAATAATATTTTGTAGACGAAATACTCGTTTCTGTCAAGATAAGCAATAAAGGTAGTTGAAATTAAATGGAAAGTACTAATCTTTCTTCTCATTTTCAAATTACAGATACTCCAGTAAAATGCTCACACTTACCAGAACTCTGTATTGTATTGCTTTGTATTGGATAAGATAGGATTGAGCCTGAACAAACAAATCATCAAATAAAAAATATAGACTGTCTAAGTCTTTAAGAAAGGACCACTGGCTTAATTATTGCATATTTGCCAGTAATCAGCACGTTCTCTATATATGTGAAGAAAACTAAAAATCCATTCACGGGATTAAATAGATGTTCTGCAAAATTAAATGTGTTAGATTTCAAATATACAATAAGACTAAACACGATTTCTGAACAAAATGGCCATGTTTGGAGCACTCCGCATCTTTCGAAACTTTGTGATGATTGCTCTCGCATTCAAACTAACCGTATTGTTTGCTAAGCAACAATACTACAATACATTTAAGATTCAAACGTTTCAAAACACACAATTATCTTTAATGTGGCGCTTACAGATCTTAATTCGGTCACTTAATAATTGAGTTACTTCGTGCTGAAAAATATTTTTTCACAAAAATGAAATAGTTATGTTAATTTTCACCAAAGCATTTCTTGCTACTAAGAACATTCTCAAATAATGAACCGTACGCATAGATTGGATACCTTTTTGGTAGCCTGTAGGGTGTATTTTGAAACATTTTTTTTTTCGCATTGCCAGTGTATTGCTCTTCACAATCAGCGTATTGCTATAACTATTGCTATTGTTTGCTTTTAACTTTAGTGTTTACGATGCACTTCTACGTTGTTAAGATGCAAATAGCCGGCATCATTGTTATCAGATATCATAATATAGAATAATATGCATGTCCCCTCATCACATGGCATGCGCATATTTTTGGAGCACAATATTTATATCAGTCTTAAGTCACAGTGCATATTATTCACCACAACATTCTTAAGGGTCACCTAAAATTGATACGTTGTGGATGCGTTGACGTAAATTTGACAGAAAAGCTATGGGAAAACAGTCAAATTCACGAAAACGCATTAATAAAACCGAGAAAATATCAAAACAAGCAAAAGTCCCCCACGACAAGAAGGTCCGTGCAGCAAAGGAGCTGTCGAAGTGTATCCGTAAATTGAATCCCTTGGCTACGGTGTTTGCCGAAGTTGAAAGCACTCGGCTTCCCCGTTTGCCGAAGTTGAAACACCCGGCTTCCCCGTTTGCCGAAGTACAAACCACCGGGGTCAAGAAAAATGCACGGGCACTGGTGTCGGTGGTTTGATTTTCGCCCTGGGTGTACTATGTTGAGCACCGGCGCGGAGTGGTGATACTGATACACGCTGCTGCGGCGTTCAAATACCGCACGCAGTGTTGTGCGTGGTTTGGACAACCAGAATTAAGGAAGAAAGCTAGACGATTGTTCAATCGAGCAATGGGGTACAATACAAAATGGCCCTAACTGAATATAATTGAGAATTGAGAGTAGCCAAACGCAAGGAGTGGAGATCAATAACGCCCCCACAGCTGCAAGACTTCATAAAGTCCTTTCTAAGGATCATTAAATGATCTTGGTAATCTCAAAAAGCAAGATGGTATTTTCCCTGTAGATTCTACTGAAACATTGGAAGAAATTATGAGAACTGACTTTTCAGGATGGATCCCTTATTTGAAAGAAAAACAGGACTTAGATGAGGCAAGGCATGCATGGTCTATAGATGCCTATCAAAAAGCTTGTGAAATCTTCATACCGTCAAAGATTCAATGGGCATTCGGTTCTTTTCAGCCTTTCAAATCCGCCGGGGAAAATAAAATTTTCCCATCTTTACTCCAACAAGAAAAATAAAGCATAGAGACATGGACTATAAGGTGTGGCCCAGTTAGAATTGGAACATAGACTATTGCGGATATTTCGGATAAACATTAACAAAGCAGTCTTTTGCTTTAACTAAATTGTTTGACTTTATGTGAACTTTAGAGGGAAAATACAAAAAAAAAATCATCTCGATTTCGAAGACATTTGCGGACTTTTCCTGGAGTACGGTTCACCAATCGGCCCACATTATTCTCATTCATCGTTTTGGCAAAATTATTCCACTTGGTTCTCAATTCGTTGAAGCTTTTGACGACACTGCCATTCACCTTCAGCTTCCTCCTCATAATAGCCCAAAATCTCTCTATCGGTCTGAGCAGGGAACAGTTTGGTGGGTTGAGTTCTTTCGGTATAAACTGAATCCCGTTGGTTTCATATCACTGTAACACTGTTTTACTGTAATGACAGCTTGCAAGATCTGGCCAAAACATGACAGGTCCATTATGGGATCTGATAAATGGCAATATTCGCTATTGGAGACATTCTGTCCTGTACAGCTCTGAATTAAATGTCTTATCAGTGATGAAAACCTTGACCTTCCTACCGCAGCTACAGATGCCTTGCCAAATCATGTGTTTACGTGCAAATTTATCTGCAAACACAAACTTGAATTTGGTAGGATCATCTCCCCCGAGCCGTAGCCAAGCAAAATCTGTCCCGGTAGCTGTTTGGGCCTTTACATAGGTTTCATCATCCACGAGGAGACAGCCTTTTGAATTTTGTCAACACCTGATCATACAGTTTTCTGGCACGGATTCTGGCCACATTGTTTTACTTTTGATCCCTATTTGGATGTCTACAGGCACGGTATGACTTGAAGCCTTCCCGAAGACGAATCCGTTGCATGGTACTGCGTGCGGCGCAAAACTTTTTTTCCAAATCGCGCCGCAGTTGACGTTTGACAGTACTCGCCCGACGCTTGATTTGAGGCTTGCGATCCGTCGACAAAGTTTCTTTGTAATTTTTCAGTATTTCGGGGAAAACCCATCACTTTAGCAATTTTTGACCCAGACAACAAAGGCTTTTCCATATAATTACGCACAATTCAATTCAAAACTTCTGATGTTGTTATTGTTCTAGGGAACACATAAGATGTCATAGTTTACAAATCCGACCACTAGGGTCGCTGTAAGAATCAAAAACGATTGTTCCAATACTAAATGGGCCACACATGCTCTCTGGATAGGTAAAAAAATATTTGGTAGGAAAGACCCCGAATAACCTATGCATCGTTGATTTGATGGCCAAAAACCCAAAAAAAACAACTCAGAATAAGCTGGGAAGACTACAAAGTCTGGCTGCTCTCTCAATAACGGGTGCAGTGAGCACTAGATGCTCTGCATTGTATGCTTCCATTGCATCAACTTATTCAATTGAAACCTGACAGAAGCACATTAAAGGTAGTACTTACACTGGATCAATAACAGGGCATTTTCCATGCAAATATCACCTGAAACTAAAAGAAAAACTTCAAGAGGATATGTGTCGATTGTGTGGCATAGAAAAGGAAGACTCTCAACACTTGCTATGGTATTGTACAGCAAAATTTAATAAAAGGCGTACTTTTCAGGACAAAGGGCTTGCGGAACTCTTTGATATTTGGAATGCAGAGCCCAGACAAGTAGTGCATTTCATTAGAAATTTAATACCTGGCTGGGAATATGCTTTGAGTCAGTCCATGTTGGTCGCTTCACAGGATAGTGATACAGCATACTGATATAGCGATACCAAAACGGGGAGTATATCACAATAGATCTAAGAAATGGTCGCAGTGATGAATATACCCAACATCGGGAAAAAAAAGTTGCACTTTGCTGTTGTTTCACGATTTTACCACCTCGCATTAAAAGAAACTCAAAAACAACGAATTAAAGCGCGGCTTGGTTGATTTTTCGTGACCGAACATTTTATAATGAAACAAAAGTGTGGCTATGTGCTCCATTTTGATCAGTTGGATATTTATCATGATCAAAACATTCACCCTTCACGAAAATTTTGCAAAAACTTTCACTTATTATACCATGAGCAAACCAGGTATTTTCGTTATTTATTCCTGAAACAAAAATCCTATTTCCATGGTCCTCGGTCCAACCCATCCCCAAAAAATGTCACCTATTTTAACCTCGGGTAAACCGCAAGTAAGCGACCCAAGTCCTGGTAATCCTAGTATAAGGTCATTACATTATACAAAAATCAATGACTTATCGGCTCCGTAAAGTTAACGTAATTGAGCTTTCCGAATAAATTAACTAGCTAAAAAATATACAGCCATGGATTGCGCCATAACCCACCAGTATCACACCTAATGTTAGTGCCTTCATATAAACGTTCAACGACGTGGCAGTGAAAAACTGAGTAGCAGATGGGATACTTACACTACTGGTCAAATTCATGGTTCCACATGCTTGTTTATAGCATGAGAAGAGCCCTCTCACCGTCGACAAGGTGACAAATTTGACCCACGAGAGCGTTCTAAGGCCGCGAAAGAATTACAAACACAACAGTATTCTATCATATTATTTTACAATTCATTGAGCTCTTAAGATTTGGAACGAGAAACATCAAAAATTTACTTACTTTCTTACGTCTTCTATCCAAACCTAGGGGTTGCATACCTCTAATGTGTTGATTAAAATACATTTTTTTGATTTGCATTTATCATTTTTCCTCCTCTGGATTTATTATTGTGATACTTGTTGTTTGCTCTAACGATGTGTTTTGGATTATTATTTAGTACACTGTTGTTAAGGATCAAGGGTATTATTTCGGATGATCTTTTATCTATTTCCCGAATGCACAAAAGCAGGTCGTATTTGACAACGATCTTCGGCAAAGCGTTATTTAAAACTTCTGCGGGGAGTTCCAATTCAAATCTTTGATTTCGTGATAATGAGTCCAGGAAAAATCATTCTTAAAGAGTGAGTAATTTGTTAGCACTGAGATCCTTGCCCTTATGATTGCATCCTGAATTTCCTCACTGTTGTAAGGATCAACGGGTTGCCAACTCTTGATTGATTTCATCTTATAAAAATTGTAAACTAAAGCTTTGCTTTTCTGTAAAATAAGTTGGGTCATTGAGAGATGTGCAACTGTTTGTCTAACTAATTTACGTAATATTAATACCTTTTTTCTTAAATTTGTCAAATTAATTGAATGGATCGCTTTTATACTCTCGTTTGAGTTCAACATTCACTGTGTTGAAGTAACAAAACGGCCAAATAGGTTTCGCCTATTTTAATTTTTTTTTTTAATTTATCCACACACAATTCTAAAATTTGTCCATGTTCTTTCTAACAATGGCTTTTTATGTTGATTTTTTCTTATTTTTTTTGATAATTGTTTTGTTTAGATTTTGCTATATTATTGAAGTCTTTTAAATTTAGTTTAGTATTTCCACTATTTTCAAAAGTTCAATCATTGGCTCTTTTAATAATTTTTTTTTTTAGCTCTTCCGTTTTACTTTTCGAATATTCGGCTTCACGTACACTTCTTGGTTGGTTTTCCTATAATTTTGGAGGATCTTCTTTTGATTTATTTTGCTTTATCTGTTTTGTTTGTTTATGATTGCTTTGTCTAGATTTTTCATGCTCTGTTGAAAATGTTTTTCTGATTGACAGCACCTTGTGAGGTGTGTAGCCAGTTGATGAATGGACGATAGTATTATAAAGAGAGACTGGTAGTAGAACTGAAGCGGTTGTGTCCAAATCGGTAAATATATGTTTGTATGTGTTTAATGTTCCAATGATTGTTGAGTGTATCTTTTTCACCTGTCCGTTGCTCTCCGACAATGAACCGTATTTCAAACACGTTTCAATATTGTACGTTCAATATTTTCTTTTAGCTGCACTGACCTGAAAAAAATCTCATAATCTGTAATTATTTCTCTTGCATTGCCAAACGAACAGAAGTATTGGGCTAAAGCATGTTGAGCCATCTAAAATGTTTTTCGTGTCCATTGATATAAGTCTAGCATGTTTTGAAAAGTCGTGCTAAGGAACTTTACACCATTTTCTTGTACAATAATAGACGACATATCATACGTCCTCGAAGACTTTAAACAGCTTCCGGGTCTGGCTTTCTATACCGTAATGCAATCAAATGCAAATAAAACGCCGTTGCCCAGCATTTCCGGACAAAGAAGGTGTCGAAATTCACGAAGAAGTATTTGATTTGGCAAGCCATATGTAGTTGTGGTCGAAAATCTTAAAGTTACGCCTCTACCGGGACTGTCAATAAGGATGTGTAGGGGAAAGAATGTCTGTAAATGCGGTTGCTACAGTTTATCAGGAGTCACGACTCTTCAGCTCTGTTTTGGCCTGATGAAGCCTCTTGTTGCTATGCAAAATCCGCCCTGGAATGGTATAAGGCACAAGATGTCAAATACGTGCCAAACACAGCCAATCCACCAAACTGTCCAGAATATCGTCTAATAGAGAAGTGCTGGGCTCTAGTTAAGCGGAAACTCTACGAATCTAAGAAAAAAGCAAATGGTACCGATTATTTTAAGAGAAGTTGGAGATTCGTCACGGTGGGCGTATCTGAGGATACCGTACGGAACCTAATGGCGATTATACCACAGAAAGTTCGAGAATTTCACAAAAAAAAGTATTAACATCTTAATCAACTGTTTTTAATGTAGATACTTCTCTACTATTGTGAACGGTTTGGTTGAATTATGTGTACATTGCTGTTAATATTTTGGTGTCCGAAATTTTACTTTATTAAAAAAAATATATTTTATTATCTAAAACTTGGCCAAAGACATCATATCAATCAATTTAACAGTTTTGGTCTTCGTAGTCGTGATCCGAAATGAGGAACTACTATGTCAAATGGCATATTTTAAAGAAAGGAAGAAGCCTGCCAAATTTCAGCTTAATTGTAAATAGTCGATGAGTATCACTTCTTGAAGATGCTTAGAATGCCTCTAGAGCAAATATCACCTTCACCGGATCATAAATCAGATGGCGTTTTACATGATTTATCAAATTGAAAAATCTTCCCATTTTTATTATTTAAACAAGTGAACTCAAAACTTCCTTACAGTCATCTATTTTCTTTCATGTCGCCTTACTCGTCCACTGTATGTAAAATATACGTGACATTCTCACCTTTTTACGGACAAACTACATCAAATATAAGCAAAGTTTTCATCGCCGACTACTGCTTCACATCGTTGCATATTCAAGACTCTGTAAGTTGTAGCTAAATTCTTCGGCTAAACACACACACACCAACCCTCGCCCTTCACACCCTCGGCACAGAGACTGTCGCGGGAACGTTACAAGTGTTATCGCTTACTTCTCTCGGCATCTGCAGCTTCCAGCTATATGTTACAACATACAGACTGGTCGACTGGCGGCATCAGCTGAAAAATCCTACTCTGGCCGAGCGAAAAAATCTCACTCTGTTTAGATTACGGTTTTGTGGAAGCACGTTCCGACTTGGGCAAACAACGCCATAGATGCCGGTGCCGACCCTTCATAGGTAGGTACAACTGAATGTTTTGTTTGACCGGGCGCTGCGATTTGTGCTGATCCAATCCAACGATGAGGGAGGGCGGCACTGTCAGCACTGCAAACATGGGAGGGTGAATACGGGAAACATTACTTCAAGCGACTAGGACGACCTGGTGGGTGAAGTGATACTTTTATTATTTTGCTTCCAGTTTGCTTTCCGACTTACGGTTGGGTTGTTGATTTGTTGACCGTAACAATAACCCAAGGTGGAACTCTCACGATGAGGGTGTTGTACGAAAGGGAGATTAGAGGTGGAAGTTGTGATAACAGAATTGCAAGTGTTATGATTTTTGCCTGGAGCAATGTGGGATTGTTTAATGCCATCAAAGAGAATGGAGTGGATTTGATGTGGGTAAAGAGGCGGAGTCGCCTGGTTGTCATCATTTGAACGCACTGTTGAAATCATGATACATGTACCGTGGTGCATCAACATCAGGATAGTATGAGAATGATTGACCTACCGAGGTAGCTAAAGTCTGTTTCATTTAGAATTTGGCCCTTCAAAATGGATAATTTAACCAAGAAGGAATAACCTACAAGACTTTTGACCTTTTCGCTCAACTTCATCTGTCATTTCTTGGATAGAAGCAGGGACTGGATGAAGTCCGATTTTGCGCAAATTTGGACGCATTCAAGGGATCATAACTCAAGAACTAAACAACACCCTAGTAGCACACATGTTGCCATTAAGTTGAGAAAACATAAATATGCCTTTGTTAGTCATAATCTAGTTGCTACAACTAATTATGATCGTTGTGTGCTACTTGGGCAAACACGGTTCGACAAAACTTCAGACAAAAGGGTATTTATTCAGCTTGCAAACGATATATAACAAGTTATTACATATTACCGTTTCGAACGAACTGACGCACTTCACTTGTGATCGATGCCATCATGATCAGCACAGTCGCGAACTTATTCCACTTTTAACGCATTTGTTGTGCATTTGTCACGTCTTTACCGCATCCTCGAAGTTTTCGATTGAAAATTGCCCAATATTTTTCGATTGGTCTGAAGTCAGGGCAATTCGGAGGATAATTCTTTTTGACGACGAAATTAACATTGTTTGCAGCATCATTCTAGTACCTCTTGAGAGTAGTGGCAGCTGGCTAGATCCGGCAGAACCATTAGTTTCCGAGCAAACATAACAGCAAAAACAAATTTATACCTGGAAGGAACATCCCCTCGACCAGTTGACAGGTAAAATTTTCCGTGCGTCTAGAATTACTTTGAATCAAGCTTTAGTCTAGAAGGCTCAAGAAGCACCAGCGCATCGGTTTCAAAATAATCGAATCAAGAAAGAAAGAATCGAACAACCCCTAAAATATTCTGTGAAAATAACACAGCGGGTCAAAACAAAAACAAATATTGTAGTACCAGTGAGCGCAAGATTTTATGGCAAGTTACAAGATACAAGATGTACTTGTGGCCAAGGGGTTTTAAAACAGTGAACCAATTTTCAATCACTAGCTTCCTATTGACTGTTGGCACTACTGTCCATCTGTTGAATTTGCAATCTATCCAATTCCATCCAACGTCGTACGTCGTTGTTCCAACATATCACTATCTAATGAAGGAAGTAAACAATAAGGCATGGTTTATTTTAATTTGACTCTTGAATTAGGCATACGATTTCCTTACAAAATAATGATTTGTTTTTCAATTAGAAAAGTTAAATTGAAACTTGCGACCGTTTTCGGCAAACTTGTAATATAGGAAAGGCTTGTAAGATGGAACACCATTCGTTTTTTGCTCGCAACATGTATAATTTTTATTTTTCCGAGGTTCTTTCGAAAGAGGAACGAAAGTTGACCCACGGAACTGATTATTTATAATTATCAAAAAAAAGATGGCTGATTTTCGAAATCCATCGAAAACTGCAATTTCAAAAAATGTATTGTTATATCTCAATTTATTGTTGATTCCATGGCATTTTTAAACATAAAAAATATCAATCATATGTTTTAAATCGAAAAAAATGTGTTCTATCTTACAAGCCTAACAGTGTTCCATCTTACAAACATGACTTCATAAACACAAAACATCAAAAAATTGTTTCACTTTACGATTTGTTTGGAAATGCCTTTGGATCATAAAAATACACCAAAAATGCTAGCCAACACAAATGTTAACCTTTTGATATCGATTGGAAATTTTCACTTACTAAGCACAAGAAATAATTGCTATTTTAATTTTTGCACCACTTTCGAACAATGATACCTGGAAGAGCTAGATCGAATGCGTGTATTCACTTCAAAAGCAAATGAAAATTGAAGAATAGTAAAAAAATGAGGTTTGTCACTTGTCAGCGCGATCGTGTTATCTCTATGAATGTCAAAAGTGGCGCTGTTCCATCTTACAAGCCGTTCTATTTTAAAAGCCTTTCGTCTAGTATATGCGTGCGAGTTTATCCACAAAAACAAATGTGAATCTGACAGGGCAACCTGGAAGTTGTCCGAAGTTGACCTTAACATAAAAGGTGGAATGGTAAGACATTGGTCGAACATGATGAAGTACACAATGATAAGTTTATTATTAAAATTATCAATCTTTATTTTTGTTTGAAGTTTGTCGTCTACAAATCACAGGAAAATTATTCGATAAGGCTTCCAATCCACACCTTCCATCAAGTTTTGAACCGCTTTAATATCCGCCTTCTTTGATGCTGAACGCCAATTTGCCTTGAACTGTTTTTCACTTCCAACTGGTTTTGGAGTTCTCTTAGTGTTTCTCTTTACCATTTATTTATTTATTAATTTATTTATTTATTAAACAAACTTAGCTTATCGGACTTATTGTCTGCATGACACAAACTTAAAACTAAATAAAACTAAACTAAAAAAATAATTGTAATGCTCAAATACGAGCCAAAAAGTAAGCTGAAGATTCGCCAAATTCAAACAATTCTTCGACGCTCGTAAACGCGCGCATGATAGCTGTTAGTGTTTCGTTGTTTCCAAACGCTATTCGATGGAATCGTGGTTGGAGAAGAGTACCACTCCGTAATGCTCTCGGTGGAACTCGGATGTTCAGTTGAGAGAGAGGCCTCGAGCAGTCGACCTGTACATTCAAAAGTTTGGCAACAAAAACCGCTGGTTGTTTTTCCGTCGGCGGTCCAAAGTATGCAATTGCAGCAGATTGCAGCGATCTGAATATGGCGGGAGATTTTGCGGATCACGCCATGGTAGATTACGCAATGCCATCCGGATAAACCTGCGCTGTATTGTTTCTATCCTCAAGCTCCAAGTCAATTTATAAGGAAGCCAAGCCAAGACGGCATTTTCTAAGATCGGTCGTCCCAGTTAGCATGCTCAATATTTTTCAATTTGGCCCAGTTCCGGCAAGTTTGGAGGGTTTTTCTCCTTGGCTACGATTTGCACGCTATTGGTGGTCTACCATTCCTGAGCCATTTCCCATAATTGCAAGAAGCGAGATCTGGCCAAACCATCATGGTAAAACTATGTTTCTTCAAGAAAGGCAATAATCGTATTTGAAAGCATTTTTTCACATAAATGCTTAGTTGATAGTGTCAGTTGTCACGAAACTTTAACTTTTAGCCCACATCAGCCTCAGGTCCAACTTACACGATCTCCTTTGGCTGTTGTGTTTTGCATATCATCTCGATTTCGTGTCATTACCTACATACACCTACAAAATGAGGGGGATTCATGTTTTATAAATGCACGATTGAAAAAACTACGTCATATTTGAGTCGACCAAGTTTTGACCATTCCATCCTTAAGGTTTCTTTATCCATAAGTATGTATCAACTAGCGATGGACGATATCGTATCGAAAATCGAAAAATCGATACTTCGGTTTCGATTTTTCGATTTTTTTAATTCGATACTGGAAGCTTACAAAATCGAATGCATCGATACATTTCTTTCGAATTTTCCATTAGATACCCTTTGGAATTTTCACGATCAAATGATATTTCATACAAAGTTGGTTCTCAACCTTATAAGAAGGTATCAAAATTATCAACAATTTTTACATGACGATTTCTCTCAGGTTCACGAATCTTCTGTTATTCCCGACTCTGACAATGCGGACATTTCGGGTGAACTACGATTTTTTTTCATCAACCAGTCGTTCTGCGTACTGTGGATCCTCTTCAAGCGTGGGAAACCATTCGCAGCGAATATCCCTATCGATAATGGTGACCAGTGTTCCGCCTGAGAGATTGTTTTCTCGGACAGGGGAAGTTATAGATAACAGGCACATGTTGAATTCCTCACGCATGGCTAAGCTGGCGTTCTTGAGTTCATTTCGAAGTATGCTGGAATAACTGAATCAAGAACCAAAAATTTTAAACTGATAACCTGAATTATCTGATTTGTTTTGCTGTTATTATTTGATATCTCATTTTTTAACAAGTGATGTATCCTGATATAATAAATAATACTACATAAAAGAGATGTTCAACTCATTTTTTATGTTTGAATGAAAAAGTATCGATACAAAAAAATCGACACTTTGCCATCAATAAAATCGGAGAATTGATTCTAGTGGTCAAATATGAATCGAATTTTCAATATCGATATTTACGCATAATTTGCCCAATGCTAGTATCCACCGGATTCTATATAGATATAGATTCAAGGCACGGGTTCTACCCAAGTAACACAAACAACATATTTTTAAAAATGACTTAAAATATTTTTTTAATTAGTTCGTTTATTCAATATTGTTGTTAACGAAATTTTATTTTTCGATATAAGTTGAAGTGAAGTGCCAATTATTCGTGGCTACACACTACCAAAATCTCGTGCAAATTTCTGTCCCTGAGACCGACACATGCAAGCGTCCTTTAGCGCATAAGAATGTGTTGAAAGAGATGAGAAAATAAATTCAACCGAGCACATCTTTTGTCGAATGGCGTATGTGTCTGTTTCAGGAGACGTAATTTAACACGAAATCTTTCTTTACGTCTCCCGAATGTTACGTTCCCCGACTATTTACAAACATGGATTAGATCTCGTGTAAAATTCATAATTTCTTAGTGTGTAGCTCGAGGTTAATGGCTCACATTATCGTTTGGAAAGGGAGAGGCATGTAACTTATGTAAGCCATTATTTGCTGCTTTTGGTTACGACATCTACCAAATATTCGGTCCTTGAAGTTCCTTTCAAGTTCCGCAGATGGGTAACCATAGCTTGATGGGTAGGTACAAGTAGTATTACAAGTACTTATAATAGTTTGTTTTATAAATGTATTACAAACATTTTGCAAAAAATGTTTCACGTTCTGAGCGGTCTGGATCACTTATTTTATTATATTATGGGTTTATTCATTGCCTTACTTCTTTACGATTGTCTTAACAAACTTTGTTCCATACATTTATAATCCATAAATATGACAATATAGTTTAAAATATTGTTGATATAACTATGTTTTAAAAAATGTGTTTTGTGACAAACCGATGGATTCTTTGTACCAGATTGTAGTTTCAAAGCCAACCTGAAGCAAATCATAAATACTAAAAATTTACTTTGGCGTTGGTGTAGCAAAGAAGCTACTAAACTATCAGGCCAAGGACTAGTGTTTGAATTCCTTGCTAAGGATGTTAAATTTTTGTACGAGGATTGATTTTTTTTCTCGCTATGTTTTGTAAGCCTCAATTTTTTGCTCAAATTGGTGCTTGGGTAGCTGCGATATTTTGCTTAAGAGATCTATTGGGTTGCTTACCCAAGCAGGAACAAATAACTTGATAACTGGCCTTGGTATTTAAGAGCTCAGATTAAGAGGTAAAATACCTGAGGATGATACCATAAAGTTGTTCCGACAATGTTATTGGAATACCAAATTGAGGTAAGACGATACCAAAATAGTACCTCTCAGGTATTCCCATGTATCCGAAGTAGTAGGTTTTGTTATTCGAGGGTTATTTTGCTTGCAATTCTTAGATATTTTGTCTAGGTATTTTACCTCTTAATCTGAACTCTTTAATACCAAGGCCTCTTATCAAGATCAAAATTAGGTAACTATTCATTTGTTGTTGTTTCCTGCTCGGGTACTGGCGCGGTTTGCCGGAAAGCCTTCGCAATAGCGACGTTGCTGCACTGAACTACGTGCGGCATCATACTTATTACTCAAATCACGATCGGACAAACTTGCGTTGCTTCCGATGGACATCTCGATTTTTCATGGAACTGACAGTAGAAAGTTCCACTCTGGCGTTTAATTTGAAGTAGGCGTTCACTTTCCAAGTCGTTGACAAATCTCTCCTGTACGTCTGTGCTATACCGTGTTCCTAGCATGATGACTATTTCTAAAACCAAATTAACTGAAAAAAGAACATATTATTTACTATAGTTATTATTGTTGTCAACCAAAAGACGTCAGACCTTCCAAGAACGCGCTGATATAACCAAAAAAGTTTATCTAATCACTAAGTTGGCCATGCCTTACACTCTTAGAAAAAATGAATATTACGAGTGATGTACTCTTGCACTCAGAGATAAAAAGGATTCAAGTGTGTGTTCTATTTGATGTGCTTTAGTCCCATATTTGTAATCTGCAATAATAAATACTGACACACTCAAAATTACGTTCCGGGTGCTACATTTACAACAGCTCCTAAGGTAACCTAAGATCTTAGTCCGTAAAGCGTTAAAAAATTGCAACTTGACTGAAAAGTGGAATGTGCAAGCTTCAAATTAACATCATCCTTCTCTTTGGCGTAAAAAACAAAATCAGACCTATTGTCAACATGGTCGGTTTTGCGCGTCACGGCAAGTCACAAGTTCAAATTCGTTCTCTTCCTTGATTATAATACTTTTATAATTATAAAACGATTATTCAGAGGGTGTTCCGATCAAAATTTGGTCAAAAAGTAATGTGTGCACACATGTGAGTCGATCTACGTTTTCATTAATAAGTCAATTTCTTTTTCTTTTTCAAGTTCAGTTAAAACAGAATAAAGGAGAAATATTCAGCTTAGCTTCCTTTTTATCGAATGCAAATTGCCAGGAGTTTTATTTAACACCTGCCATAAGCCATTTGGTACAGTTTCCTTGTCCACTTTATTCGCGGCAGCACGGCAGTTTGCTGGCATCATACCACTCCATGGCTTTTCTCCCGTAATGGCAAGATACCAAATCCGGCCAAAATAGAACGGAACAATTGTGTCGCTCAAGGAAAGGCAGTAGACGTTTCTGTAGGCACTCGCTCAGATAAATTTCCTGGTTGACGGTTCTGGTCTCAATGTAAACGTTGCTATTTAAGCCACAGGTAAATATGGCCTGCCTCACCAGATAGTTCTTCGCTAACCTTGACAGTTTAATGTGCTTGAAAATATCTGCCACCTTTCCCCGTCCGGTTGCCGCCTAAAATTCCTGTTTCGAAAGCTGTTTAAAGTCTGCCTTGACGTAAGTTCCATCGTCGTGTACCACGCAATCAAACTTCGTCAGTGCCGTCCTGTACAACTTTCGTGATCGTGCTTTGGCCGACGTGTTTTGTTCATGGTCGCGATTTGGAGTCACCACTTTCTTGTAAGTTGACACTCTTTAGCACTTTTTTAGCTCTATCCACGGTTGAAGGCGCCACTCCCAGCTTCTTTGCGACATCTCGGACGGAGAGGTTGGGGTTCCGAACGAAACAGCGGGCAGCTGTTTTTGTAGTCGCTGTAGCCTCCGGTTTTGGATTTTTCCCCGATCCAGCTTTTCTGTCGACAAACGTTCACCGATCACTTTCAATACGTTGGTAACAGTTGATTTAGCCACATTGGCGTAGGAGTATTTTGGAATTTTGATACGTTGCTTCTCTTCCTTCGACGACATTTTGATAACTGAATTGCTAATCTCAAAATCAAATAAAAAGCAATATGCTACACGCACACATCTTCAAAATGAGGGGTGTGCTAAATTTTTTAATGCACGATGAAAGGAAATGAGTGGGTTTAAGTCGACCACATTTTGATCACAACACCCTTTAAAAGATCGAAATTTATTACTTGAACATGAGAATTTCGAAAATAAAAGCCTTGAAATAAGTAACATTTGTGGAAGAGGAAACATACTGAATGTTTTCTAATTAAACTATTTCAGTGATACACGGAGTTCATTCGATTATACTGTTGAACAACCTGAACATGGTGACAACATCCAGCACCGTTAAAATATTTTTTGATGAAGGTGAATGACCGGGAGTGGCTAAAATTGGTTTTAAATTATCACAAGCATCACAAGAACAAAATAAACCCAACACGATAAGATTGTGCTAATTTTTACCACTACAATCGGTGGTCTTAAAGAACAAATTTTTGATTTATCTTCATTACCTCATCTTGATTTTTTTTCTATCGGTAGCTAGATAATAATCCTTGAGATTAAGCTGTAGCAGCATGTGTAAAATTGTATTTTGTGTACCTCTTCTTATTTTTACGTCACGGCATCATAGGCGTAGCCAGAGGGGGGGCAGAGGGTGGCCGTTGCCCCCCCTCCCCCTAACTTATGAATCAATGTTTATAATTTTAGTGTTTACTTCAATTTTTTATTATTTAGTGTTGATGTTTGATAGATTGCCCCTTTGCCTCAATAAAAAAGCGCGAAATTGCTTTGATTTTGAGACAAGACGTAGTAAAAAAGTGCAAAAAGTCGACATCCATGTGATTTTTTTTTAAATAGTAAAGACTACAATTTTTTCAACATATGATTTTCTACGGGCAAGACGAAACGACTCACATCCCAGTTTCAGAGACAAGACAGCAGTTGTTTTATCCTATTAGAAGATTTTATCCGTTGCTATGAGCATGAGTAAGATAATATACATGATTGACTACCCGAGGCTGCTACTCCGTTGTTGTCAGATGAGCTGTTATTACACAGAGAACCACCAGATGATGCTTGAGACTAGCATACATTCTCAATTTAAAAAAAATACTGGCGATCTCAAACTACTGCAATAACCAGCGCCTGCCTCGCCCTAATGCAGGTCAAATAAGGGAAGGAAATTTCATAAGAAGGAAAATACCAACGTGATCCTACGTTAAACTTCCGGTTATAGCCTATCGGTTATATTCTGATTTGAACCTATTTATACAAATAGTGCTATTGGAGCCAATCACAAAATGGGATAGTGGTTTACTTGCTCCAGGATATTGATATGGTTGTACGGCAAGCATGGCAAACCAATATTAGGGGGCGACCCCGGCGTATTGGTTAACATCATTATCCTCTCACGCCTAAGTCACGAGTTCGAATCTCACCCCCAGAGAAGTTACGAAAATGCCCAAAAGTGGTGTTTGACTGACTACGACGGGAGATGAACCAGCTCGAGGCTAAAAATCTCGATAATCAAGCCATAACCCATAACCCATCATCAGCTCGGCGAACCTCCATATCTCACCAGGAAGCATTTTTGTTGTTTATTTTTCTGTACTCACTCGATTACGCACATCGCCGATTATAGATAACGGAAACAATACGAAACGCGCCATATAATAAAATAGTGGGAGTAAAGCATCGACACAACCTTTCACAGACGATGCTCGAAGCAATTTTTTTTGTAAACTTTCAATTTTTACAACTGTACCAATCCTATAGAAGCCTCTTAAGAAAAATCTATGCGAGTCCATTTAAAATTGCGATTTAGGGATTTGGTTAAAGTAAGAGTGTGTAGATGTATTTTGTGCCTTCTGACAACTTTAAGCTTCTATTGATGTCATTGGCTCATTAGTTTAGCACCAACCGGGGGAGACTTGATCCTATACTTAATGATATCATTATCTCCAATCTGTCAATCAATCGCTATTTTTGTGATACATTGGATGGATTAATATTATTTGAGATAACTCAATACAGACGTCATCCAAATTTTGCATATTGACAGGCAATCTGTGGAGATCCACCTAGTTCCTTATAGTGAGATGCTTAGAAGTGGACCGGAAGACTCTATGAGCTACCTCAAAGATTTTTTTCTCTTTCTATGGTAGAAAAACGCTGTTTTTGCAGTGTTGTTTTGCCAATATATACACTGAAAATTTATTTTTGAAATTAGCTTTCACTAGTTTCCTAAACATGGATTTTGTATATAAAACAAATGTCTCGTAAATTGTATGAAACATTCTAAATGCTTGTCATCTGGTGAAATGCTATCATTACACTTCTTTGTACAGTGCACAAAATGAATTTCATGTATTAGTATTGTTGGTATTGCTCCTCGGGTGTGCTGAAATCATTGATTTATTTTTATTTTATTTTCTTCAATTACATACTGAGTCGATATAGAAGATCTGTCAGTCAATCATGCAACCACCAGAGTTTCTTTTTTATTGATAACAAAATATTCGTAGTAGTTATATTGATAACAAAATATTCGTATATTGTTTTCGTACAATGCACGAATGTTCTTTCTGTGCCAATAAATGCTTCGTGTTTTAGACAGTTAGGCGTGTGGCATTCAGTACGAAGGTAGTTTCTTGAAAAGTACAAATCTATTTTCAACGAATACAACGAATAGATTTGATAGTCCTACCTTCGATTTCGTAATGAAATCAAAATTTAATTTTCAGTGTGGGTGAGAGGGTTGTGGAGGAAAAGTACATTTTCAGTACAAACTGTGAACAAACTCGGTGGTTATCCTATGGGAAGGTCCATTAATTTTGTCACGCAGTAAGGGGGGAATTTGGGTTTGGGAAAACGTGACGATTCATACAAAAGATTTTGAAGGTCCATACAAAAAACGTGACAAAGGGGGGGGGGGGTGTTTTAAAAATTCATTTTTTTCGTGACGTAATTAATGGACGTTTCCGATACAAAAATCCAACACGACTATAAAGTGAATATTTCGACACATGACAGTACCCGCTAGATGTTACCATGGTTGCTATTTAATGCGGTTTTGAAACATGCGGAAAACTCAAGGTTTTTAAAATCCTTAAAATCCGGTGGAACTTGAAAATGTCCCTACTCTACTGGTCAACCGAGCATTGTGTTGTTCGTTGTATAATGTTAGGGAAACTGCCACCATATTAATCTCATTGTTCCTATTTTCATCCTACGATGAATCAAATAATTGGGCAGTTGAAAGGTCGGTTTCGTTTTCTAATAATGTTTTCTTACGTTAAATAACTACAGCAAACATTACTAACTAATCTTGTCACGTGTATATCGTTTTATTTCAAGTAGGATGAATTGCAAAGTGATGAGATCAATATAGCTACATCTTCCCTATGTGTACAGTGTGTGCAACCGCTGGTTGAAGACGGTGTAATTCTGTCTCTCTCATTTTCTCACATTCTCTCTCATTCTCTCTCATTCTCTCTCTCTAAAAAATATCTTGCCCCACCTTATTTGAATTCCTGACTACGCCTATGCACGGCATGTAAGTTTTCGTTTTGAGTATTTATGGTCTTGTAAATTTAAGAACACACGCTAATTTCAGTCAAACAGGCCGCTCCTTGTATGTGCATCCAAATAGACTTAAATCTACGTGATTTCTTCCAAGCGTATATGTTGTAATCTACGGCTCAGATTGTTATGAATTAAGAAATAAAATAGTTGCATTCGTTATTATTTCTTTACTTTAACACCACTTTGTGATAAAACGCATGCCGGTTTACTTTAAAATTTCAATGCTGTCATATATGTTTTTGATAAATGATCACACTTTCTCAGTTCTATTCAAAAATTAACATTTTTTGGTACTTTCACAGACAAACTCTATGTTTGCCATGACGTCAATGACTGACAATATCAAGAGTTAAATTTTGGGATTTGCATGAAGATGAAACTGAAGTTAACGGCCATGTATATTTACATGTAATAACATTAATTATATCTGAGAGTGTGTATTTTGAACATGAGAAAAATAAACTTTTATTTCTCAGTATAAAGTCATGTCATTTAAAGTGTTCTGTAAAATAAATTTACATTACCCGGAATCTTTGACCAGCCAATTATGTGATATTTAATAAGAAAAATATATTTTACATCACATTGCATTTAAAATTAAGTAGTAGCATTTAGTTTTTAACATGCTTCTATGCACGAAATTTAAATTTTATTTCGATTCCATCTCATGCAATCTTCATTATTCTTAAAAGTGTTTGCTATAATTGTTTAATGAAGTTGAACGTTGGATTTCCGAAAGCTGGCGTATTTTTTCCCCCTAAATTTTAATCCAACCAACTTAATCCCAGTTAGGAGATCTTTCGGATCCATTCAAAAAGAGCAAACGGCCCTCTTGCGGTGAAAATGGTTATAATTGAGCTATAATCATCGTAATTTCGATGTGCTGCTATTTCAACGCAAATACTCATCACCCCATCAGCATCGAAATACACTAAACGCAGCAATTGGCTTCCCGAATTACCATATCCAATCGTCTTCGTCGTCGTCGTCGTCGTCATCGTCTTCCTCGCTCCGATATCCCCGGATGTCTTTTCTATCCGGGGTTGTTTCGAAGATTTTTCGTTTCCTTACCAGCCAGGATTGAATATTCATTGCGGTAAGCTTTCAAATCTACACGTATGCTCGGGTATAAGTTCGCTTTTTACCGAGGGCTTAGTGTCGTTTTAGCCAATATCGAGAAACTTTGGCTACGGCAAAGTACAACTACTGAAAGTAACGTGAATCGATAGGGAGGATTATCCACAGCGAGGGACGGGGAAGGCGGCTAAATGGAGACTGGTGTTTGTTTTAATTATAGCAATTTTGTTCCCCAAGAACCTACCGAGAATGTTTCCTTCCGAGGGAAGTTTTAGAATTTTCTTCCAGCGTGTTACGAGCGGCTTAAAGATGGGCGTTGCATGTACATGTTTTCATTCGGAGACATATGGAAGATACGATTACCATACCAGCAGTGCCGACTGATGGGGCGGTAAATGTTCCATGAAACTAATTTCGGATTAGTTTGGAAGTCAATGTGCTATGACTGATTATGGGATTATGCGGGCTTAGCAACACTTTTTGAACATTATCTTACATGGATCATAATAGATGAACACTTTCATCCACAGTGATCTGTTTACCGTTATTAGGGAAAATAACAACTTCAAAGGAAAAACTTGTCACTTTTCAGAACTTGTTCCAGTCTATCTTCCAAAATAGGATGACCGAATTCAAAACCTGTTCTAATGAATTTCAAAGATTACATTTCAACATTTTTTTGTGGTTGTTTCGTTCAATTCGGTCAGTGGTTGCTTAGAAACACTTACTTACATAATGCTAAACTTTTTCATTGTGAAAATTGTTTCGGCCATGTGTATGGAACTTTATTGTGAATTCCAATATTAATAGTTATTATATGTAACTAGAAGTATGTGTAAACCAACGCATGTTTACCGTGTTGATTGTTTTAATTTAGTTGATGCCAACGGTCGATTAAACACCGTGATATCTTATTTAACTTGACAGTCAAATTGAATGAACAAACGTAACGGATCTCGCGTAAGTCCCAACCAGTCAAACTCATCAACTCAACCTTCACATTCCACCACGACAAATTGGATGCCTCAACCGGCAGCATTGCAGCCGTGTTGAACAAAATTGATGGGACATGTTTCGTACCCCTTCCTCCAGGTGGCACTGCAGGCTACAAGCCGGCTCGATTGGTGTAGTTGTTCATTTATTCCCACTACGGACGACAAACAACACATCTCACACATAACAACATTGGAAAAGTCCTGACAGATTGAGGGAAGTTTTGGCAACCGAGTGAGCGCACGCAATCGTCCCCCTTCCCCCGGGGGGAATATACGGGATATCCATGGAACATGCTCAGCTCAATCTTCAAATTTTCGTTCCCAGTCGGTTTCTCGATGTTGAAACGGGGAGAACGAGTTCGGCATATCAGTGACACAGTGGCATGCTCTGTACCTGTCGATTGTTCACCCGTTTCGGGGAATGTACCCGGGAGATACATCGGCGGCAAGCTGTTATCGGGTCGGGAAACTTGAAGATGGAGTGAACTAATGTCAACACTGGGAATGGTTTCTGTGAGCGTGCATCAAGGGGGTAATTCTCGAAATTGGTTTTGTTTAAATTTATGGAGGAGTTTTACTGACACAGCAAATTATCTTGTTAATTCAATTTCCCGCATCGCGAGGATAGTTAAGTATGGATGTAGTTCAAATCAAGTGCAAAACTGCTAAAATTTGGCGCAACTAAATCTGGCCATCCCTAAATACGTATATCTCTGGAAATACTTCATCAACGCGTGAAATATTTCGCAGACGTTTGTCTGTTCATTGTGTGAAATCAATTTTTGGTGATACAAAAAGCTTTTATGCAAATGATGCAAATACTGCAGAAGTGGCCAGATCTTTCGGTACGTACTATGGCTTGAAAAATAAGAATGTCCTCAACTTTCGTGCAAGCTTCCACGCATCGGCAAGGTATGAATTCTTTAAAGGTGAAAACTGTACCGAACCGTGCAGATCCACAGAATGTGACGGCTAAGACCCGGGCTCGCAAGTTGTATCGCGAATATTTGACGAAGCAGCTTCCCGGAATGTCTTATTATACTGCCATGTAACGGAACGGCGTAGAGAAGCATTTCAGGACGAAGAAAAAGGCTATTCTGGCCTGATTTGGCATCTCGCCACTACGCCAAAGATGTTTTGGAACGGTATTAAGCGAATGGAGTTCATGTTGTACCGAAAGAGGCGAATCCACCAAACTGCCCGGAGCTGCGACCTATCGAGCGGTATTGGGCTCTCCCGAGTAACACCCTTTCGTACTTTTTTGTAGAGTAAGCTTCTTTACTACAAAATCTAGTTATATAAAAGTATTTTCAACCGTTATAAGACATGTGTGTTGCTTGGGCTCGTAAAGAGAGAACTCTTTCAATGTAAACAACAAGCTATAACTATAGAAAACAATCGAAAATCTTAGACAAAAGCAGCTAAATGGGTTGCAGAGAAGCCTGCACAGACCCAAATGGCTGGAGTAAACTCAGAACTTCGTAGTTTCTTCATGCAGCGTAATTAAGTAGCTGTTATTAGTTTTAAGATGACCAATAATGCACTATTAAATGAATAAAAAATGCATCTTGGATTGAGCTAACAACAAATTTGTTTTTAAACAGCAATTTGGTTTTAATCTGTCCCGATTTTGTCAGGAACAAGCCAAATATCTGGATGGAATGACATACGAAAGTTTTAACCAATTAAAGCAAAATTATTGCATTGCAATTCCATAGAGAAATGCCATTAACATTATTTATCTTCATTTATGATGTAACTTTACATTTCCCTTGAGATATGCGCCATCAAAAGTTGCAGACCTGTAGTTTCAACCCCATTGGTAAGTTTCTACAACAAAATTCAGCTGGTGACGCTTCATCATTGCCCAATATTTTTTCTATTTCGTGGAATTTGGGCAGTTTGGAGCATTTGGGTTCTTGTCGGTGGAGTCAATCAAACTGTCACGGTACTATTGAACAATTTCCCGCTTGTAGTGAAAACTTGGCTAATAAGGCCAACACTTCACAGAACCTTTGTGTACTTTTATGAATGGCTGCACGTATTCCCTGGAACACGTGTATTTAAAAAAAATGTTTAAAACAAGTTCTGGATTTTGAAATTTGGTTTATCTCATTCCTGAAATTTCGTGCAACTTACGAGCGCTCGTGGCCGCCGTTATCTGGCTTGTTTTACGGTAGGAAAGATATTATTTGACGTTTGGCTCGTATAGTATGACCTGTAAACAAACAAATTTGACCGACCTCTACCTGTTCCTCTGCTGAAAATTATTTTTGCAATTCTTTCTTATGACATGCCCACTAAATGACCAGCCCACTGAAGTCTTCTCTATTTTATAATTGCATAATAATATTCGCTTCTTTATACACCTGATATAACTCGTGATTCATGCATCTGCGCCAAACACCATTGACTAATTTCCCACCGAGTATTGTTCACAGCACTTTTAGCACCAAACCACCAAAAGTTGTTGCGGTCTGCCTCTTTTAACGTCCACGTTTCGTGCTCGTAGAGAGCCACAGGAAAAATCATAGTTTTACATAGTGTTAATTTGGTTGCCGTTGGCAAGTTGTGGGACCTAAGCTGGCTACTGAGTCTGTAAAAAAACCCTATTTGCAGCCGCAACAGGTCTTCTCACTTCACGGAAAACGTCGTTGTCACATGTCACAAGTGTTGGAAAAGGTAAACAAATTCTTCAACAACTTCAAACACTATCTCAGCACCAACACCACTAGGCCTCCCTCTATCTCTACCAGCAACCATGTACTTCGTTTTGGTAGAATTTATGGTCAAGCCTATCCTCGAATTATACCTCCAAGGTTAACTCCACTGCCACTAATCGATTCCAATGATGTTTGTGCCGTTTCTATGCTCACCTGATCTCCTAATCGCACAATCTCAAGCAATGTTGAACAATGAATTCACAAGTGCACCTCCTTGCTTCAACCCATTTAACTTCACAAAGGAGGATGACACCTCGTCTTAAATCCGAACACTTAATTTCCAACCAGCCAGCGTTCCAGTTTCGCCGGAAAACCATGTTCAGACATCATCTGCCACAGCTAATTTAGTTAACGCTGCCTTGAAATCAATAAACAGATGGTGAGTCTGCAAGAAATACTTCCGGAGTTTATCTAAGACCATTCGTAAGGTAAACATGCGATCCGTTGTTGATCCGCCCTCACGAAAACCAACCGGCTATTCACCGACGGAGGACTCCTCAAGCGGTCTCCGTCTACTAAGTAGGATACCTTACCTTGCCAATCAGACCAAGGCCGGTATGGTTTCTGCTGTTCACACAAGTTGTCTCCATTGTAATCGGTCCATGGCTGTACCTCGCCAGCCTCGCTGCCTGCGGAGAGTCCGCAGGTCGCCTTCTACTTAATCGATCCACCTTGCTAGTTGCGCAATTCTTCTTCTTCTTGTACACGTCGGTTGGTTTTTGAGAAACATTTTAACAGGGCTGACGGCCAGCATTCTTACGACATGCCCAGCCCATCGTAGTCGACCGATGTTAGCGATGTGTACGATGGGAGGTTCTCCCAGCAACTGATGCAATTAGTGGTTCATACGCCTCCTCCACGTTCCGTCTTACATCTGCACTCCACCGTAAATCGTTTGCTCTCTCATTTTCAAAGTTTAGCAAGGCCAATCGCTCTTTAATTAGCGCACTCTATCCACTTTTTTTTAACTATAAATTAGAAGAAAAATTAGTAATCTCCATTTAATTCCAACTACCTTTGCTTATCTTCGACAGATACGCGTATTTCGTCTACAATGTGCAGACTTCTTCAGTGTCTCGTACTAATAACTCGACTTTTTTTTGTAGATTGAGCGTATGAGGCCATCCAACCAACCGGTAGGCATTTCTTCGTCCTCCCATATCTGCAGCAGTACTCGATTGATCGATTGGTGTTTGAGAAGGTTGACCGGAATCGGGCCCTTCCCGGCAGCCTTGCAGTTATAGCCTGTTAACCTCCACTATGGTTGGTGGGCCCACAGCTTGTTCATCATCATCTATGTTTATCCTGTTTCTCGCTGCATTCCAATTTTTATCGTTTAACAATTGCTTGAAGTGCTTCTTCCATCTGGCAGCTACCGCTGTTTTGTTGGTCGGCAGATTCCCCTCTCTACCCAGGTAACCAATAAGCAGTTCCAAAGCGTCTTTACGACAGCCTATCAAGCATTTAAATCGCCTTAAATGCAACATAAATGCCACTTTTGGCCCAATATACGGCTGCTTTACTGCAATGCTATGACAATGCTTCATTAATGCTATTTGACATTCGAAATGCTTATTACAGGCTACAAGCGTTTAAATAGCATTTGAAATGCAGTTTTACAACAGATAGCATCCAAGATGCTGATATAATGCTAATATAATGCTTGTAGCATCGGAATTGCAGCTGTAGGGTTGATTTACTGCATATGCTGTTGCTTATTGGTTACCAGGGTACTCTAGTGTCTTTTCAAATGTCGAGATTCCTTTCTCCGTCATTGTATATAGCGGGCACCGGTACAATACTATGCATCAAATCGTTGGCCGTTGCATAGACAGTGAATCACATTGATTTGCCTTTCTTCTGTTCTTGCTACACTGAACCGCTCCCTGTTGAGCCGGGTACCGGTAACTGGCATTTGTCCTCTGACGGCATTCTTTGCGTCTGGCACTCTTCATCGAATCAGTCATTTCGTCTTCTTCCTTGGCCAGTGCCTATAACTTCCCACGCTCGTTTAGCTGCTGACAAATACTGTTCAGTTACTCCATCCGTTAACAAGCGTTGGATATTGAATCGTAACGTTCTATTGTTTCCGGAACTCTGGATAACCACACCCGAATCAGACCAACAACGAGATAATGATCCGATTCGATATTAAGGCCTGAAAAGGTCCTAACACCAATGACCTCTGAGAAATGTAGCCTATCAACCAGCACCTGGTCTATTTGGGAGCAGCCATCCCCACTTGGGTGTCACCAGATGTGTTTGCAGATATTCTTACCTGGGAAGTAGGTACTGCTGATTGCCATCCCTCTAGCAGAAGTGAGAGTTACAAGTCATGACCATCATTGGTGACGGGTTGAGGTTTTCTTGGTCCAATGACGGCTCGGAAACAGATTTTTTCCGGGCTGCGCATTAACGTCTCCGATGACTATCTTGATATCTTGTTTTGAGCTAGGCTTTATCTAGGCTCTCATAAAACTCGTCCTTCATGTCCGTTGGCGCATATATACTGATTTGGCTGTAGTTGAAGAGCTTGCCCTTCATTTTCAACACACAGATATCGGTTTCTATCGGATAATTCGCTTCGTCTGCTTCCCAATCACTAGAATGCCAACTCCACGTTCTTCTCGGTCACCTCCGCTGTAATAGATGTGAGACTTGAATGTACTGTTGTCGATGGGATCCACCGCTTGGACTTCACATTTTCTGGTTTCGGGCCAGCGTATCTCTTGGACTTACCAATTATTGTCCTTTGTTCGTTGCCAAGTCTGTTGCCGTAAAATCAATCGGTTTGCTCGACTTTTGCTTTTCATCGTGGTTGGTAAAGTGTCCGGTAGGGTATCCATTCAGGGTTACACTACAATTCGCAAGTCAGCATCGGATATCGCCATAATATCAGACCCATACCACATTCCCGCCGGCAACGGCAACTGAGTTGCAGACAAGTCAAATAAGGCGGCATTATGCTCGACGGGCAATTACCCGGTAGTAATTGAGGTAGTGTTCAGTTTTCCAAAATAGTTGATCCTATGACGACCTGGGCTGATTGGCTGAAATCAGGGGGAATCGCCGAACTAATTCTAGGATCCAGATCCTGTCTGAAGCCCTGGCAAGGCTTATTGTAGACCTGGCCAACGTAGGTACCAAGAGTACTTACCATTGGCACGGGGCGGAGTCGATCATCGACGTGACAGTTGGCAGCCCTGAACTGGTGAGCAATTGGTGGGTTGAAAATGGCTACATCAATAGCTCCCACTTGACGGGTCGTTATTGTATCGTCCACAATACTAGGCAGCATGCGGAGGGAAGAGCCCCTACTCCATTTGCCCTTCAACCTTACCTAGGAAGGTTAAGCCTAGAGATGGAAGGTCGACTGATAATTGGTTGCAGTAACTTGATTGTAACTGAATTAAGTTGCATGCAAGTAAACTCAACTGATTTGCTGCTAGGGACGCTGACCTTTCGAAAAATGCCGAAAGCAAGGTCAAATGCTGAACGAACGATGCCTCGCAAGGCGCTTGTCAACGTAAAGATAACACTATATAGGAAGGTATAGGCCAACAGACGAGCTTGCTCCGAGGTCTTCAAAGCATACACGGACCCATGGAGTGACGCCTATAGAGTGTTGAAGGCCAAAACCAAGAGGGCGGTGGCTCCTACCGTGACGATTACTGCAGGTGATGATTACCCGAGTGTTTGGTCTCCCACCACCGTTTTCCTATTACCAGCGTTCCAGTATGCCAGACCATAACGCTGCTATAGCGGTGGACGGATGGCTTGCAACCACGCCGAATATTCACAATCATCCACAATCAGAAACGTCGCTCAAGGTGAACAAAGCACCAAAACTAGACGATATACCGACCCTGACCATCATGACGGCTATTTTGATGGCTCTCGAAATGTACAGTGTGGTAATGCAGAGATTTCTGGACGAGAGGGTCTTCCCGGACGCCTGAAAACGCCATATCATCTTATTGTTACCCAAGATAGTGAAGCCTGTTGGACACGGCGGTTAAGTTGTTTAAGTGGGTAATCCTCGACAGGCTGTCGAAGTACACGATCATACGTGAAGTTGTATATTAACGGAACGCCAAGGTTGTCGCAGCGATTTAAGAAATCGAACAAGTTCTCTTTCACTACCCGTTCTTATATTTTCAGACATTCTTCTGTTTACAGAGAGCGAGTAATGGTGCTATAACCATAAGCCATAGGGATCAGGGAATAGTTAATGCATAGCTCCCAACCTAAACGGGAGCATCACCTAACCTTCTAAGAGTAGATGCTCCCAGCGATTATTTTAAAATAAATTTTTGTTCTGTACACGAAACAGGGCATTCTGTTCAACTATTCTCTCCGACTGTTCGTGGGTTCCCCGTGTCTTCTTAAGTAGATACCAAATCCTCCCTATCTCCAACGGTTGCATGGACGTGGCCTGGTGAGTAAATACCAAAATAACAATCATAATGCTAAAATCTGAGGGTACCTCCGAGTTCTGTACAGGATTCTGGGAAACTACTTCCTGAATCAGGTACTGGTGTACATAACTGAAGTGAGTCAGGAACGTGTTCAAGTCAACGTAGGAGTTCCGCAAGGTTCGATCCTGGCTCCGGTGCTCTGGAACACGATGTATGACGAAGTGTTGAGATTGAAGTTCCCAAATGGGGTAAAGATTGTCGGTTTCGCGGTTAACTTTATCCAAAAGGTCTATGGTGAATCTTAAGAAGAGGTAGAGTTAGCGACCACACACTCCATTGACATAGTGGTAGGATGGATCTGGTTCAGAAAACTGGAATTAGTCCATCACAGAACGGAGATTACTGTGATAAACAACAGAAAATCGGAGCAACAGGCGACGATTAGTGCAGGCAACTGCACCACCACCTCGAAACCGTCCCTGGGGTACTTAGAGGTTATGATGCTGTCCCTTTCAGTCACGACGATGACGCATGCAAGAAGACCTGGATGGCTATATCGGCATTACTCCGAACTCGCATGATGTCGAATAACTCGGCGGTACAAAGGTGCAAGCAAAAGCTCCAGGCCAGTGTTGCCTTGTCCATACTAAATGGTACTAAGGTAAGCTCTAGAGTACGCACAAACTTATGTGCCTAAGAGTCGTCGGCGAATAGCGCACATCATGCGACGCAGTCTGCGTCTTACCGGAGATGACGCCCATAGACATCATCATAAAAGAGGACGTAGAATGTTTCGATCAACGTGGCACAAGAGGTATCCGGAAGACTATTAGAACCACATCAATGGTCATGTGGCAGAGGAAATGGAACAGCTCCACCGAAGGTCACTGGACCCATCGGCTAATTCCGGAGTTATCCTGATGGGTCAGTCAAGGATACGATGAAGAAAAATCCAATTTTTGCCACTTGTCCACGGATCCTGTCAGGCCATGGCTACCTTAGACAGTAGTACCCTCATAATTACGGGCACGCCGAGTCCTCCGTGAATTCTAGGTGGAAACCACAGAATATATGTTCTTCGCATGTCCTCGCTTTGACGGCGTGAGAAACAACGTGATGGCCGGGACACAATCTCGCACAACCTTATTCAGAGTATATGTTAATACTGGGACATCTGGGACGCTGTCAGTACAGCGGTCTTCCAGATTATCCTTGAGCTTCAGTACAGATGGTGTAATGCACTGCGGCAGGTCAGAGGGACCAGCTAACTACTATTTAAAGTCTTAAGTAGTTATAAATAGCGACATATTCAGTTAATTCCGCGAATCATACAGGGTGTCTCACAATAGATGTCACTAAAACATAATGGGATTAAGGCAAAACAAATCAACAAAATCATAGCACTTATTTTTCATTTGAAATATACATGTTATAGAATTGAACCATATAAATTCAATTCGAATCTCTGGCTCTTTTCCTTGATAACTTTGCGCAAATGCTTTTTAAACCCATCGCAGTTGGCACGCACGATTTCTGAGGAATTTGGTCCCAAATATCAACCAAGTGTTTCTTGAATCGATTTAAAGCAAGCCCTTTTGTAGGGCCTATATGTGGAAGCGTATTACCGCAAACAAAGTTGTCAAGTGGGTTGAGATCCGGTGAAGATGCAGGCCATTCTTCGCTCTCCGCGCGTGTGTCTTCTTTGCCTTGTGAGCTGGAGCTGAGTCCTGTTGGAAACAATATGATGTTTTCCCATAGAGCATTGAAGTCTGAGGAAGCAGGTTCTTCAAAACCTGCTCGATGTTATATTCAGTGTTGATTTTTACGCTAGGTTCTATGAAGAGAGGAGCGTCCCAAACCATGATTTTCGATATATTCTGATTGCGTTCTACAGCTAGTTTATCTCTTGGAATATTGGCAACACTTTTGCCATACACATGATCATTTTGTTGATTATGACTGTCCTGAAGGAAAAAGAGCTTTTCATCCGAAAATAACATCTCGCAGTCACCGTGCCGAACCAACAGATTTCTGCTTCTTTGGACCCTGGCTTGCATATGACGCTCCGTCAGCCCGTAAACCCGTTGTTTCTTGTACGGCTTGCATTCCAGATCATGTCTGAGCAGCCTGTTCGTTGAAACAGGGGATTTTTGAAATTGTTTGCTCAATTTACGGCCAGATACAGCCGGATTACGTCGTAATTGCTCCCTCGCACTTTTTTTCGTTCTGGAAGTTCGTCTGGCACCTCCTTTCTGTTGAATATGGACATTTTCAGTTTTCTAAAACCATGTCAAGGTACGGAAAACAAAACGCAAAAAGCTTTTGCAAATGTAATTTTAAAACTTGCTCCTGTATGGCTTCTATGGTAGCTGATAAATATAAACAAACGGAAGCGCTTATTTATCTCCAGTGATAAGCTGTCAAAAAATACACTCAAAACGGGTCTAATCAATTCCGCTGTTGAAATTACCCAGCTGAAGTAAACCAAGACTGAAAAAAGGTGACACCTATTGTGAGACAAACTGTATAACACACACTAGAATATACGGAATAATTTGAGAATATGGAAAAACAATGTATTCTAATGTTTAGTGATGGTTTTTTTTTTCTAATACTGTCTAACAAAGACAGTCGATTCATAAATTATAGGTGAGTCACCACCGTGGCCTGAATGCAGGTTAGGTCTTCAATGATCTTAAAAATGTGAAGTTCCTAAAATCTGCACGTGGGAAATTGCAGTTGATCCTATGTATAATTTCACTAATTCTTATTCATAGCGGAGTACTAACCTTAAAGCTTTCTTTGGAATTTTCAGATGCTCCAAATCCCATAACACAAATCAACTACAGTCCCACGCATAGTGGCAGCTGTTATTTATAAGGCAAAAACCGTGTAAAAAATGTTACATACAAGAACACAGCTTTTTCGAAAGTACAGCTCACTGCATTGTTCGGAAAATGGAAACAGCGATATCGAACAGGGCAGCAAAACATGCACGAACCTGTTTCAGGTCATGGTGGAATTTCGGAATACAAACTACGAGCAGCTACTGCTGGTTGGTGATGAAGAAAATGGCTTTTTTCCTTGGTGGTGGTTCGGGAGCACCGGGCCCCCTGGTGGAAAGTGTTAAAATTATGAGCTCAGCATTCCCATGGCAGAGCAAAGGGGAACCCGAGCGACCAAATGCCAAAGCGAAACGAAAGCTTTATTCTTTTTCATTAGCCTTCTGCTGTTGGTGTACATTTTTACGGTTTTATGATTGTTTTATGAGAATGCGTTTAATTTTCCGGAATGTAATCTGGTATTAATGGAATGTGCTTAAGCGGCGGTTGCTGCCTGCTATTGACGATGGCAGGCGAAATAAAATGATTATGCGACGACAGAGAGCCGGAGCTGAACAGATTGTGTGACAAAATGTGGGAATTTATTTGACTGAATTTGATGACATGGCAATTTTTGGATTATTATCTCGATTTGTCTATATGAATTGTTCTGAATTAACGCGCACCACGTGCATTTCAAAAATTCTATTCATCTTTTCAGTTGCTCTAAGGACACACTTCATTACCCAGACTTCGTTCATGATTCATGCCCATTCATAAACTGCTCAATCAAGCAAATCGCTTCTCTCCACAGCCGAAAACCTTTTCTCGCAAAAGCGAGCATCGAAAATTAAGATCTCGCTCATGTCGATGGGCTTTTCATCAAGTTCGTCACGCCAACGGCATTTCTCCTTTGGGTTCGATCCCAACTGAAAAGAAGACGTCTTCTTTTGACAGGGAACTCTCGGAAACCGGCACGCACTTGCTGAACGTACAAAGTTTAGTGTTTAACATTTTTCAACCTATTTAATAGACCTTCTGCTGGCTCTTCCCTTAGAAGTCGAAAATAAAGGCATAACTGTCTGCCACACAGCGTCACCGAGGCAACACCAACTTGAGCGTGGTTAATAAATTTAGTTCGCCTTACCGCAAACCACAAATGGAGGAATTCGGTTCGCCACCCCGTCTCCCATAATTGCCCGCCCCACTTCCGGTCTAACAGATGCTGCTACTGCTGTTAAGAAAACGGGCGTCTCAAACCATGCGGCATTATTTCACATTCTTTACGGGTGCACACTTCCTTGGAAGTTGGACAATCTACCCTCTCCTTCCCCGGCTGCTTCAAACTAAAGGAAAAAGAAATTATAAGGGAGCAGAGTTTTCCCACAATTCTTTTCTTTTTTTTTTTCGTTGCGTGAAAGCCGATTCTTACGTAGCGAATTTTTCCTTTGCCCGACGGTTGACGACGGACGGTTCAAAGGAAAAGTCTCCTCCTAGCTACTTGAAAAATACAACGAAACAATACAATGCACGTGTAACAATAGAATGTCAGTGTGTGTGTGTGTATGTGTGTGTGAAAGAGAAACAGCAGACAAAAAAGGAATATTCAAGAATAGGCCCCTTCCGGGTGAACGCCGTTCTCGGGGAAGACAATAAATTCATCACGTCGTTTCGGTCGCGTTGCGGTCCTCAGCGTGGTTGAATGTGTTTGAAATTATCGACGGAAGCGGAAGGGAAAGCATGGATATACGAACAGAAAAAAATCGGCCTTCAGGAAGTGGAGGTTAATTTCCTTTTTATTCGTGTCGTTGTTGTTGTGGGAAACCCGCGTCGGGGCTATATTAATTTTAGTTTTCGAAGTTTTTGATAGCTTCTTGATGAAAATGAACGAAACACAGGTTTCACCCGAAACGAAATGTTCCTGGTTCGCATCAAATCGAAACCAATAATGAGTTAATTGAGTCTTGTTTATTTTTACGTACAACTTAGAGAAAATAGTTCTTGGATTTCTCAATCTTTAGAGATTGAACGATGACAATGAAGATGAATGACCAGCCTGTATCATAATTAATTAGATAAGCAAAAAGCGTCATGTGACTAACATACATCCTCAATGTGAAAAAACTGGTGTTACTGAATGTAGGTTAATTAAGGAAAGGGCAGGAATGTGTTCACGTCATACTCGTTTTGTTGGAAGCAGACGAATTTTTCGCCCTTCCGCCAGAAATTACTGGGAGATTGAATCAGTGGTGCATCCTAACCGGCAGCAGGGTTCGTTTTTTTAACGAAGCGCTGAATTCTTTGTTTGATCCTTCATTTTGCTTGGTTTTAAGAAGATGAACCACTATATATTTAAATACTAGTACCGATTTAACCAACGGTAAGAATGCACTCGGGGACATCGGCAAAGTATGATGATGGTTTACTTCATTGGAAAAACAATTGAACCGATTTAAACCATTCATAGGGATGCCTAAGCTGGCGGAATGTTATTTCCGTGGAATCCAAGATTGATAGATGTTATCTTGAATCCTAGAGAGTTTGAGCTGTTTAGTGGAATACCTGTAACTAGAAATTAGAAAAAAAAATACTATTTTCCATTTAATTCCAACTACCTTTGCTTATCTTGACAGATACGCATATTTCGTCATCAATGTGCAGACTTCTTCAGTGTCTCGTACTAATAACTCGACGGCAGTTCTCTGTTCAAGACGGCAGAGCACTGTTTTGGCCTGATTTGGGTTCTTGTCACTATGCGAAATCCGTTCTGGAATGGTATAAGATACAAAGTCAAATACGTGCCAAAAACAGCCAATCCACCAAACTGTCCAGAACTTTGCCCAGTAGAGAAGTACTGGGCTCTAGCTAAGCGGAAACTCTTCGAAACTAAGAGTAAGCAAAGCAAATGGTACCGATGATTTCAAGAGAAGGTGAAGTATCGTTACGGCGGGTGCACCACAGAAAGTTCGAGAATTTTACAGAAATAAGGATTCAACAATGATATTTTATAAGGGCTGAACTGACAAACGTCAACAATGCTACCCATATAAGCCACCAATTCTATCGGATAGGTGAACTATTCCTCTTCGAAATGATCGTTGTGGATTGATTAGGCGAGTGTGAAATCTTAGTTTGATAATCGTTTTAATAAACAGTTTTTAATGCAGATATAACTCTATTATTTTTAAATAAACAATCGGTTTCGTTAAAATATGAGTATTTTTTTTTTTGCTGCTATTATTTTGGTGTCTGAAATTTAACGTGGAAAGGCTTTAGAAACTAAGCCAACACTAACAACGTTCATTTACTTCAATCAGTTAAATTTATTCCAATCATATCTGTAGATAATATATGATAAAATTATTGACATATATTATTGGAATAGAAATCGAAAACTCGAAAAAGAATATTCAAAGTAAAGCAGAATGGTTCTAGATTTGATAAGATCGAAATGCTCAGGCAAATATATAACTTACACACACGGTTCAAAAAGACGGGATATGGGATACAGGACAATGAAACGAGAATCTAACTCAGCGGTAGGCTATTGAATGCAGCTTTGAAATGAACAAACAATCCCCAGTTATTTTAACAAATTTCAAAAGTGCCACAGAAATATTGAAAAAAAAAGAACCTACTGAAAAGGATTTGATAAATGAAATATTCTACAAAATACCACTATTCACAAATAAAATTGAAATTCAATGAATCCCTGTACACACAAGACTGCTATTTAAGAAATGACAGAGCAAACTTGGCTGCAAAACTAAGGACTAACAGAAATCATATTGAGGAATTAAAATTATCGAAAAGTAACCTCAAGGGTGTTCCGATCAAAATCGGGTCAAACAGTGGTGTGTGTCGATCAAAGTTTTTATTAATAAGTCAAATTCTTCTTCTTTTTCAAGTGCAGTTAATACAGAATACAGCAAAAATATTTAGCTAAGCTTCCTTTTTACCTAATGAAAATTTCCGGGTCTTTCGTTTAACAGCTGCCATAAGATTTTGTATAGTCTCCTTGTCCACTTTATTCACCGCAGAACGCGAGTTTGCCTTGAACAGCTCACTCACAACAGCTTTTTGAGTCTTCTTAAGGTTCCGCTTGATGATGGCCCAATATTAATCGATTGGGCGGAGCTCTGGCGTGTTGGGAGGATTCTTGTCCTTAGGCACCACTTGAACGTTGTTGGCAGCATACCACTCCATGGCTTTTTTTTCCGTATCGGCAAGATGCCAAATCCGGCCAACATAGAACGGAACAATTTTGTCGCTTCAGGACATTTTTGTAGGCACTCGATCAGATAAATTTCCTGGTTGACGGTTCTGATCGCAATGTAAGCGTTACTCTTCTAGTCACACTTTGACAGTTTAATGTGCTTAAAAATATCTGCCACCTTTCTCCGTCCGGCTCCCGTATGAAACTCCTGTCCAGGAAACTGTTTAAAGTCTGCCTTGACGTAAGTTTAGTCGTCCTGTACGACGCAATCAAACTTCGTCACCATTATCGTGTACAACTTTCGCGATCGTGCTTTGGCTGACGTGTTTTGTTTATCGCTGACGTGTTTATGTTTATTGTAAGTCGACAGTCCAGCTCGTTTTTTAGCTCTATCCACGGTTGAAAGCGCCACTCCCAGCTTCTTTGCGACATCTCGGATGGAGAGGTTGGGATTCCGCTCGAAACAGCGGTCAACTCTTTTAGTCGTCGCTGTGGCCTCCGGCTTTCGACTTCCCCCCGATCCAGTTTTCCTGGCTGTCGACAAACGTTCACCGAACACTCCAATACATTGGTAACAGTTGATTTAGCCAAATTTCGCCAACATGGTTTGAGAGTAGTTTGAATTTTCGCCATGCACGTTACAAATTTTGATGCGTTGCTTCTTTTCCTTCGACGACATTTTGATAACTGAAGTGCTAATCTCAAAATTAAAATAAAGGCATGATACTACACGCTTCATCATGAGGGGTGCGCTAATTTTTTAATGTAGATGAAAGGAAATGCGTCAAGTTTAAGTCGACCAAATTTTGACCGAAACACCCTTTAAGACGATATCTTAAAAGAAAGGAAAACTGTACTTTCAAATAATGCAAGACGCATCTCCTAAACCTTGGTGGTGAAACCACTAATCTGATCACTATTATTTAATTATGACACACAGCTACAAAAGATAGATTATAACGTTGGAAGCTAGTTACTTTAGAAAAATGCGACGAAAACAATGTTACAGAAAACCTAAAACATAGTTTACACCACTGCACAAAAGTCCAAACAACTTGACAAAAATATTCAATTTCATCACAATATGTCACAATATATCACAATGCACCTATTGTGGCTGAAAATAAAACCGAGTAGAAAAATTTCCGTATTCATAAGGGAAATTTAAGGTAATGTTACCGCGAACACATTACTGGTGAAGTAAATAATAACAACTAGAAAAAGTTTTACCTGATCCATGATACTGAAAAGCAGAGTATTATCAAATTTCTTGTTTAACGTTTTCATCGCCTTTGAATGACCATCAAAGCTGTCAAACGCAAAGCAAGACTTGGTTGAAATGGACCGATAGATCTGCTCCAAAGCGAAGAAGAAAGAAAGAAAGAAAGCTGGCACTAATACTAAAACAGAAAATTCTCATGGTGTATACCTATACCATGATGAAAATTTGCATTCGAACTTATTGAACACTAAATACATATTGGGAACCTATCTATTGAAACAACGAAGTTAGACACGAGTTTACGAAACGGAATTAAAACGAAATCATTATTGTTAGTACGGGTCAGAAATCCATCTGGAACAAAAAAATCAAAATAATGTTTCTCAATCTTCTAGAACCGAAATTTGGCACGGTGTTTCCGAACCGATTACGAAACTCTACTAGCATTTAGGAACAGGGTCAAATTTTTAGCGCTTAAAAGGTGTACCTCATCATATTTCATCAAGGAAAAACCGCTGTAGGAAATCACCTAGTTTACCGATCCTTTTCAAACTTTCAGACACTAAAGGCTGGAACGGTGATGGCAGCGGAATTGCCCAATCTGACTAAACCTGCTTGTCGGATAGAAAACTGATCCAAGTTGATTCCAAATGGACATATCGACATCATTTGCAACAACTGTCAAACTTGCCGTTTCTTTCCACATTACGTTTGGGCCTTAACAGATAACCTTAACGTTTGCAATAAAAAAAACAATGGACAAAAATTGCCGATTTTTCATGGGTTGATGTGGGTTTTGGTTGTCTAAGTTAGGAACCACCCAGCGTAGCTTCCTTCGGAAGACGGTCTATTCTCTTGCAGCGTCGATGATTCACCGTGAGGCCACGATTGCTTTGTTAGCTAGATACGTTCATTCTGATTCGCCGTTATGTCGACTTCTCATGCTACACGCCGACTATACTTATGTGTTCCACAACACGAATGTTCAAAACACTTCGTGCTCTGATTGTGTACCACACAAAAACTAGCCATGCAGCATCAATCATAGTAACACATGAGTCAGTAGCCCAAATTTGACAGCATTATCAGTCGAACTCTAACCGTGATGGCAAAAACAGTGAAGCAAAGAACGGCACCCCAACGGACATCGTGCGGCACTTAGTGAACGCCGGGTACACCCGTTCCGGCATCCACAACATCTTGGCACTATTAGACATCAATCAGCCCGGTTCCGGACGGCCGACGACCCTGAGCGACAAGAAGCTCCAAAGGATGCTGAAGAGGAAGACCAAGGGAAAAGTGGCTACATCGCTGCGTGTGCTTGGCCAAGAGGTCGGTTAAACCCGCCAAACAGTGAAAAAGTACCTGTCGAACATGAACATACATGTCAGGAAGCGAAAGTCACGTCCAATGGTTTAAGAGCTGCAGGCAATGACGCAGTGGTAGTGGCTAAATAAGATGGTCAACTCGATCTTCCCGGCGAATGGTGATGATCAACGAGACCTATCTCACCCTGGATGGGAACGGCTGGCAGGACACTTCGTATTTTACTTCCCCCACGAAGAAAGTGAGCTCCGATGTGAAGTTTTTTTTCATACACCATGTTCCCTAAGAAGGTGCTGGTGTAGCTGACAATCAGCGAGAAGGGACTGGCTGTGAACGGGGAAATTTATAGTACGAAATGCCTGCCGAAAGTTGCGTCGTTCATCAAGAAATACCATAAGGGTGAAGACTCCGTGTTCTGGCCGGATCTGGCGTCGGCCCACTACTCGAAGCGATCGTTGGAGGAGATGGAGCGGCTGAATATCGATGTGGTACCCAAGTCAGCGAACCCACCCAACGTCCCCCAGCTGCTTCCCATCAAGCATTTATGGGCCAACCTGAAGCGTAAGATCTACTCCAACAATGTTGTCACGAAAACAGGAGGATGAGGAGGAATTGATAAATAAAACGAAGAAAGAACTCAAAAATATGCCTACACGCATGGCAACTTGGCGAATGTTCCGGTTAACTGCCGGAAGGCCTCTCGCAAAGGCATAGATTTGTTTGCAAGGAAGCTTAAATAATTACCATCCATGTGAAATTTATCAAAAGCAATTATCGTTCTTAGTTTTTTTTATCACCATCCGAAAAAAGTACTTTTTTTAACGCAAACGTTATTAGTAAGCTTTTTGTATGTTTATTTTATTCAACTTCAATACCATAGACGTACGCTCATATTTTACGCTTAACTCCACTCATTAGGTTTTGTACAATATCTGGCTGAAGCTTTTTCTAGACGGAAACCCACTTTTTCTTCTTGTCTTCCTCAGATTTGACCTCCTCGCGTTGCGGTGGGGGAGGGGGGGAGGAGGGTTTCAAGTCCTTGTGTGCAAGAGAGACTCCGTTGGCTTCGTACTACTCCAGGGCAACATTTGAATAGTGACACGAAGCTAGATCCCTCCTGTTGCTTCAAAAGATGAAGCAGACGCTTCTGTAGACACTCCTTGAGGTAGATCTCCCCGTTTACAGTCCTGGTAGTCATGAACGGCGCACTCCGTTTGCCACATGAGCAGATCGCTTGCCAAATCATGTATTTCTTGGAAAACTGTGAACATTTCTACTTCCTTACTTCCGCCGGAACATCAAACTTGTGCTGGGCGGTGAAGAACAGTAGCCCCGGAAACTGTCGTAAGTCCGCCTTGACGTAAGTGTCTCCATCCATGATGAGACAATTTCCGGGCCCGTGACTTTTCCATCGTATTTGGCGATTATCGCGATTTGTAGTCTTCCGCACTTTGTACGTATGCTGTACCTCCCAGTCCTTGGCTTTCTGAACGAAATACTTGGACAGATTAAATTTTTTGGCCACATCCTTGGGGATTCCGATGCCACGACACGCTTGTGATCCTGGTCACTAATAGAACATCCATTCTGACCGTATTTGTCCTTCCGCTTCATACTCAGAGTTCCGTAGTAACATTTAATCACCCTTGACTGCACGACTCCGAGTTGTTTTTCAAAGTTTCGATCAGAGAGAGTTGAGGATTTTCGAGGTGCTTCCGCAAAATCAATTCGTGACGTTGCTTTTCGGGTGAAGCCATTTTTTTAAATTTTCGAAAAACTGACAGCGATAAAATAAAAACAAAAAAAAAACACTCGAAACTACTTTTACCCTAATTTGCAGTGAAAATACCCAATGGGTAATTTTTGACAGTGTTTTTTCCGTGATGCAATTCGATGTGGGACACCCTTTTGAATATGTTCCGGAAAGTACTGTAACTCAGTTCTTCCGAAATCAACTTACAGATAGAGCATAAATCCGGGCATGCCTCATATAAAACTTCATGATTTCCAAACAAACTCTTATATGGACAATTTGGGAGTCTGGAGTTGCAGTATTAGCTGTCTCATGAGGGCTTCCGACAATATTAGCAGTATCAAAAAAGTGGACAAACATTCCGAGTTGTTCGGGAACCTAGTATTTCACAAATCAAACTCCATAATTTTATTAAAAAAAAACTCAATAGTCGCGATGCTGATTGGTATTAGCGTTAATAAATTTTACGCGTTTCAGTTACATGATTGATTCCTGTTTTATAGTTTGGTAATTGTTAGACCGACAACATAATTCTATTTTGTTTTTTTTTTTTTCATTCCAGGTATGTATCAGCAATTCATCATCGTTCACGCAAGGCAAATCACCGGTATGGTGAAATAATATCAGACTTGGTAAAGCATGTTTCGTTAACACAAAAGTCAAACAATCATGGAAAAACCATTATTATTCAAAGTGGGTGGGTCGCTCAGCATACATTTCTCCTGTGCTATTTTTGTTGAGTGTGTCTACAAGCGTTGCAATGGGCAAACATACTTTTGCATATAAAAACAAATAAATGATACATTAAAAACTTAAAATCGTTCCACAAAAAACGCATTCATGACCCATAAAACTCTGGTCAATATCCATAATAAAATGGATATGATCCATAAAATTTATCAATGTGATCCATAATTTATACAAAATTTAGCAATAAAATGTCAAAAATGTACCGTTATATATCTAGGGTATGATCAATAAAATTGTATGGATTACCCATAAACATATAGCGAATGTTCCGTAAAAGGTTCAATATCATTCCTTAAAGTTGTAATATTGATCCACAGAATGTAACGTTTGTGCACTAAAATACGTGCACATGATTCATAAATTATTGAAAATGTTCCATAAATAAATTGTCTATGATCCATAAAACAATGAATAATAATCTATAAACTCATATAAATGATCCGTAGCAAATTATTCATATAGAAAATTTTCTCAACTACAATTTTTCCAAACATTGGTTTTCAGACAAAAAAAATCAAACAGCTCCTCAGTTAGACACACTATATTGTACAATGTGACATAGTAGCCACGATTTGTTATGCTGTACTTCAAGTGCTAGAAATATCAATGTTGCCTGCTGAGCAGTTGAGGATTGAAGAACTAAGGAAGTAGAAAGCGGTCGATGTTTCCGATATCGTCTACAATTTAACGACTGATTCAAGCATTTGCCCGGTATAATGCAAACGGAGGATGTTTTTTATAGTTAGGTCCGACGAGCGATAGCGAGTTGGACGGCAAGCGTTTGCCCGGCATAATTTTATTAAAAAAATCTTAAATAACAGTTTGATCAAGCCTTAAATTTGACATGTAGAGTAACTGTCCCCATATTAATCTCATTGTTCCTTTTTTCATCCTACGATGAATCAAACAATTGGGCAGTTGAAGGATCGCTTTCGTTTTCTAATAATGTTTGCTTACTTTTAATAACAACAACAAACATTACTAACGAATCCTGTCACCTGTTCATTGTTTAATTTCAAGTAGGATGAATTGCAAAGTGATGAGATTAATATAGGAAAATCTTCCCTAGTTCTTTACATGCACTAGTTCTCTTTAACAAATTTATTGGGAAACATGTGTCGCAGTTGCGGTCGTAAAAGAACATGCAATCGCGAAAGTAAATCAGCTCTCTGAAAAATTGAAAATCATCTAAAAACAATCCTTCTTTAATAGTAATATTTGAGCCGCATAGCTAAAGAGACGGACATGTTAATAGATCTGAGTAGTAGCCATCAAGATCGATTTCCCCGTAGCCAAAATTTAAAAAATATAAACCCAACGTTGTAATAATTCTGGCACTATTTATGGATCCTACATATTATTTTAAATGCCCAAAGTTTATTTCCTATGGGCACTATTTAGAAGCTTGTGGTTAATTTTTCAAAACTATCATGATCATTGACGATTGGATCAATAATTTATTGATCATGTGTATATATTTAAGTTCACAAACGTTACATTCTAAGGATCAATTTTACAACTTTAAGGAATGATATTGAACCTTTTATGGAACATTTGCTATATGTTTATGGGTAATCCGTACAATTCTATTGATCATACCCTAGATATATAACGGTACATTTTTGACATTTTATTGCTAAATTTTATATAAATTACGGATCACATTGATAAATGTTATGGATCATATGCATTTTATTATGGATATTGACCAGAGTTTAATGGGTCATGAATACGTTTTTTATGGAATGAATTTCAATTTTTAATGGATCATTTCTTCAGTTTAAAGGTGCAAACTTAGGGCTGCCGTTGCAATGTTCTGCGCGTTCCTGTAATGTGCCGATGCAGCCGATTAGTTGACAAATCAAATTATTATTTTCTGTTCAGCCTAGCAACTAGGCAATACAAAGCGACAAGGTTGCTGGTTTCTTATTTTTGTTCTAATTTTTCCTCTGTGTGCCACACATGAGGTATGAATTGAAAGTCTAAGTGCCGCAGTTACAAAACAAATTCGTATAGTGTGTAAGACAACGTTGCTGGCACACTGTTCTAAGCGACTTACCTTTGTGTAGTCATAAGTTCGGATTCTTTTCCTCCATTGAGTCCCTAGAAAAGTTAGTAAACGCGCAGCTATAAAGCAAGACCGTGCTGGAGTTGTATGGGTTCGATTCTTGTTCTGATTTAGAGATTTTTCGGATCGGAAACTGTACTTGGTCCATACATATATTAATGCCCAGAGAGGTAATGGCATCGAAAGCTCCCAAGTAAAATTGTGAAAATGCTTTCAAAGCTGTTGATTTCAACAATTAGACTGAGCTTTTCGGTAGGTATTTCTCAAAACTAAAGTTTTGGTGATATTTGTAGCACATTTGCGGCATTGTTGGTGACATCGTGACATTGAGGCGATGCATGTCAAACTAAACCATTATGTTTGAGAACCACTGAGAACATTCTATTTTGTTGACACACTTTGCGGCTCGAAAAAAAACATTATTTCTGTTTAAATCTTTAAATGCTCTCAAAATCGAATACATTTATATTGAGTTCTGCTTAAAATTTATGTCATAATGTCACCTTTGCATTTCTTTTTAATTCGCCTGAATTATTTGTTGAAATAAGTACCTCAGGAATCGTCAAAATTTATGAAGTTCTTATTGTAATTTGTTATTGTCATTGTTACACCACAACTATTTAAATTGAAAGCCAAAACGCTACCAAATCAAACGTGGATTAGCACATTGACACCAAGATTAAGCCGATCTCAAATTGTAACCAAACGAGCTCCTATTTTTCATCCTTGTCAAGCTGTTAAATAATTGATAATTTCCTCCAGCGGCTTATCCGACTAACAAACAATAAATCCACGACTTAAACCATCCGATCCCAAAAACTGTGGTTCACCAAAAAACTTAACCGTTTACAAAAAAAAGGTCTACCAAGAACCAAGAACAGGAACGAAACCGCAAAGCTTCCTTCCATGTAACGTAGCTTGATTCGTATGCAGCTCAAGTTTTTCGGTTCTCGGTGGAAAAAAACAGCCAGCCAGTGCCACGCCGCCTGTCCGGAACGTGCAACAGCAGTAAAACACTAATGCCTTCTGTTTGATGAGAACTTTATCTCTCGCTTTTTCCTCACCCTGAAGTTCAGGCGGAAGATTTTCTTTGCCACGTCCTCGTCGACGTTTAAAACCCATATTACACATTCAGCCACTTTAACCAACCGGGACCAGCGGGAAAGGAGACGGCCGGCATCGCAAATGACAGCACGACAGAATCTTTTAAAGTGTCCTCTTTTATCACGCTCGTAGGAGATATTCACCTCCCTTGCTTCCTTTCTAGCCGCAATATTAAATCCTTACCACTTTACCGAGAATAATCTATGCCTCAATCAGAGTTTTTTCCGATTTTTTTTTTCGATCGGAAGCTGCGTTCGTTTCCTCCCTCTCAGCAAGAAGTCAACCATCGTCGATCTCTGATAACCAGAACGACATTGGATGTTATCCTTTGGATTTCAACTCCCCATCGATAGGTACTAGTTCTCGAGGTTTGACGTCTTCCTTCTGCTGCTGTGAGTTTGTTTTTTTTTTCTTTCTTCCACAATGATTCGGGTTGCTATGGTCGAACAGCTCAGCTTCTCGAGCAGCATGGGGCTTCGGTTTCAATTTTGAGCGCTTCATGTTATTCTACGCTGGAAGTTTCTGCAGCACCAGTGCCGGTGGCGCCAATATGGCGAAAATACATGACTTTGCAGTGTTGTGTTTTTCTTTTCATCTTGACTGTGGGATGTTATTTTGATTTCAGCCTTAAGGTTCATTCGACTGCCGTTTTTCATCTTTGGGTTCTTGTTTGTTTGTTTTGCATTTTTCTTTTTGGAGATGTGATTAAAGGTTTATTCGATGTCTAATTTTGACAGGTTGAACCTAGGCGGTTAAAAAGACAACCCAATTTTTTTTTATTGGTGGCATTATTTAAAGAGACGGTGGAAATTTTTTCAAGAAAATCGAAACAATCTCATAAACTTGTTGTATTCAAATCTGCATCTTAAACTGCTAAACTTGGTTGTTACATGATATGCATCTATTCAAATAATGGCCCATTTTAATAGGCTTCTTGAATTTTTTTATAAGAACAAGCTTCCGTAGAGTTGACTCAACAAGATCCTTGGAAAATGTATACACCATATCATTATTTAAATGGACTTTTTCGAATAGATACCGACAGGAACGCAATACAGCAAAGTGATTAAGATAATATCATTACAAGAATTTGATTAGGGTTAGGGTGATTAGAATTACGATAACGGTAACTTGTCTCTTAAAAACACTGAAAATGTTATAAATCTACATTGAATTCTAACGTTCTACTGCAATGCATGGAGCATGGTGCCTATGGGAGAAGAGGCTTAATTAAAGCTTCACTTCTTTATACAAAAATATTTGATTTAAAAAAAATCAGGGTTGATTTAAATATTTAAAGCTGTTAAAAAATTAAGATAATCTTTTTGACTGTGAAGTGTTTTTTGCAGCTTCAGGATTCAAATATATTGCGTGCCCCACGTTTCTACCCATTTATTTCAACGCAGATGCAGTACAGCTTACGATTTGAAATAACTTCCATTTAACGATTTTGACCAGCATGAATCGTTTCTCGAACCCATCACAAACGAGGGGGAGGGGTGGGACGGCATATCGGCCTTTGGCAAAATGAACGTGAGGCCGACTGGACGTTTAACCGAATGGATGCTTGGCCGAATGGACTTTTAGCCGAATGGACGTTTGGCTGAAAATTTGCTATCAGCATATTTGTATTGCTAACAAAAGGAAATAAGAATAAAAAAAATATTCTCAAATGCATTAGATCTAAACAACGAAAATAAGAATCCAGAAAAATATTTTCGAACGCATTAGGTAGCATCCCGATGTAATGAAATATTATAGACTGATTACACTTTGAGTTTATCAACATGTGTGCGCATTTGCAGTAATAAGCATTCTGATTAAGTTTAAATATAACGACTAATTTCGACTAATTATTTGTGTTCAAAGAGGTTCAAATTGGTATTAGGGCATTTGGCCATATACATGAGAAGTATGAATGTGTACTAAGATTATTTCTTTGGCTTTCAGTCTTTGTGGGTAATGAAAACAGATGATTTTCTTTTTTCTATATTCAATGAATATGTGTTGAATAAAATCATAGACTTCTGATTTTAGGTGGAAAAATGTATTATGTAAAAAAGCTAGACGGATTTGGTCATTCTTTTTTATAATCTTGAAGAAATGTGCAGTTCTTCCAACAGATATCTTCTTTTGATTCTTTACACAGGAGCCTTTTATGACGAAACATATTCCTGTTTAAGAAAGCAAACTTCTGAATCAAACACATGCCCTGTTTATTACTCTTATGTGAGATGCTTCCTTTTTTCAAGCATGAGCAGTTCTTTGGAGTTTTACTGATCAATAAAATGTCAAAAAAGGCTCATGAAACTTGCATTTGAATCTTAGACATTTTTAACCGGCTGGTAATATTTTTTGATAATTTACCTTGTTAAACATATAAAAAAATTTTTAACATGCGTGAACAGAAATTGTCAACTAAATAATATATTGTTTATATCTCTAAAGTTTCTGGAAGAATGGGCTAGGGGAAAACAAAAAAATTAGGCCTCCAGCAAGAAAATTGCATTGTAAAGTATGTAGAAGGAGATGTTCGCTCATCACCATGAGGCACCAAGAGTGAACAACAATGTTTTTTGGCCAGAATGAAAGATATGAAGAGAAAGTTTTTGATAGTTCCGCTAGTGTGCGGCAGACTCGGAAACATAGCAGATGTTTTAGGAAAATTGAGCGAAAAGGGCATGTGTACAGTGGTACTCGAACCAACGACATTTTTGCCTAACATCCCACTGCGGGGTAGGTTAAAGCACGGACTAAGTCCGCCACTTCAACAGGCAAAAATGTCCGGTTGGAAGACGCTCATGTACCACTGTGGCTTGTATAGTTATTCTAGCGATCTATTGTGTGCACTCTGTTTACTGATGCGCACATGGGAGAGGAACTCTCTCCTTTTTTGGGTTTGTTTTGATTCGCACCGACTGACGATCACTAACGCCACAGTGGTACATGAGCGTCTTCCAACCGGACATTTTTGCCTGTTGAAGTGGCGGACTTAGTCCGTGCTTTAACCTACCCCACAGTGGGATGTTAGGCAAAAATGTCGTTGGTTCGAGTACCACCGCATACATGCCCTTTTCGCTCAATTTTCATTAAAAAAAACATCTGTTACATTTCCAATCCTGCCACACACTAGCGGAACTATCAAAACTTTCTCTTCATATCTTTCATTCTGGCCAAAAAACATTGTTGTTCACTCTTGGTGCCTCATGGTGATGAGCGAACATCTCCTTCTACATCATAATCGTTACTCCTCGCACGGAGAATATATAACATAACAATTAATGTATTGTAAAGTATTTTTTCCCCAAAATTTGTATTCGGCAAAATGCCAATGCAGCCAAACGTCCACTCGGCCAAACGTCTTTATGCAAAACGTCTTCATGCCAAACGGAGTATCGTCCACACATGGCACGCGACTTCCATTGGCATCTCCTCCCATCCCATATTTGTTGGATTACGGATTTGACTTAGGCCAAAGCTGATGCCTTGTGCCTCTCACCTTCGACAGAAGGTATGAATGCACAACACAATTTAGTGGATTGAAATCCGGTCATTCATCTTTGGTCAAAAATACAGCCAAATTCTCACTGTAGCAGCTCTGGACAAAATTTGTCCAATGAGACGATGCTCCATCTTGCTGGAGCACCCAATAGTCATTCACAAGCACTAAACGGACAAACAACAACTTTAACAACTTTCTCCAAAACTTCCATGCTATAATGAAGGGCTTGAACCATAATACCTTTTTCAATGGAACTGAGCGGTAAATTGTCGAGTTTGCAAATTTTCGTCATATTTTGTCAACCTCACTTTGGAACAGTGGAATGTTCCTGTCTGTTTCATATTTGAAAGTGGGAGCCCACAATCTGCCGTTCTGTACTCTGTTCCGCACTTAACGTTAGCATTAAAAAAAATGGGTTTACCTTCACCCACACTGACAAAACTACCCATGCAGCATCAATCATAGTAACCCATGAGTCAGCAGACAAATTTTGACAGCTCTATCAGTCGAACTCTAGCCGTGATGGCAAAAACAATGAAGCAACTCCGTTCAGAAGTGTGCGCGTTCAAAGAACGGCACCCCGACGCGTCGAAAACGGACATCGTGCGGCACTTTGTGGACGCTGGATAAGCCCGTTCCGGCATCTACAAACTTCTTGGCACTATCATACCACAATCAGAGCATCGAAAGAAAGCCCCGTTCCGGACGGCCTATCTCACCCTAAATGGCAACGACTGCCTTCTGCAGAATTCCACCGAGTATTTCCAGTGGATTCATGTCAGAAAAGCGAACAGCAGATCTATTATGTGATCCTTAAAACACTGTTTGGTTGCCTTCCTCGTGTGAGTTGCAGTTTTATACTGCTGAATAGTGAACTTTTTGTGTCAAAATATGCATTGGAGCGGTGGAAGACGTATTTCTACTACCTGAAGGTAGTCCTTGCTATTCATTTTGGATGATGTGAAACCAAGGACTAGCATTCCAGATGCACAAAACCCTTACCAAACCAGGCAGAAACCACCACCGGTACTCTGGTTTGCAGAGTATTGTTTTGTTTTCCTCAAATCCCTCGGGGCCTACAAAATTAAAGGCCAACCAAATCGAAGATCACCTGGAAGTAAATAAGTGCGCCCGGAATTAAGGAAGTGCGCACATAAAACGATACAAATTAAAACTTCTATCATGTGGATTCTTCCACAGAACAAGTGCTTTCTAGATGGCAATTCTCAAGTTTGCAGTAGCGAACGAACTGTTGTTAAAACTTGGTGTTATAAAATTACGCAAAAAGTGTTACATAATTAATGGACGTTCCCCTTTTTAATTATATCAATTAGCAAACGGAAGTCCGACACTTTTCCATCTAGAATGTATTTTGATAACACTGAAAGCAATAACTCACAAGAAGTATAAAATTTATTTGCTAGGCTGCTGGCGTCGGTGATGTAGTGGTAAGCGTGACTGCCACTTTGCACCCGAGTGGGTCTGGGTTCAATCCCAGTCGACTCCGGTGGATTTTCTGAAGCGAAAAAATCTGGTCACGTCTTCCTTCAGAAGGGAAGTTAAGCCGTTGGTCCCGGCTCATAGTCATGAGTCGTAAGTTAGGGTCCAGGTGGTGGAGTCGTCTCCCTGGCATCGGTGATTGTCGTGAGGGAATAGGCCGACGGAAAATAAATAAATTAAAAAAAAAATTTGCTAGGTTTTTTCAAGAAACATATAAAAGTTCCTAGAGGGTTTGAGCTGTTTTTGGAATACCTGTTTCTAGAAATGAGAAGCAAAATTTGTATGTTCCATTTTATTCCAAATACATTTGTTTATCTTAACAGGTACGCATATTTCGTCTACAATGTGCAGACTTCTTCAGTGCCTCGTATTAATAACTCGACTGGTGTTACTCATATAAAAGTTTCTCAGAAGCAAATCACAATCGGGAATTTGTTGGTTTCCATCCTGAATTTCCAAATGACATTTGCATTAAGGGATTTTGTTTTTATTATCGTACAGATTGGGCCGAAGGTCCTCAGATTGTTATGAAACTTTGTCTACGGGTGAGGTTCATGAATATATGAAAAAAAAATACTACATAATTCAGGGGTGCCAGTTTTCCTGGCGAACACCAATTGAAGTTTTCCGATTTCTCCGAACATCATTAACTTAGAAAATTCATAACTCAAGAACGATGCATCGTAAAACTTTTTTTTCTCCATACTTTGGTGAAATTTTTACAAAAATTTGGAAAATATATTATTTTTAAAAAAATTCCTACAAAATTTTCCACAGTGGAGGATGTTTGTTTTTTGGAAAAGCTAAAAAAAAACCAAAGTCTGGATCACGAAAATATTTTTGAACAAAAAAAAATTCTGGTTAACTAATTCATAAGCTTACTATGGTGAAATTTCGGCGATAGTTTTTTGTTTGTTTTTGAGCAATGCTCGAAAAACTATGGGACTGTCACTTGTTTTCATACAAAAAATGTTTTTTTTTATGATCATACAGGTTTGGGCCGAAGAGTCTCAGATCGATAGGAAACTTTGGCCACGCGAAGGGTTCATGGATATATGAACAAAAAACAATATTTAAAAATTCATGGTTGCCAGTTTTCCTACAAAATTTTCCACAATGAAGGAAATTTGCTTGAAAAAGCCGAAAATACAATTTTCTAATATCCATGAAATTGTTTTAATTAAATGGTTCTCTTTTTTAGTTCCTTGATTATCGAGATTTTCAGCCTCAGGGTGGTTCATCTCCTTTCGTAGTCACTCAAATACCTTTAGGGTATTTTCGGAACTTGTCCGGGGGTGAGATTTGAACTCGTGACTTTGGCGTGAGAGGAATGGATGCTAACCACTTCACTGGGGCCAACCCTGTTTTAATAAAATATTAACTTGTTTATTATTTCATAAGCTTACATTGGTGAAATTTTGGCGATCGGCTTTTTTGTGGGCCCGTCACTCGTTTTTATCCAAAATATCCGAAAAGTGTCGTCTTCAAATTTTTAGACGTTCTACCTATAAGTACTTAATATGCTTCGAAGGTAAGTATGTGCCAGAACTTGGGTTGAATTATTAATCGCGGTCCCGATCATTTTCTGAAAATGTCGTAAAAAGTTCTTGATAAAAAATTGCAACCTATTCCCGACATTTTCGTCAAGTTGCATTATTGAAGGAAAGTTGTCTGATTTCAATTTAGTTTCTACGTAATTAAAAAAGTTCTTTGGCAAGATTTAATTCAGCTTCAGTTTTTGCATCATTTTCTGCCAAAGCATTACTGACCGCTTAATTAAGCTGATTGCATAATTTCAAAGTGTTTGCTAAATCTTTACTGCTGTTTTATGTTTTGTATATTTTATGAGCTTTTTGTTTTTGTTGTACCAGACTGGACTCTTTTTGTTTCTGAGATGTCGTGTTTTGTTTACAGGTATTTTGTGGGAAATAGTTTTCAATAAAATTTTGTGTAAGATATCTGCAGCAGTGTTGAGCTTTACTTCATTCCTGAGCATGGTTTGCCAGTTGGCATTATTTAACCTAAGTTTAATAGTTTCATAGTTGGCAGATTTGTATTCAAAAACTTCCTTGTATTCATAGTCGATGGGTCATTGATATTTATGCATGAACAGAGATTCAATTGCTGTGTGAAACGCTTTATTTCTCTGCAAGGGAGTCAATGATTCGGTCATACGTAAATCTTCATAAATATTCGTTAACAAAAAGTCCAGATAGCGGTTTTGTTGAATTTTTATGTTATTGATTTGGTTCAAACGAATGGTTTACTTTGATTGACGACTATAAATAAATAAATTCAAAATGACCTAAACATTAAGAGTGCTCATAGTTTCTGGAACAGCTTATACTATAAAATTGGTTTGCTTTTTGTTGAACATTTACCGGCTGAGCTAATAGAGGATTACCATTCCCTTTCCCCATTGGCTTAGAAAAAAATCAATGCTTTCTAACTCCTAAATCCTTTAAAATCTCTTTACCTTCCGGAAACCTTCAGCTCCGTCGACCTAATTTCCAACTCTAACCAACGACTACAAACCTCCCATTTATGTCAGCACACGCATTTCCGGTGCCCATCTGGGGCAATCCCCATTTTACCAACGCCAATGTTGTTGGTTTAGGTCCAATGTTTTTCCATTATCCTGTCCCACCTCCCCTCATTAGCCCGCCATAAAACCTTCCCCTTAATTCGTCCCCCTCCCGTTCCGTTTCATCGAACGAGCTACGAGCTATTGTGGATTACTACCCTATCGGTGACATAATCTGACTTTTAATGTTGTGCATACGCTTTCATGCCTTCCTCCATGTGAATATGGATATCTTTTTATTTCTGCCTGGATCCTTTCCCCGCCTCATGGGACACTGGGTCTACCAGCCGGTACCTTGTAACAGTGCGGATTACATTAGTGGTGACAGCGGAAACCACTTCGTTTGTATTGGTATGCGGTTCAGTACACCGACCAGCTAACCAGCCAGCCAGCCAGTTATCAGCAGCCAGCACAGGTCTCGGATGGTAGCCCGGTCGGTGCCATAATTCATTCATCCGGCTGATCCACGCGACAGTTCGCACGTTGCGGCATCACCAGCAAGGTATGCAGCATTTACTCCACCCACGCCGCGCTGAAGTGAAACGTGTTGCGTACCAAGGGGTGGGAGGAGGTGGATAAAAAATGTCTGTGGGTTGGAGTGTTTTTAACTTTTTATATTCATTTTTGTTTTTGTTCCTGTTTACAATGCCATTTTGACTCTGCGGAAAAGTTTGCGACTCAAGGTGTCGGTCATAAAAGTCAACTGTTGTCACCGACTGACTTTCAAGTAGCCAATTTTGAAATGTAATTCAGATTCCTTTTTGCAGGAAAAGAGCATTTGACGTGGTTTTACATCTATCATGGTGAATTCATGACGTTCGCCCATTTTTATGATAATTCAAGAGCGCAGCTAAGGATGCAATCCAATTTGTGTCATCCGTTGTACACAGTGGCTTCCCCGCTAGCATTCAGCAATGCACACAAAGTTCAGTTTATCACCATCCATCACCAACAGCAGCAGAAGCAAACATCAAAAATTCGACTCGACCCCGATCTGCTCTGGAGTAATTCATCAAAAATATTGCTTTCCTTTCCAATATCTATCTCCATACGAGAGACATCACGGGAAATACTCTAGCCATACGCTGTTCAGCAACATTCCCATGAACTCCGACAGCCAAAAGGATAAAACTGCACACATCAATCAGTCTGCTGCCTTGTGCCTGCAGTGTGCGGTGTAGTACACAAACAGCTTTCAGGGCGCATAATAAAAAGTTTGTTGAACTTATGAAAGTCCCATGATTCTTTTTGCACCAATTTTTTTCCCCCTTCAAATTCTAAGCTCTCGACTTTGGCTAGGCCTTGGAACCGAGCGACACACCGAAACGGGCAAAATCGATAACAAGATAATACTATCTGCAATGCATCATTCATACATAAACACCGAGCTGCCAGCTGCCTCAAAAACCCACCCACTCCTTTGAAACGAAAAAAAAATGCAAACGGAAGAAAACTAGAAGCGACACGTCTCATTCACAACCTCCGAGCCGGTATGATTATGATTTTCCTTTTTGTTTTACTTTCCTACCACTTCTGTTTTCGGTTCCCCTGGCAGTTGTTGTTGTTGTTTTCGTTATCAAGTCTAAGAGCAACGTCACCCACGCTCTCAATGAGGCAGGACGACAATGCTTCGTTGCTAAGCTCAATAAAGCTTTTTTATCTGAAATTAAAATCGCATTTATTTTCGGGTGGTGATATAAATCTTCGCCTGCCCCGGGGCAAGGGAATGACGGGTTAGCTATTGCACATCGCTTGAATTATGTATGCATTATATGATGCATGTGCCCGTTGTGTCGTCTCTATTGTTCGTTCTGGTGTCTCTCCTGGTGCCATGATTGGAAAAGTAACTTCATGATTATGCATTCTGCGAAAAGCTCTATTGTCATGATACGTTGGTAAGTTGGCAAAATAGTTCCAGAGGGAGCTGTTCTTAGTCTTATGATAACTGCTGAGTGCATTTCCAAAATGTACAGCTTCTTTGCATATTGATTGGCAAATCAGTCAAATAGGTTGGAGCAGGGTCCAGCAATTGAACTGGTACCTTACTTCAACAGTCATTATTAAGTTGCACTCGAAACTGTATTGCAAGACCCCTCGTCGCTTTGTTTACATTGACTCTTGGCTGTAAGTGTATTGTATGTGTATTACTTTTGTAATCGAGTGTTATTCGAAAAAATGTAAAAGAAACGTAGTGCTGTAATTGCCTTGTTTTGAGCTGGAAAACGGCTGAAGGAAATATGTTCGTGAGCTGTCCGATTTACGTGTGTGTAGAAGTATTGTACACCGTACATTCACAAGATACCTGGAGACCGAAAGTACCAAAAACTGGTATGGTGAGATACGTCAAGTTTCTGTGGTGACACCTGCCATGGTGGAAATCGTCAAGAGGCGCCTTTAGAGAAATCCTCGCCGTAGTTTACTTCAGTATCTGTTTTTATCACTTACTATCATGTTCATTGAAAAGTATTTCGAGTCAGTGTAGAAGAATTTTATTTGTTTTTAAAATCTCATATTCCAAAATCAAGGGCGATGAACAAATCAACTCATTATGCTTCTTTGACTGCTCGTTTCTTGATACTCATTAGAGTTTGACTTTCCAGGGCAGCTTTGTTAAAATCGCAAGTGACCATCAAACACCAAAAATTCTTTTTAAATTCAATCAAAGTTATTATTTTGAATAGTGTCAATCGCAGAGTCTTACTGCCCTCTTAAATCATAATTACAACTTGCTTAAATTGTAACCTATCGATCCGAGCCCAACAAACTGCACGTCGGCTTCTACATTGCAAAAAACAAAATTTGTTTCTTCATTTGATACTCAACCTAGATGAAATTGAACATTGATATTGACAACAGTACAGGCGATAATAAACATTCACCGACGAATAAACAAAACCAAATAACGGCTTTGAAATTCAGCGGTCAACAGAATACTGTCAATTCAAAATTCAAATTCACGAAGATTATTAATCTGTCCGTTGTCCGTTTTCATTTTCCGCTCATTTGAAAGCAGATGACACTTGATTTTTACCGGCACTTGTTCCACTAAATTGGTGGAGGATCGCACCGTATCGGATCGAAGTCTCCGTCGGACCTTGAAATATAAACTTCAGACCAAGCCCTACAAGATCGAGAAGGTTCAAGACCTTTCGGTGAGGCAGATACAAGAACGGGTAAAAAGAGTGAAGGCGCGCTGACGAGGGCCGCGAAAGGAAGGTTGGAGAATATCGTGTTTACCGACGAGAAAGTCTTCACCGTACAGCAGTTCGTGAATAAGCAGAACGACCTGCTGACGGCCACCAGGGGACAAAAACCTGCATCGGTGATGGTTTGAGCCGCAATCACTCGACCTCGGAGTGGCCGGCAAGCTGGCAGGACCTGAACAATATGGACTTCGCTATCTAGAGTATGTTGAAGGCCGAAGCCTGCTCTTAAAAGCATGAAAGTGTGGCAGTCCTGAAGCGACTTCTGGTGGCATCTGTGGGGTTCGTACGATGTCTTCCCAGATCGTCTACGGCGAGTGTTGAAACTCAAGGGCGAACAAGTTGAATTTGACCCGTAACTTTTTAAAAAGTGATTTGTATTCAAGTGAAGTTGAAGGAGTTGTTTTTGTTTCGAATTCATCTGTGTGTTTCAATATAGTACTTCAATCGCTGGACCCTGAAGTTCATGGCCGGTATAATACAAACCTATGCCAATTGGTTCAACAGGTTTCATATTACAGTTCCTCCATCACCATCGTCTAGACCGTTCCGATGGTAAAATGTTTAAATAATACGGTTATTTTTTTAAATCGATCGTGAAGTTACTGAGTTATTTATGTTTAAAATCTAACCATATTTTGTTACCCAGTATTGAAAGCGTACGAAAGTGAAAAAGAAGGGTGTTGAGGTACGTGAAAGGCAACCAAGGTGTCTCCATACATGATTTGGCAAAGAAATACGATTCCAACTTTTCCACCATGCGTAACATCCTTTCAAGAGAAGGATATAAGTCTTTTTGTGCCAGTAAACATCCATATCGCTGCTTGAAACAAAATTTAGTGGCCAAAAAGCGAGCACGATTACTATATGAACGAGTTTTGACGAAATTTAATGGCTGTATCTTAATGGATTACGAAACATATGTCAAAATGGATTGAAATGGACAACCTGGCAACTGGGATGTCTCTTCCAGGTATAAATTTGTTTTCGCTGATAAGTTTGCTCGGAAACTAATGATTTGGCAAGAAATCTTCAGTTGTGGCTTTAAAACCAAGGTTTTCATCACATCTCACACAATGACGTCGAAGGTTTACATTGAAGAGTGTCTGAAAAAGCGTATTTTACTCTTCATTCGGCAACACATGACCAACGTTATGTTTTGGCCGGATCTAGCCAGCTCCCACTACACTAAAGAGGTACTTTAGACCGGTCGAAAAATATGGGGCAATTATCAAGCGAAAATTTCGTAGATGCGGTAAAGAAGTGACAAATGCACAACAAATGCTTTTTAAGTGGAATCAGTTAGCCGGTACAGTGTCACCAGCGACTGTGCAGATCATGACGGTATCGATCACAAATAAAGTGCGAGAATCCGTTCGAAACGGTGAAATGTAATAACTTGTTACATATCGTTTGAAAGCTGAATGAATAGTCTTTTGTGTGTTTGACGTCATTGATCAACCGTGTATGCTGTTTAATTTTTGAGTTTTGATCACTTGAATGCGTCCAAATTTACTTTGAATCGGGATTTAAGGGGGGAAATGTGGACAAGTGGCGGTATCAGCGGGTCATTACATTAAGATGACAGAGAATGCGCTGTTCGGTTTTATTGTTGTCGCAGTCGGATTGGAACCAGAAAAAAATTCCCAATTCCTTTTGACAACTGACTCTAACGATAGCCATTTGGTGACATATAGATGCTGAACTTTGTATGGCTTCAATTCCAAGATACTTTGTATCATCTGTAATTCCTTGGATTGTTCGAGGCTGCAGGACAAGTAACTGTAGATAGCTTATATTAACGGTTCCTGCAGCTTGCATAGAGAGCCAAAGAACGGCAAGTAAATTTGATAATTATCAAATGAGGACAGTCACGTTTCAACAGTATCTTGACGGATCGGTCAGGGTTACCGATACTCCATCTAATTAAAAGACCACAAGCCTTGCCGATGGTTAAGTGATCCGCCAGGTGGGGTTCGACAGATTTCTAGTGGAAATCTCGATAACTCCATTTGAAGGGTGTTTAGATCAAAATTTGGTCGACTTAACCTTGACGCATTTCCTTTCATCGTGCATTACAAAATTCTGCACACACCTCATTTTAAAGATGTGTGCGTGTAGCATCATGCATCTTCAGCACTTCAGTTATCAAAATGTCGTCGAAGGAAGAGAAGCAACGCATCAAAATTTTGCACGTGTATTACGAAAATCGAAACTCCTCTCACACCAAGTTGGCAAAATGATTGAATGTGGCTAAATCAACTGTTTCCAATGTATTCAAAGTGTTCAGTGAACGTTTGTCGACAGCCAGGAAAGCTGGATCGGGGGAAATCGAATGCCGGAGGCCACAGTGACGACAAAACGAGTTGCCCGCTGTTTCGAGCGGAACTCCAACCTCCCCGTCTGAGATTTCGCTGGGAGTGGCGCCTTCAACCGTGGATAAGAAACAAGCTGCACTGTCGACTTACAAGAAAGTGGTGACTCCAAATCGCGACGATAAAGAAAATACTTAGGCCAAAGCACGTTAGCGAAGGTTGTGCACGACGATACTGATGAAGTTACAGGACGATGAAACTTACGTCAAGGCAGACTTTAAACAGCTTCCCGGACAAGAATTTTATACGGTAAACGGACGAGGAAAGGTGGCAGATATTTTCAAGCACATTGGCAGGCCATCTGTACCTGTGGCTTGGAGAGCAACGTTGACATTGCGACCGGAACCGTCAACCAGGAAATTTATCTGAGCGAGTGCCTACAAAAACGTCTACTGCCTTTTCTGAGGCGACACAATTGTTCCGTTCTATTTTGGCTGGATTTGGCATCTTGCCAATACGGAAAGAAGGCCATGGAGTGGTATGCTGCAACAACGTTCAAGTGCCCAAGGACAAGAGCCCTCCCAACACGTCAGAGCTCCATCCATTCGATTAATATTGGGCCATCATCAAGCGGAACCTTAAAAAGACTCAAAACACTGTTGTGAGCGAGAAACAGTTCAAGGCAAATTGGCGTACTGCGGTGAATAAAGTGGACAAGGAGACTGTACAAAATCTTATGGCAGGTGTAAAAAGAAAGCTAAGCTGAATATTTCTCCTGTGTTCTGTATTAACTGAAATTGAAAAAGAAAAAGGGTTTGACTTATTATTAAACACTTTGATCGACTCACACACATTACTGTTTGACCAAATTTTGATCGGAACACCCTCTACCACCATTGTTGCTTTCGTCCTGCCCAATGTCATTTTGGAGGGAAGCAAGCTCAGCTTCAGGTCAGCTTCACTTATTTTTATTTTAAGATTCGTTGCTGCCTTTATTTTGGCTGCAGCTTCTTTGTGCCTCTTGGTGTAAATGTGTGGAGGAATATTAGATTTTCCCCGATTAGCAACATAGAGTTTGTCAAGACAAACTTTACATCAGGCATCGGTAGGATCATTTCCGTATTCTTCAAAGCTCTGCCAGCCATTTGGTCGTAAACTTTTGCGGTTTGTGTTTTGGTTTCGGAGGTTGTCAAAGAGTTACCTTGTGCTCTCCCAACTTTCCTTTCAACTTTGTTACTGTCAATAATGCCTAAAGCTTACAGAATACTTTTCGTTGTTTCATGATGTCGTTTAGGATACTTCAGAAAAACTTATTTTTCATTTTATTCTAGTCCTTTAAACAATGGACTGAAGAAAAACTTCTCCTGTAAGTCCTATTGATTTTTTTTTCAGAAAATTAGAAACATTCAAAAACGTTCCCAAAGTAAAACGTGACTAAATTATCATAACGTTTATGATTGAAATGGGCAATTCAAAACTTTACGCGAAATGTTAACAATATGGCGGAGGCAGTCCTTTGCTCCCTATCCAAATCATTTCACATGGGTGCCCTGATGGTCCCTCCCTTTCCCCGTTATATTTGATTTAACATTTAGTATGTTTTGTTGTGGTCATTTGATTGCTTACCTTGTGTTAGATAATTTGGCTGAAATAAATTGGTTAGAGTTATCTAGCGTTCTTTACTTATTGCTTCATTTGATTTGTGGTGTCAAGGTTGTCTTCACGGTGGATCATATGGTATTACTCGCGGTCATGAGATAAGGAAGAGAATAGGAGAAAGGAGAGAAAGCCTTAATAATTGGTTATTAGATTTTCATGGTGATATTCTCACAACGGTGGTTCAGACTGCTTCGACGGATGCATATGAGAGATCTTTCCCTATGAGTTTCCACTGGTCTACTCCATTCCATCATGTTTGGCTATTAAAGACACGAACCATTTGACTCCGTGTTAAATTTTAAATATCCGCGCAATGATCCCCCATTGCATCTTCTAGTGATCATAACAACCTGTTCATTTGGTTCAGGCACTTTTGTACGTTGATAAGGCAGCCTGTTCACCCATGAAATCTGCCACGACTCTGCGACTACGCAGAACGCGCCCATACCCCTTTCTGAACCGAAGAGCAGGGCTGTAATCTTTACGATATCTGTATGAAAATAATGAAAAAAAAAAACTTAAAAAACTTAAAAAACTTTAAAAAAACATACCTTACAGTCAACTTGTCGACTCCTATACCAGTTCTAAAAACAAAAACAGACTGTGAACTAATTCACCTTTTCTAAATTTCAACCTCAAATCAAGATTTAGTTCATGGTGTACTTTTGCTTGTTCTTGAATTTGTGACAGCATGTAGCAAACAATTGTCCTCTCAAGCCTACAAAACGCCTTACATTAATCCATGTGGATAGCGTTAACTGCAACAAAAAATTAACAGTTTGCGATTCACAAAATCCAATCCAGTACCGAAAATATTCTACAAAACCTTCATTATTCAGGAAAGCTAACTGCTCTATCGTTCCCCACCGACAACAGGATGGCCCTCTGTTGGTTTAGGGCTCAATAAAATTAAGCAAAATTGCAAATTAATGCCTCGTGAATTGTGTCCGCCCCAGTGCATGCACTCCGTTCCGTCCTAGGGTCGTCTGGTGCAGGCGAACCCATGAGTGCCGGGTTGCTCCTTTATTTTTCCGGCACCAGGAAAAGCACGAACTACACGCAAAACGGATATGCAATCCGAATAAAATCTACGTGGCCGCCGCCAAGCGGTGATGCCTTTGTGCTTCTTGTTGTGTTATTGGTATTTTTTTTACAATTCAGGGATTACGTTGGCAACACTGTTGTGGATTGTTTTGGTGAAGTCGAATGTTGCAAATTCGGGAGCTGTGGGAACCTACATTAGTGATGGGGCATTGCTGGAGTGGCAGTAGCATTCCGGGCGGTCGAAAGCTAGAATTCCAAATCAGACCAAATATTTATGATGCTAATTCAAATCGGATTTTCGGTGCAGCTTTGCTCGTTTTATCCAGTGCCATTGCAACCGCTGTGGAATTATTTCGAAACCATAACGTGTGAATTGAGTATGGCCGGCTGGCTGAGTGTGGATCGGATTGTTTCTCTGTGTTTTTTAAGAATTTCAATTACAGTTGGTTCAATGAGAATCCTCCAATAACTATGTTCCAACCAATAGGCTATTATGGGGATGAATATTTATAACCATCAATTCAGTATCACAATGCCTTAAAAGCATTCCATTGATAGCAGTCGCCTAATGATCTTATTTTTCTCTTTCGTTTCAGAATTTATTTCAAACACATGGCGATGATAAAAGGCTCTTCAAATCGGTGAGTATGCATCCCTTGGAACTTCCCACACTATTCAGGATTATTTTTGTTCTACATCATTACCATCATCATCGTTGTTATTGTCATCGTCGCCGTTGTTATCAACGAGTAAGGATCTCCCCATAGAGAAAAGCTACGAAAAAAGCGCACGATTCACCGAAACCATCTGCTGCTAACTCAAAAGATTTATTATCCTTTCCAGTCATACAGACCGCAGTGAAAGGAGAAAAAATCTGTCCATTTTACCGACCCTCATTCCAACTCACCTTTGGGTACGTATTTGTACAACCCAATTCACGAGGCGAGGTGTCATGCTCTTCTTTTAGTACATTTTGTATCCCCGTAGAAGCATCGCCTTTTGGCTGCTGGAAAGTGACACTCCATTTACGAGATGGTAGGGTAATGGCACTTCAAACCAACAAGATAACGTTTTTTTTTGGACCACAGAGTCGAATTATTCGAATAGTTAATCCTGCTTAAAATATGAAAATAAGAGAATTTAAAAACCGACCAAAAATGACAACAACCTTACGTATCAAACATACGTCTCAGGATGTTACCATGGAGCATTACTCATCACTTATACCACCGGGGACAATGAATAAAATATTTCCATTCCAGCTCGGAGGGGTCTGACCCCGTCATTTATATTAGGTGCACCACCAGCAGCACACCCTAACGAACCCCCACCCACTGCGGGTGACAGTTTGTATCATTTTTCAACGAACCACAACCATATTCATCCATCCTGTGCGCTGGCTGTACAGCCAACCCAGCATCCCGCAATGGCTCGGAAGGACCGAACACAGAGTCGACTGCCTTATTTGCCGGGAGTCATGTCACCTTGTGACGTGTTTTTCATACCAAATCAGACCGACGACACAATGCAATTCTTGGAAGCTCATCGTCCTCGGAGTGGAAAACAGCAGCCGGGGATCAATTGTATGACGTAAGGATTACGAATGGATCGACGGTAGTTGACACCCCTTGAAGGTGTCATGGTGGGATACGAAAAAAGAAGTGACCAAACGACCTCCCGTCAAGGATGGAGGTGTTTCTTTATTGCTGAGATTTGCTGATGTTGTTGTGAAGAAGTGATTGCTGGAGTGAATTAATCATGGTTTGCGTGGATGATTGGTTGATGGGGTTTTTTTTGTATCTTGCGTCGGGAATGGATGATATCGAATTTTAAGTTTTACAAAAACAAAGCGCTGATGTTTCGATTTTCTCAATTTCTAAGGGTAACAAGTATAATATTGTTCCTTTTCAAACGCCAAATGTTAGAACCGTATCGTATTGTTTTGGCAAAGGCTTCATGCTGCTTTACAGATTATTTTACGCACGTTTTCTGCATAGTAAACAGAAATATTAGGCAGCTGAAATAGTAATTTTTAACTCAAATGCAACAATGGAAGTGTTGACAGATGAAAGACGTAAAACGATTGTGAACGAATACTGTACAGTAACTGCTTTATCAATGAAATTGACAAAGCAGGAAGGTATAACAGTTAGCGTTCACGCGGTTCACAATACACCTAAACGATTCGGAACACAAAATACTTTGCAAGATCTGGTCATGGCCGAAAACCTGGTTCATCTAAACTAGCTTTGGACGAACAGATTTGTATGCCGTTTGAAAGAAGAAAGAAGTGGACGATTGAAGATTGCTCCGAAAAATGGGGAACAGCAATCGGAATGGTTCAGCTTGCTAAGGTTCGCAGCTCTCTCAAGACCAACCAGCAAATTATAAGCGAGTTTCGTGAATACCAAAGCTCGTAAGCTGAACTATGAGATTTTAAGCGAAAAGAAAATGAGCTTCTTTGAGGATGACGAAACGTTTGTTAACCACTGGAGCGCAAAATGCTTCGAAGGGCACAATCTTACACTGTGGTGAAGTAATGAATACGCCAAACTAAAAAAAAATAGCAGGAATAATATGCATATCAAAACTAAATATAATCCCACATTCTTATTTCTATGAAACTCTTCAAGGCTACATAAAAACCATTTATAACATCCACGAAAACTCATCAAGACCAGTATCTGTCTAGTATTACCTACCCTGAAATTGGGTTTGAAAGATAGTTATTAAGGCATTCCGAAATTGATTAGCTGCAACGAAGTGTATGATAAAAGCCTTGCCGTTTACTAAAATCCATATTTAAACAAAGATCAAAGCTAGAAGAGTTTTAATTCAACACATTCTCAGTTCGCTTATAACTTTGCTTAACTTTAACTGATCATTATCAAGATTTAACCGGAATGAATTACATTGAAAACCAAAATGCTGTGCAATTCTAACTTGGGATTATTTTTCAACGGTGTTGGAATTGAGTATTTACTTTTCAATATACAAATAAGTAGATTGTAGAAAAAATCGAATACTAATTATGAGAAATTAAAACCGATGCACAGCACTATCAGAAAGGGTGGCCTTCAGGAGAACTTCTTTTTCTTCTTCTTCTTCTTCTTCTTCTTTCGGGGTACAAACTCACTGCGGCCATTTATTGACCCATTTTGGAAAGACCCATTTATTTTGCGCAGTTCATTACTACATCCACCAGTATTTAGGACTGGAGGTTGTTTTTTGGGCCTGCGTTATACCCCAGTCCGGAATAGCATCCATAATGAATGCTACTAAAGACTCTATTCGATGAAATTTGGACACACAAAATAGGTCACCAAAAATTTTCCTTGAGCCCGATTCTTTTCAAACTTTCTGGAAATAAAGTACTACTAAATGGTTAAGTTTTGACATCATTGGTTTATTGAACCTCTTCTCCCAACCCAAATGCCCCCACCTTTGCCTTGACCCCTTTCATCAAATTTTGGGCAATGATAGGACCGACTTGCTTACTTACTTTTCACCACACTTTCTTTAGTTCAAGTTCATTTTCTATCAGTTTTGGAGTTTTAACGAGCTTTGCCTTCATGATTGCCCAAAATTTCAATTGAGTGAAGTTCCGGAGTGTTTGGAGGGTTGACGTCTTTTGGTACTAAAACTACATTATTATCTTTGTACCAGTCTAAGACGGGCTGGGCATAGTGGCAAGATGCCAAATCCGGCCAAAACAGTGTCGGGCCATCGTGAGATCTCAAGAAGGGCAGAAGTCGTTTTTGGAGGCATTCGTCCTTGTAGATTTGTCCGTTGACGGTCCCAGAGGTGATGAAGGGCTGACTCATTTTGCCACATCCGCAGATCGCTTGCCAGACAAGGAATTTTTTGGCGAATTTCGACAGTTTCTTCTTTCGTACACTCTCCGGAACGGCCAACTTAGAGGTGGCAATGTAGTGTTCCTGTCCTGGCATTTGTTTGGAGTTGGCTTTAATGTAGGTCTCATCGTCCATCACAATGCAGAACGGTTTTGTGAGCCACTCCCTGTACAGTTTTCTTGCACGAGTTTTGGCCACCGAGTTCTGTTTATCGCTCCGGTTCGGTGCCTTCTGGACCTTGCACACATGTAATCCAGAACGTTTCATTGTTTTCTGCACAAAACAAACTGTAACTTTCGCCTTTTTCGCAACATCCCTGATCGAAATGTTGGAATAACGCTTAAATTGGTTCAATACCATCCTGGCCTTCTCCGGATTTGATGTGCCACGTTTTTTGCCACTATCATTTTTCCGCTTGGTTGTCTTACGGTCCTTGAACGTTTTGATCACATGAGATACGGTTGAATGTGCGATTCCGAGCTGTTTTCCGATCCATCGATAAGAAGCGTTTGGGTTTTCGAAGTGAGTGCCCAAAATTTATTGGCGCACTATTTCTTCATTCGAAGCCATCACTGAAATCACTCGACCGATTTTCACAAAACTCATTACAGAATTGACACAACACAATGAAATACATTCAGTTAAAATTTCAAAAAAATTTACCCATACGCTAAAAAGTTACGAACAATTGCGTATGTCCAAATTTCATCGAATACAGTCTTTACCTTTTTGGTATTTATATTCCACCAGATATCTCAAGGTTGCATAATGCAACTCCCGAAATAACGTTTCCTCTTATTGATGAGAAAACTGCATTCACAAAGAAGATGCTCTTAGGATTCAGTTTCGAGCCCACAGAGCCGACATTCTTTAGAATGAATCTTCTTTAGCTTCATTAGGAAGTGTCTGGGTGGTGCCAAAAGTTAATATTGGCAACTCTGTCAGTAATGCTTGTTACGCCTCTATGTTATTCCGTTATACCTTATACCGAACGGATGCAAACACTTCATGCGTTACTGTAGAGAGCAGTACACTCGATTTCGTGTATCAAATAATCGTCTCTTTCGTGCTCCTGCAGTGGTACGAGTGAGAAGTATTGGGCAACGCAGGGCATGTTGGGTGATTCCTCGCTTCTGAGAGTTTCACAGTGTCGAAATGGGCAGTGGCTGGTTAATTAGCTTACATACACACTTAATTCACGCTTGCTGAGTTTTAGCAGTACCTTCGTGTTTTTCACGCTGGGAATAATGAATCTTTTTGACTGGTTTATTCCAGTTGCAGTGCGCCAATTTGCTCCTACAGTCTGTTTCTCCCAGTTGCTAAGCTCCATCGATAATGCTCTTGAGGATACTCCACAGAAAGGTTCTGGTCCATAAAAGGTGCCCTTTTAGTAATTCAATGCATTCCCACACAAGCTTGTAATAGCACTCAAATGCGCTGATACCTTTCAAAGCTGCCTGGCTGTCTGAGAAGATACAGATATTGACGTGTCTGTATTTCCTTTTAAGACAAATAGCAGCGCATTCTAAGATTGCTTGAATTTCGGCTTGAAATACCGTAGGGCATTTACTCATTGGTATGACGAGTTTAGTCCTGGGCCCATACACTCCAGCCTATCTATCACCCATTTTAGAACCGTCTGTGTAAAATACAATAGATCCTGGTGAAACTGTTGGCCCATATTGCGTCACCATTGGATTTATGTTGACATTTTTTTTTTTGTAAATGTCCTGTCAGGTCACCCTCAAAGATCCTTTAGTACCTTTTAAGTTTTAGGGCACTTTTAACTGCCTCTACCTGTACAAATTTATGCAAGGGTAACAGATGCATTCTGGCATCCAGAGTGATAGTGGGAGAACTTCGAATAGTTCCTGTTATCGATAGAGTTGCTAAGCGTTGCAGTTTAGCCAACTCTCGTTGAGCTGAAATTATTTTGGTTCTGGGCCACCAGACTAGAGATGCATACGATATCTTGGGTCTTATAACTGTCAGATAAATCTAACGGATTATTCTAGGTCTCAATCCCCATTTCTTTCCAATCGCTCTCCGACAGGCCCAGAGAGCAGCAGTTACTTTGTTCACAACATGCTCGAAGTGTTTACTCCAATTTAAGTTCCGATCTAGTATGGGAGAAAGTCAACTGTACCCCATCTAAAAACGGTGCCTTTATGTTGATAAGTCTTTTCCTTGTAAAAAATACAAGATTTGTTTTTGAAGGGTTTACATTCAGCCCGTCCCTCCAGCACCAAGCAAGAGTGTAGTTTAATGCTGATTGCATTCTGTTTGATGACGTTGCATCATGCTATTATTACGATGTCATCCGCGTAGCCTATGACTTCATACCCCATAGCCACCAAGTTAGTCAGCAGGTCATCAACAATTATAGACCACCAAAGTGGTGAGAGCACACCTCCTTGCGGACAGCCTTTTGATGTACTTACTTCAACTGTTGATTCGCCTAATCTAGAGACAATGCAGCGATCTGTCAGCATAGCAGTGATCCAGTCTACGATGGCGCCATGAAAGCCCCGTGTATTCATAGCTGAACTGATTGAAGTATGTGAAGCATTATCAAAAGCACCTTCAATGTCAAGGAATGCACAAAAGGCCACTTCCTTGTGTTCGATGCTTTTTTCAATTTTTTGTGTCAACGAGTGCAGAGCTGTTATCATTGACTTGCCTTTTGAATAGGCAAATTGTAACTTATTCAGCTCGTGAATTTTTCTCCATTATTTTTAATATCATGGAGGTTAGACTTATGGGTCTGTATGCCTTAGCTAGTGTTCTATCCCTTTTGCCGTTCTTGGGTATAAAAATAACTCTAACCCTCCTCCACCAAACGGAAATATAGCTTAGAGTCATGCTACTAATAAACAACTGAACTAAGACCACGACAATCATTTCCCTAGCGTGCCGCAATAGAGCAGGGAAGAGACCGTCTTCCCCCGAGGCTTTGAAAAGTTCGAAGGAATTGATTGCCCAGTCCACCATTGTTACTGAGAAAATTTTACGGGACTTTTCGAGTGCCTCACACCAGTTCATAGTTCGTCCAGGATTCACCCTCAACTGTCCCATTTCATTTCCATTAGAAGCAACTGAGCCTGGGAAGTGACTTTCCATCATTACTTCCAAAGTTTCTGAAGGACATATTGTAAAAGTACCATCGTCCCTCTTTAGATTGCCAAGGCCATTTGAATGTTCCTTAGAAAGGACTTTTTGCAGCCTGGCAGCTTCTGGAGTGCATTGGATGTTTTCACCCGTATATCTCCAATGTTTCCGTTTGCTTTTCCTACTTTCGTTATTATATTTGGTTAGAGTCTTCCTATAGTGGCTCCAATCCTACGTTGCTTTTACTCGATTAAAGAGTTTCCTCACGTTCCTTCTCATCTTTTGCAAAGCGTTGTTCCACCAAGGAACTTTCCAAGGAACTCTTTCCCTTTGTGGTCAACTTTCATGATATGATTGAAGAATTTTGTTTGTGACCGTTCTAGAAGCTTCTTCTAGTTGTTCTGCTGTCGCCCAGCAAGGGTTGCTTGGTCGCAAAAATTTTAGAGATCCCAGTTGGTGTTCCTGGGGTATCTATAGAATTCCCTCAATTCCTCTATTGAGAAGGTGATTTATCTATGGTCTGAGAGTGATTCCTCGTCAGATACTTCCCAAGAGGAAATCCTATCCGTTAGTATTTGACTACACATTGTCAGATCAAGTACTTCTTGTCGCCTCGAGCTAACAGAAGTTGGTTTGTACCCCAACATTGCATATATCCATGTTATTAGCAGAAATATATTCGAAAAGGGACTCAGCTCGTTTGTTGACATCACTACTTCCCCACACAGTGTGGTGAGCGTTGGTGTCGCAGCCGATGATGAACTGTTCATTTCGCTGTCTGCAGCCGGTTCGTTGGTACAAACTCGATGATCAGGGACGGTGGAGTTTCTTCTACATCACCAGGAAAGTTTGCTGATACTACGTTTACTAAAGACTTACCCCTGACGGTTGGAAACTCCATCCTAATGGCTATCATCTTGATGAATTCTGTAATGGGATTATAATTAATCCCTCCATTTACTAGGATAGCCGCCCCCGGGGAGGGATGCCTATCATCATAGAGTAACTTACCTATTTTGACTGACATTCCCAGCACTCATGATTGTTGATCCACGGTTCCTGTACTAACGCCAGGTCGAGGTCTTCTTTGGCAAACCTTCACGAGAGTACGCCTGATGCCCCTCTAGAATGTTTGAATGTTGATAGCCGAGTTATTAGTACGAGACACTGAAGAAGTCTGCACTTTGTTGACGTAATACGTCGTTCCCATTGGGGATAGTCCTCTGGAGAACTCTGCAAGAGTCCGTACTCAGGTCGTTCTGGGTCTCTATGAATGCCATTATCTCCTCATTGGATTTCGTGGCGCTTTTTGGCAGGTAGGCTACTATGATTTCCGATCTAGGAATATCCTGTTCGTCAACCGCGTCAAGTGCTCTCCCTCGCACACTTGTATGCTGGGAGTTAGGTTCTTTAACCAGTCCGCTGTGGCCTGGTCATGGCAGTTGATTACCAGGAAGCCTGTTCGGGAGATCAAAATAAAGTAGCTTTGCTTTTCAATGACAACCGATAAACATGTCAATGATGGATGTAAGTAGTGGTATCCAATATGGTATAAGGTCGGTTGGCATAAAGTTGTTTAGCTAACAGCAGTTGGTAATTTGTCATAACAGTAACTGGAACTAAGTGGTCATTTGGCATAATACAGAATCCAACTGGTCATTTGGTTTAATGACCATTTGTCATACTGTCATCGTTGTAATATTCCCTTCTTTTTGGTTGAGCTGTACTTCAAAATGTGGAATTCATAGGTTTAAAATTTAAAATTGAAATTTGAAATTGAAATGTTTTCTTCTCTGATATTGAACAGTGAAGTTTTGGATTGACTTAAAGTATGTATTGCTAATTTATTGTTGGCATAATTCATTCGAACCGACTGAAACGTAATTGTTGTTTGATTTATTTTGACGTAGGACTACGTCTCTGTTTTCTATACTGGAGTACAATTTAAAAAAAAATCAAGTTGCGACCGGCACGAAACTTGGCAGGTTTCGAGCGTCAATATCTCAGTCATTTCTCAAAAAGTTTACAAAATGTGTGCACCAATCAATCGGACTTATTTCTACGCATTAATTTCAAAAGAGAGCATTGATGGTTTACGCCATGTTCTAAAAACTATATAATCTCCTTCAGGCCTAAGCAGTCATAATAACCCGAAAAGAAAAATGGCTGAATAAAATCACAGACTGAATAAAAGTGTACACGTGACGATATTTATTCAAAAATATTCAATGAATCTTCTGGAAGGTCAACAGTCATTTTTTCATAACTTTTTTATAACTACACGTTATATCTTCTAGGTAATCCAAACTGTCCTTGAGTAAAGAACTTGAAATCTACCGTAGTAACACTACCTTTTGGGCTATACAAAGTCACGTCACGTATTCAAGCATACACGGAAAAAAATGTGTACCCGGATCCGTGAACGGCAGTCATGAATTCGAGAACAAGCAAAAATACACCGTGAACTCAATCACGTAATCGGGAACTAGTTCACGTTTTTGGGCAAAAATCATGAAAACGTGAACTAGTTCACGGTCCGTTTTCATTTTCGTGAACGCTTTTGTTTCTGTGTATTCTGTGAATATTTTCCAAAGTATGAATACACAAGAAGATAATCTTATGATGGTCTAAGTCATCAAAACTGTCCTGGCGTTTGGAACTTAAGACATACAGATGTAACAGAATTTCTTAGGAAATACTGAGTTACAATATATGTATTCAAACATATTCAATAATAGTTTTAAAGGTAAACAAACATTTTGAAGCAATATGACATGTTCTAGGTTATCCAAACTATCCTTGAGATCAGAACATAAGACCTACAGTTGAAACAAAAGCTTTCTAGCCTATGCAATGTTATCATGTGTATTAAAATATTGGATGTTCTAGGTTCTCCAAACTATCCTGGAGCTCAAAACTTAAAATCTACAGCTGTAACTGTAGCTCTCTGGACCAAACAAAGTTACAACATTTATTGGACCAAATTATGTGTGTAATTAAGATAAACACGTATCATGAGACATTTTGGGAGGATATAGGATCTACAGTCGTTATATTAGCTTTATAATCTATGAAAGTTGGATTCAAACGCATTCAAAGAATCTTCTGTGGGGTCATTATCAGATTATCTTGGAATGTTCATGTTTATAAAAACTGAATATACAGCAGTAGCCGTAGCCCTTTGGGCTGCCAAACACTACGATAAATATTCAAGAATACCGTCCACAGACATAGTTTCAGAGCTACAATTGTAACAGTAGCTTTATGGGCTGTACAATTTTATGTTAGTTTGTTAGGCACGGAGTATCCCAAGATTATCTAATAATTTCAGTTGGTCTTCCGGGACATTCATTGAATATGTTTGAATTCCTGTCTTAACATTATATAGCGGATGAAGCTGTTGTAACATCTGTAGATCTTAAATTCTGAGCTCCTACGTTTTTCTATCATTTATATAACTATAAATTAGAAAAAAAAAAAAAAAATTAGTAATCTCCATTTAATTCCAACTACCTTTGCTTATCTTCGACAGATACGCGTATTTCGTCTACAATGTGCAGACTTCTTCAGTGTCTCGTACTAATAACGTACTACGTCTCGTACTAATAACACAGTCGAGTTATTAGTACGAGACACTGAAGAAGTCTGCACATTGTAGACGAAATACGCGTATCTGTCGAAGATAAGCAAAGGTAGTTGGAATTAAATGGAGATTACTAATTTTTCTTCTAATTTATAGTTACAAGTATTCCACTAAACAGCTCAAACCCTCTAGGATTCATCATTTATATGTTATTGAGCACCACACCAAACAGAATACACCGAATTGCTTGCATAATAACACGTGGTTTTTTCACCGAATCACCGAATTCACCGAGTTTTTTCACTGAGTCACCGAATTGCTTGCATAATAACACGTGGTTAGTCCTGAAAGAATTAGTTCAAAGAATATTGCATTTTACAATCTAAATGGCTTACATTTAGGTGCGTAGTCCTACGACATCATTTCGAACAATCCAATAGGGCTGTAGCTTGTAGTTTTTAATTATTTTAAAATGTATGATATAATTACTATACTAAAAAAAATATTTTACAATAAAATTTAAATGTTTGTGCCAAAAACAATAATGCCAAACTTGCTTCGAAAATGATCTAATTTTCTAGTACGTATGCCAAACTGTCATTATGCTAAATTTTTCTGATGATACGATTATATACAGATTTTCAATCCATATATTCTTTCTCAAACTGTTCGGTGCCAATGCCAAAAGACCTTTAAACCATTGAATTTTTAATGTTTAAGTTATGCAAAATTATAATTATGTCCACTGAAACTGAAGCAGTTTTCATTGTTCATTGCACATTCGTCTGGAATAACATGGAGCACTGATTACTTTTCTGATACGTCAATCAATCTACACCCAAACGTTAAAATGGTGGCATAATATGCAATAGTAGTATTTGCAATCTCATCTTGAGAAATCCGCATGATAAAGAAAAGGCAATTTTGCCCATTATGGACCACAAAGGTTTATGGTTTAAAAGAAGTTCTTCGAAACACATTTGTAGCTGTGTGTTTAGTGCCTCGACAGTCGAAGCAACCGTTGGGTCTTTGCTTAACCGTCATCAACTTTTCCATATTGGTAAAAACAAAATGTCGCAACGCTATTGGCCACTTTAGAAAATCCGCTATCAAGTGTTCTTTTTTTTTTTCACTCGTCATCGCACTCCGATCTCCCTCTCATCTAGTTTGCACTTCTTGATCACACGCGCTTTATGAAATAAAATTTATTTAATGAAGCCATGCAAGCGTGTGCGAGTGACATTTGCTTTCTTGCTGTACCGCCGAGTGCCTCGACAATTTAAGCAACTGAAAGGCTTTTATTCCGTTCATTTTACTTGCTAAAGTGGCTGAATGGTTACTATCTAGAGCCTTGACGCTGGCGGCCATGGTACACATCTCGGTCACAAATTGAGAACGTTTGTTTATTGCCACTGAACTTTTGGACTAATACACTGCACAACCTCACGCACACATTGAATTTTTCAAAACGAAATGGTGTGTTGCTTTTTTGCCCACGACCAATGTTGCATTTTTTCTTCAAGCTGCGATCCATTACGTGAAATGACACAAAATCACGCGAAATTGTACTATCATCTTGCTTTTTTATTTTGGGTTGAAAATCTTGAATATCTTGAGAAAACCGCATGATACGTAAACATAATGTTGCCCCTGTTGATCCACAAGGCATGTTACGACATAAACGAAGCCATGCAAGTGTGTTCGATTGACGAGTTGCACTCCACAAGCAACAAAACTGGTATTAAACAAGTTGACAATACTGTCAAATGACAAAAATCAACGATCAATTTAAGTATATAATACTATATTTCATACTTTAATATGACGTAAAAAGCGCAAAAGGTGAAGCCTTATAGAATATAAAACGTAAAAAAAACTATCGCCATTCAAAAGTATAACACAGCGCCAAGCATGGGATTTGAACACAAGTCCTCTGCGTGATAGGTTTGTAGTTTTTTTTACTAAGCCAACTCCGATTGTTAACTCTATGATATCTATGATTTGTTTCCAGTTGGCAGTGAAATCACAATCTTGTACAACAAATTCATCGTAATGAGAAAAAAAGAACACATTTGCAAAACATGGTTGGTGTAATATAATTTCAACAGTGAATAAAACTGCTCCATAAAATCTTGTCCTGTTTATGTTTCATAAATGTATGGAACTTTTTAAGAACAATAATTAAGTATTAATCAGTTGCCGCAGTGAGAAAAGTATTTTTTGCTCGGCCGTTAGTCAGATTGATATATAGAATGTGAGGGATACAAACCGCTCCAAGCTTGACATGTTTACAATACATTTAAAAAACATTTATAATACAAACAAATGTAAATCATTCTAAAAATAATGTTTTTTGTGTTACTTAGACCAGGTTGGTAGAAAATACATTCATGACCAATACACTCACAGCCTAAGGCAAATTTTAAATTTAAGTGTTGCTATTTAATATTTGCATATTTAAGTGTTGCTGTTCAGTGTTGCTCCCAGTCAATGATGTATTTTGTCTCCAAGTGACGGTTTATAGCGAAAAATGAAACAAAGTCATGCGAAATCGCAATACAATCTTGCTTTTTTATTCTGAGTGTACCATAGCTTTGGTTGACTCGAAGTTATACTTATTTTAGTTGGTTCTCCAAAGTCAACATAGGTCAACATAGCATAAACCTTGGTTAAACAACATAAATGTTGTTTTAAAACGGTTACATATTTTTTAATGCTTATTGATATTATTTTTAAGCAGCAACAACTAACAGGATTGCTTGTTTCATACTAAAATCATGGGCTTGAAAACTTCAAATAGAATCAACAAACATGTTTGTTGATTTAAGGTGAAACTCCCTTGAATCCTCAGTATTCAACATGTATGTAGTAGGGCAAACACTTTTTTGCTCTTATGTGGTAGTATTGGTGCATCACGAAGAAAACGGTCGTGGTTGCCAGTCATTTTAATTTTTCTTTATGGATTATAGCATATCCATATAATTATTCCACACCATTTTCAAAGTCTTAAAAAAGCATGAAACCTCAAAATAAGAATCCATTTCAAAGGTGAGGGGGTGAGGGGCATAATCAGCAAGCTAAATATTAAGCCATGCATCTTGTTGAATACAAATATTGGTGAATCAGTTCTCATTTGAATCATACACTAACGGATGAGTCGTTAATTAGATGGCTGATAGAGAAAATATATTTGAAATGTTTAAATTGCACATCTGCGATAATGAATGTAATTATTGCAATTTGAAAATTGATTCCAGGGACCTTTTCACGTCATACTGAACTCTGACAACCAACATCATTCGATTACCACATTTTTTCACAGGAATCAACTTGAAAATTGTTTACTTATAATAATAATCCCTTATTTAAAAGTACTTTGAAGTAACTTGGGTACTTACCTCAAACACAAAGAGATATTATTTTATGTTGCGATTTTGATGAGGATGAACAGATTTGCTTTGCTTTACTTATATTTCCATGGAAAGCAATCTAAAGTTAATAAAGGTATTCAATCTATGTTTAAAAAGAAACGCCAGACAGAAACAGTTTTTCAGCAAAAGGGGAAAGTCAGCATCAGTTGACGGTGAACTAAAACCACTATTCCACGGGTTTTTGAATGCCCAAATTAAGGGATCAACAGCTCTTTTCATCACTTTTTTAGCCCATTCACGAAAAACTGCCGCTTGTCTTTCTTTAGTAGGACGCGGCATTTTTTAACATCCTTAATCAAAACTTTTATCAGTCCCGCACACTCGCGCAAACAGTTGCTGACAACACTGCTCTCTGCAAAGCTACGCACAGCTGAGTGTGAATTAGAAAAAAGTACAACGCGTAATTTTTAGATCGGCTGCACAATTTTTGCACCATTCTCGTTAATTTAACAGCTTTTTCGCCCACTGTTTTCAAGAGCGCGATGATAATTGATCTCTAAGTGGAAATACAGTTTATTGTGAAAAATTAATTGGCGGATCATGGTTTTAAAATGGTAAACAATGACGACGAAAAATTACCTACTCTGTTGAAATGAGCATCAGTTGATCGATTCAGAGTGTTTTTGGAAAATTAAACAGTGTAAATTGATTAAATATGGTGTCCTGCTGTCCTATTAGCAGTATTGTGATGATTCATTGCAGGTAAGTGAATTGATTTAGAATATTTTGTTGAACAAACCCTAAGTGTGCTAGTATGGATGATGAAGGCATCGCTTCTGCCATAAAAGGATTCCATCCAGTTTGTCCTTAAACAAGTCTGTTTTTTCTCCATGTACACTGCAAGTCCTTTTAAAGCTGTAGATGTTTCTCATGGGAAAAAATGCTTCAATCCCTAATCACTTCATAAATACTTCGACATACAAAAACATCCTACCGCCGTTACTGATCCTGAAAACATTTTGAAAAGAACAGAACAAAATTTAACTGAAAATGTATCATGACTCGATAATCATAAATTGTATCGAATCATCAACATCAAATTGTTCTACTAGAGTAGACTTTCCACATGAGTATGTCCTTTTATACAAACAATATATTTCAAACTGTCAACTAACAGTCGCGAACACTTTTGGATTTAACGGATCTGATCATAACAAACAAAAAAGTCACAATACGACTAAATCGTTTGCCACTTTTTTTTTTCAATTGCAACTGGCTTGCTGCGACTAAGCAGTTTACGAAAAAAAACAAAAATCAGAATGATGCATCGAAAGTGACTGAAATACAAGAGAGGGGGGGCTTGAAAATCGTGGAACAAAAACAAACGGATTGTATGAATATTTAATACAAATAAAACCACTTTTTGGCTGTATATTACCCTCCCTGTTGCCACCAACGCCACCGCCGACCATAATCCTGTCAGCAGCAATGAAAACAAAACAAAAAAGATGATGAAAGGGGAGTCGTGCCTGGCGTCCTGAAGAGTTATACTGATTTTATTTTGATTGTGTTTTTGATGCAGATTACAGTACACATTTCCGACCATCACAACTACCACAGATTCAGCACTTGCTGGAGTTATTCTTTGGCAGTTTCACGAGAATGGGGTTTTTTTCTAAGGATATTTATTTCATTTTTCTGGGTTTTGCAGCTGGTGCCGATTGCAGTGGCCGGCGTGGGGTTTCAATTTGTGGCCAAAATGCAGTGTTTAAGCGGATGTGTATAGTTGAATGTTGGTTTGCTTGTTTCAGGGGAAAAAAACAGAATGACCAATGATAAATGGATGGGCTAAATATTTTATTGCGAATTTTATAGTGAGCTCTTTTTTTCTAGGTTGAATTCGATTCACACATTTGTTGATGGGCTCTGGTTTCGTGTGAAATTTTACTTTACTGGTGATCGAAAGTTTTATATTGCATAGTTCTACGGTGCACACTGAAATTCATTGTCCATTCCGATTAACGTTCCTTGTTCTTGCCAACCTTCAAATTCACCCAAGACCCTTCGTCCCGTTGATTGACCCGTTGCACCACAAACGGAAAATCCGTTTTCTTTTTATAATCCCCAGACAGTAAACCGCATTGAGTGCCCCATCAAAGTTGATCCTTTCGGGTCGGGCAGTCTGCTGGGCCGCTGCAGTGACGATGTAAATTTTCATTCGCCGACTCGCCGTAACTTGAAAAGCTCATCCCCTGATTTTTGCTTGGGTCAGATTCTCCGAAATCGACGTCGCTGTTGTCGATAACCACACACACACAGCAGGTCATCATCGGCGTCGTCAGCAAACGATGTGATGTGCCGTAAATTTGGCTAATCCGATAACGGACCTCCGGCCGAAAAAGGTCGATCCGAGTCGGGTGTGGTTGTCAATTATTAAAGGTCAATAAAAGTTGCTTTTCATTTTGCTCGACCCTTGTCGTGTCGATTCTCACCCGGAACGGTGAAGAATGTGCCGAGCGCAGGTGGATCCAAGTCAGGGATCATAATTTCCTATTTGACCAGCCACTTTCGGTTTTGTTTGGTCCGGTTTGGTCTTCATAAATTCGGGTGTAGAGCATAGGTTGCTTTGCTGCAGATATCATAACAGGTTGTTTTACGACCTCCGAAAAAGTGTGTATTTATGGGTATGTCTGTGTAGGAGTATTGTTTATTGGGGGTGTTCGTGATTTACAGATTTCCCGTTTCTATTATGTTACTATAGGGAAAGAGGGCATTATAATTTATTCTTCCTGCCGGAGGAGGACCGATCCTTTTGAATGTGAATAACGATTTTAACCTGAAGACAGGGGTTGTACGGCCGGGGATCCTTTTCAGATCTTCTTTGAATGGCCATACACTATCTGAAGGAAATAATCTACTTTGATTAACAGTGTGCTCAAATCGGATAAGAAAGTTTCCTTCTCTGTTGGAAACTCAACCCACCCGCCTAGTTGGAGTACTCCCGCACACACGTCCACTCAAACCAACGCAGAGTTGGAGTATAATCAAGGTTAATCAGTGTCTGGGTTCGCCGTCAGAACAAGAAAGGGAGGAGATTACATCGTAATGGAAGTAATTTGGATCTGATACAAAGAGGACGCCACCAGCCGGGTCGTCTTCTTGGCAAGTGGCACAAAATTGGATCTGTTGTGTTGAATAATAGATGCCATGTATAGCGAGATGCTGGCTAATGGGTTGGCTAGGGAAAATCAATCTTGTTCGATGGGAAAAGTTGGGTCCATTTATGAGAAAAGAGCGCGAACTGAGACGAAACTTGTTAGAGGTTATGATATTGATAATTTGGTATTTGTTGAGACGAAAGTTAATGGAATTTGCTTCATTCGTGTTTCGCTGGACTGGAATATTTGCCGATTTAAAAATTTGAAAATCTCAAAAGACATTGTTTGATTTAATGAGACAATCCACGAGGCGTTCCTCGTGACGTTAGTTGGTCTGACAGGCAAAAATGTGCAGGTTTGTTAACCTTACTAATTTTTAAAATAAATGCTATTGATGCTTTCAGCAGAATTCAGCTGTCTCGTATCCCATCGTCCCAAAAATGCATCAATTTTAATCAGTCAGAAATAATGTAGTAGCGTATTATTGACTAACAACGCATTGTATGGTCATGTGTCACCATCACTTGGCGCTTATAGACTGTTCCGAAAAATATAAATACACTATTTTTCTCTCAAATAAAGAAAGACCATACTGTTATGTTTTATTATTTTATTTTCAAACATAGTAAATATCAATGTTTACATTCCATCTTCATTTCAATTTGCTAATTTTTTCGTTGGGTAGGCGAGTTCTCTAACTTTTCCCTCAAGACTTCTCATAAGCTTCTGTACAGCGCTTTCTCCTACCATTTTATCACTTTAGGCGAATCTTTCTTAAATTTTTCAACAATATCCGCTGGTTTCCTATATTTTCTAAGCTTCGCTTTCGTCAACGCCCAAAAAGATTCGATAGGGCGAATCTCTAGGCAGTTTGGTGGATTCACCTCCTTTGGTACAAATACGATATTTTTCTTTTTGTACCACTGTAGTGTATATTTAGAGTAATGGCAGGGAGCAAGATCAAGCCAAAAAATACAAGCTTGTTATGCTGTTTGATCAAGTGTACTGCCTGTAACCGCATATCAGTCCCATATTGAAAAACAGCAAACCGAGAAAACGATCATTCAAGTTGGGAAAGCATTTTTCTTGATTCAGCCTGTTTGGCGTACTTTTTTGCTCTATATTTTGATAGTTTATATGTAATAGTATGCCTTGTTTACTATACAATCAAAAAAATTAGAAAAAAAATGTGTTTTTGAGGAAAAAAACGCATTGGGACAATTTTCGACCATTTTATCTCTCATTCTCATACATCTCATACATTCATAAGATATGATCAACACCCCTCCCTTCACATGTAACGTGGCCAAAAATGTAGAATTATAAATTTTGAACATAAAAAGACGCGAAACCTGCTCCCGTTATTTAGCGTATTATTTAATATTTGACCAACTGGAACGAGTTGAAAAATGCTGTTCTGCGTTTCACGGAGATTTCACATTTTTTTACCAAATCAAAATGTCCTAGAGCTAACCAAGAGTTACTTTGGTGATAGTGATGAAAGTTCTGTCGATGAAGATTGTGGATTTGATACGATGACAAGAGCCGGTACGTTATTTCGATCTAAAATCGTGAAATAATGCAAGGGTTTTGGTCGAATTTTACATCTTTCTTGACGGACAAGAAAGAAAAGGATCACGACAATTCGATAATGTGAGCCAATGCTTATTTGAAAATGCAGATCAGTTTAAAATGCACTCTGGTGATGATGAAACATGTGGAAGTTCTTATTCCATAAAAGCGAAAAAACTTGTGTCAGTGGAACAATTTCGGAATCGTGAGTTAACAGGAAGACGGCGTACCGCCTTGCTTATGTCGTAATTTTGAAAAATTTTGGATGCGTCAAAGAGTGCGGCAATATGGTTTCCAAAGATATATTATCGTGAAGTAAGGATCCCTGTATCTTCACTACAGTAACTCTGTGAAAGGTGAGGACTTGTAGTGCTGCACATTATTTACAAACAAACAAGAAAAACTAATTTCAGCTGACGACTTTGGAAGGTCAATTGAAAAAGAAGAACCAACCTCGAGACATTGACGCTGACAGCAAAAACCAATTAACTTAAAACCATTTTACCATTGGTTGAGTAAGAGAAGAAGAGATCTTTAATTGACTTGTCTCAAACTGGACAAACGGTTGACTGATTGGTAGAATGGATTTTTATTCCAACATTATTACTGTTTACCTTTAAATTTTTTGATTAATTTATTATTTTATTATGTCTCCAAGAAGGATTGATCATTTGAGAAATACAACCATAATTCTAGAAGGTGTAACATTTTTTAATTTTACTGCCACTTCAAAAACGGGACTCATATGCGGTTACTTTAAGAATGGGACTCATATGCGGTTACTTTCAAGATGGGACAAACCGACCTGATATTTTTTTCACATTTTTTGTAACTAACTGCTATATTTTATGATTGCTTTCAAAAATATGATAAAAAATAAGGCAAGTGCGCAACATAACTCAAAAACGCCAAAAAGTAATATGGGACTGATATGCGGTTACAGGCAGTGTAGCAACCCCACCATTACCTTCTTGTCAAATTTTTCGGTATAAATGGCTTTCACTGATCCAGCAACATCCTTTCCATTCGGCGAGGTAGAAAGCTGAGGTCCCGGCAGAGTTTTATAATCGAGCCCGATTTTTTGGTCAGCAATTGGTCGTACAGTTTTTAATCCCCGGAGTTTCACAGATTCAGCCTGTTTGGTGCTTCGTTTTGGCTGCTTCTGCTACCGACAAGTCTGTAGGCCCATTCTCTCCTCGTCGAAGTACTAAGCTTTTTCGCCACACCTCGGCCTGATGCAAAAGGATGACGGTTGAAATAGTCCCTTACCTTTCTGTCGATTGTAGGGTTAGCGGGACCGGGTTTTCTGACCCGTCTCAGAGAATCTTTGAAAGAGCACTGTTGTTGATGCTTCCGTAATGCCGTTTGAACTGTTCCGACGCTCACATCTTCTTAATAGATCAGTTCTCTGATCGAAATATCACTAACGGTGTACCATTTGTGCATAATCCGGTTTGTTTGCTCGTGAGAAAGACCACGCATTTTCGAACTTCCGTGCAAAAATTGAAAAATATGACAACAACAGGACGCAGCCAAAAGTTGGTTGAATATTGCATTTTGAATTGACGGGTCATCATTAGTCTATTTATAATTATCGGAACAGTTTAAAGTACTATGAAAACGTAACTGCTTTAATCGATTTCTCTTCACCGATTTACTCTTCCGTTAATATCTTGACCTGAACTGTATTTCGCGTAGCTTGCATAGATGTTTCTGCTGCACTCAATCATCCTTCAACGTACTGCATTGTAAAATGACTCGTAAGCTCAATAAAGTTGCCGTAATGATGCGAAGCGAAAATTTACAAAAAAAAATTAATCACTGCATTTGCGTCCTTATGATACGATGGTGATTCTATGTTGTATGAAAAAACTATGGTAATCCTATGATCCTATGGTAATTCCTGTCAGTGTTTTTTAAACATGCGTAACTTTGGATACACGGAGAAAAAGAAATATACTAAAAAGCATTCTATAAAAAGCAATTCTATGTTAAAACCATATCCGATCTATCCAGTCATTGGAATGAATAAACCAAGTTTATACATTGATATTAATAAATATAATATATGCATTTCAGTGCATTTATTAAATTTATGCATTCCAATGCATACTTAAAATATATGCATTGCAATGCATGAAACCATAAACTAATAAAATATATGAAAATAAACTCTGTAAATTGTAAATTGACTAACAACGGATTAGGAAGCACAAAAACACAAATGTATCAATCGTATTATGTGAAACAACTATCCACCTCGATGGACCCCAGTATCCCAGTAAAGCATGGGCAACATTGTTAGCGCGATAAAATGATGCGAAAATTTGGAATCTGTGTACAGAATTGGACACAATAAACAGACTTAATTAACCATCACACTTGGTTCAAGGTTTCGGCTTGCCGTAGAACTTTCCTAATACCGTCAATCCTTCCGGTTTTATTCGCATATATATACGCCGGTAACGCAATATGCACGGAAAATAATGATGATCTAAAATGTATTGCAATGCATAAAATATAGTGATTCAATGCATACTTTTTATGCATTGCAGTGATCAGGGTGGCCACAGAACCGGGAAAACCGGGAAAACCGGGAATTAACCGGGAATTCTAAAAAACCGGGAGAAACCGGGAAAAAACCGGGAATTTATGTTCACATGATTGTTCATAATTTAGATTGTGTGTTATTATCATCGAGCTCTAGGTATTCCTTTCTTAGCGTGTTCATCTATAACGATCTGTGAAATTTTAGATTGTGTGTCAATTGATTTACCTTCTATAAATATCCTGCACAGAAACAAATCTTGTAGTAGAAACTACCATTTTACCCGACTACGCCTATCTTTAAAACTACCATGAAATTTTAGTCAAATTTACTACGTTTATCTTATTTGACAGACCTTATGTTGATACCAACTCTACTATGGTTGACTTCAATCGCAGGCATGGTAAAATCAAACGCTTTTATAGTCAGGTGAACATTGTTGGTGTTTGCGCTCAATTTGACCCTCGAAATGGTAGTTTCTACTGTGGCTATTTTGCATGTGGATCATTCTTGTTAGTTTGTAGCGACTAGAGTTGCCACAATATTTTGCGTTCCCAACTTTAATTTTCACCATAAAATCTTTTTTATCTGTGTTTAACAGCAGAAAATCTTGGCAAGAACCTTGCTTCAAAGATTTGAATTTAGATGGTCTTATTCAGATTGTAGAAAGTTCGCAATGAGCTTTCTGAGCAAGATAAAAGCCAGCTTCCCATCTGCTTGTTTGAAACACAGCAGTTTTCTCCAACAAGTTTCCAAGTCATGAACTTCGATGGCCTGTATCTCATATTTTTCGTAAAAGTACGGATACTGTTTAGAAATTGAATTAAACTCCTTCAAAGTGTACAGCTTCTTGGGTTCAACACACGATGCAGTTCCTGTTGACAACTGACTAGAAAGATAGCCATTTGGTGGCAGATCGATGCAGAACTATGCTTCAAATCCAAGATATTTTGTATCATCTGGAATTCCTTGGATCATTTGAGGCTGCATGATAAGTAACTATAAATATCTTGCATCAACTGTTCCAGTGGCAGCTTCTTGCATGTATAGCTTGCACAAAGAACCAAAAAGTGGCAAGTACATTTGATTATTATCAAATGAGACACGTTTCAGCAGCTTTTTGATGGATTGGTCAGAACCCATCATTACCGATGCTCCATCTGATCGACAGCCAATAAGCCTTTTTTGTAACCGTGCCATTGATCTGGTATTGTTCAACAATTGCACAATATATATTGAAATGGAGTTTTCATGAGGGGACATTGGGTCGCATGCATAAACAATGGCTTCTACCGCAAATTTCTCGAGAATGCTAACTTTAATCATAGGGAATTACCACGATGATTGTACAGTAGCGTATAGACGAGATTGTAGTTTACTTGACTTTAGAATAGAAGTTGTAGTTTACTTGAGTGAGTTTGCATTTTCAAGAAATGCGACATTGGCCCTTATGAAAATTCCATGTCGATATGTAGGTTTTCGCACGGCAATATGATATTAAAGATAACTTAAAATCACTTTCAAAATATTATGCTTCGAATAACAAAAATAAATACCGAGAACATACTTCTATTCGGCATGAATGCATGAAGATATTTCTAAATTAGAAGAACAATATTTTTATAGAAATCCTTGTAGGAAACACTGTCGAATTTTGTGGAGCAATCGATTGAGGAACTTCAAAAAACACTGCTCCAGCGGAATATTTGAAGAAATGTTTAGAGATTTATATCTAAGAATCCTTGCAAACATTCTAGACAAAACTTATAAATATTTCTACAAAACTGCTTGCAAAATATTTAACGTGAAGAATTGAATACACGAGATTATGAAACTCGTGCAAACAAAATTTCTTAAATTTCTTCAATAAATCAGGGTTTTTTCCAAGCATTATTTCAGCAATTACCTTATAGTTTTTAGTTCTTTCAGGTGTCTTCCAGGGATTCCTTTACAATCACAAAACTTCATAAGTTTAGGGATTCCACCATAAATGTCATCACAAGAAAGTTTAACAGAACAGCAAATGAACTTCCAGAAGAAACTGCTGAAAGATTCGCTGGAGGAATGGCTACAAACTCCTGAAGAATACCTATAGAAACGCCAGAAGGAATTTCTCAAGCAATGCCTGAGAACTTTTCATAGAATCTTTGGGAAAAGTTTCTTAAAAAAATTATAAAGAAATCATTTGGCGGTACACACACAAACTGACTTTCAGACTGTCATCTGTTTTCAGGCTATCATCTAAATTATTTTCTTTAGTCTCATGGGCATAAAACTGAAAGCAGAATTTGTAAATAGTTGGGTCCTAAAATGTAGTCATATTATAAACAACGCTTATACTGAAAATATCATTTTATTAAGCTTTGGAACTCAATTAGTTCAAAATTGATTGCTTAGAGTAATTGTTTTCTATTCGTTATTCTAGTTCATAACTACATGATCCGCGCCTTAACCCGGGAAATTTTTAACATTTGGTCCGAGAAAACCGGGAAAAAACCGGGAATTTGAAAATAAAAATTGAGTGGTCACCCTGAGTGATTTAAAAGAAATAAAGTGCAGAAAAGAATATATAATATGCTTTACAGCATTTTCGGTTTTCTCCGTGTAGGTTAGGTGAGGACACGTTTGCACGTTTTTCTTTTAGAGTATTTTCAAATGTCAACACAGCTTACAAGTTTGTTTTGAATATTCATTAGTTCTAGGGTTTTTTTTTTTCATTAGGGCGAATCTACAATTGAGAGATTCTCTCCGTGCTCGCTCTCTTTCATTCATAAACCAATCACCTTTACGTTTTTCATTCTACTATTTGTAGAGTATGCTAGCCAGCACTGTTGTGTTTCGATCTGTACTAAAGAATCCATCGAAAGTTTAATAAATAATTGCGCTGTAATGAATGAAAGAGAGCGAGCCCGGAGAGAATCTCTCAATTGTAGATTCGCCCTAATGAAAAAAAAACCCTAGAGTTTGAGACTCGTGGTCAAGGATGCCATATTTACAGACTTGTCTGTGAATTTGCAGACTTTTCATTTTTGTTGCAGACTTTTTTAACGATGCAGACATTTTATTTATGTTGCAGACTTTTACTTTTTGAAATATTTTTAAATTTCAAATAAAGGTATTTGGGTGCACTGACACTGTTTTCAAATGACAACTATATGTTGAAGCTTGCCTTGTGTTTACTTTCACCTCCGCAATTGACGTGTGGAAGCTCTGATCTGGTGCTGTCGTACTTGTTATCTTGCTCATTCTCTTTGGAAACTTGAATGTTGCCCGTGAAAGCAAGTAGGAAAGTTTCGATTTCGAAATAGTGTTCAACTGTTACCAACGATGAAAGTGCGACTGCAAACATCTGGATGTTTTGTTTTTAGTGCTTAAAATGAGATGCAGAGCCGCCATTTTGTTTCAGTTTGTATAATGGCGCAAAAATGTTAAGAAATCACGGGAACCCAAGGGGAATCCAAAGGCAAAACCGATGACAATTATTGTAATTTATTTTAATATAAATGATTAGGCAACCTATTAGTTGCTAGTTGTAGAATTTTTGAAATACAGTGATCCATTCTTATAGACACTATTGGTCAAAATCAAATCAACACTTCATCCTCAACACGTCTATCGCAACCATTCCGAGTCGATCAACCGCACCACCGCCACCTTCAAAATTGACTTTCCAATTCATTGTAATTGAATGGTTATTTTCGGACAAAAAAAAACTTCCATTTGATTGATTCAAATGAAAACTAAATTTTGATTTTTATATACAAAACTGAAAGAAGGTTGTATGAAAATACAAACTGTAGTAAATGATGTCAGCTATGCGAATTCTTCAAGCTTAAGTGATATGAAACAATAGTGTAATATCTCGTTCACGCTATAACCTAAAGGGTGAGACAGCTCCTAATCACAAGCTATGTCAATGTTGCTTTTGAGGTACCACGAGTTATGCATTGTTTATACAACAGCATTGTAACATAATACAAGGCTATCTTGATGACATTTTCCTTGTAGATACTTTTCAAAACACCCTTGTATTATGTTAAAAGCCTGTAGTCTGAACAAGGCATTACTCACATTCCTCAATATTTCTCACTGTCATCTGCTTCTTCATTTTGTGATTCCTGAAACCGTGCATCGCAGGAAGCTGATTAAGATCAATACGTCAACTCTTCTTTCTGTTGTTTTCACTGTTTTTCCCTTGGGAGCAAAAGGATACCCTGAACGATTTTGCAGTCTGATGGCCAGAATTGAACAAGGTGATTTCGGTTGCTGAGCTAGTTATTTCGACTATTATTCCAGTAGCATTACGATGATTTTTTGATAGGGCGATAATAATAGTTAGTGTTATACACGACAAAGCACAAGCAAGACTTTCAACAGTTTCCGGCTTTGGTTGTTTATACCTCAATACATAAATACGCCGGTTTCGAGTATGTCCGGTCAAAGAAGGTGTCTAAATTTCCCAAAAAGAAATGGGTTTGGCACACCATATGTAGTTGTGGTCGAAAATCCAAAAGTTTCGTCTCTATCGGCACTATTAACAAAGATGTGTACGAGAAAGATTGTAACAACTCTCAAGCTCTCTTTTAGCCTAGCTTGACCTCTTGTCACTATACAAATCCGTCCTGAGTGATATACGGCACAAGAGGTCAAATATGTGCCAAAAATAGCTAACCCGCCTAACTGTCTGAAACTTCACCCGTAAGAAAAATATTGGGCTCTGGTTAAGCGAAAACTATTTTAAATTAAATAAAAAGCAAATAGAGCACCATCATCACTAGCGTATCTGAGGATACTTCAAGCAATCTGAAGGCGGGTGTACCACACGGGAAAAAAACATGCCCAGATCCGTGAACTGCAGTCAAGAATTCTAGAACAAGCAAAAATACACCATGAACTGAATAACGTAATCATGAAATAAATTGCTTTGAAAGGCTAGTATGTCGCTCAAAAGTAATGTGCAATAGGATAGGAATGCTTTTACTTACCTATTTCCTTACCTTGTATGTGCTGAAAATTAGTGCAAGCTTCGTAACTTTAGTAACGCCTGCCCACGGGACTGTCACTTTTCCTCGTGGAATAATAAATATTCCGTTCGATTATTCCTCAAGAAAAACTAACATTTCCCTCACGTACTGGAGCAGATGCCCAAATTACTTCGATAGAAATGGTCAGAATTACTTTACATGCCAGCTGCTTACTAGGCTTAAAGGTAAAAATCCTGAATACGTGAACTTGTTCCGGTCCGTTTTCATTTCCGCTTTTGTTTCTGTGAACAGAAACCCTAGTAGCACACTTATTGCCATTCAGTTGAGATAACATAACTATGACTTGCTAAGTTGTAACCAAGTTACCAAAACTACTTATGATCGTAGTTTGCTCCTTGGGAAGTTCGAACATTTGACAGAAATAAGGAGTAGCATTTAAATTCACTGTTATGCAATTCTGTTATACTGTAACTACCAATCGGTTTTGTATAATTTTGAAGTAATTCATGATTAGGGCCTAAAAACCAAACGTCAACAATGTGCTTAAAGGTAGAGAATCTCTAAACACTCTTGGCAATTGAAAACAGCATCTTGTTGAAGAATGTTTGTTCTACCATTTGGTGTAGTTGGATATTCTAGGAGTCTTGTGATTTGTGAGAGACCAATGCTGAAAGTCATTGTTTACAATTAACTTTTAGGCCATAATCATAAATTACTCGAGCATTATGTAACTTTTTTTTGACATTACCTTACACGCTAAGCACAGTTTACCCATAATCTAAAAAAACTGCGCATAAATAAGCATGGATAAAGTTGACTTTACCCATATTTGAGTAAATGTTTATGGGAAAAAATAATCAAATATGGGTAAGGTCTGTATCCGCAATAATCCGGACACCTCAAAACATGAATAAAATATACATTTCGCATTATATTTCCGTCGTAGTTGTTTATTTCAGATTCATGGGATGTGTTTTAACAATTCGTGAAGACAAAACATAGTTATTCGGTATTCGCATAAAATTTTCGAACTTTGCGCTTAACTCCGTCCATTAGAGTTTGTACAGACTCTTCAGAAATCGTAGAAGCCGTCTTTGACCAAATTTGCTGGAAGTGTGATTCCTTGCTTCTTTCCAAAAAGCTTCCGCTTCTTCAGAGCCAAATATCTCTCGATTGGTCATAGCTCTGGGTAATTTGGCGGGTTTGAGGTTTTTGGTACAATGTTAACTTGATTTGCTTGGTACCACTCCATCACAGTTTTAGCATAGTGGCATGATGCCAAATCGGGCCAGAACAAAGGTTTTTTGCTTTGTGACTTTTGATGAAGGGTAGCAATCGCTTCTGCAGACACTCTTTCTGATAGATCTCCTTGTTGATTGTGCCTGTAGTGACGAAAGATCTACTCTTTTTGCCACACTTGCAAATTGCTTGCCACACAAGGTATTTTTTGGGAAATTTCGATGCCTTTTTTGTTCTGAATTGCTCAACTGTAGCATTTCTGGCCATAGCAGAATAAAAAGCCAGCCCTGGAAGCTGCTGGAAATCCTCCAGGACATAGGTTTCATCGTCCATAAAATCGCATGAAAACTTCGTCAAATATTCGCAGTACAAACTTCGAGCCCGTGATTTTGCTGCGATTTGGAACTGTTTTTACTTTATACAAGTTAAGTCCCAAACGTTGTTTTGATTTTTTGACAAAACCCGGCATCATCCCTATTTTACAAGCACCGTTCGAATGGAGAGATTTGGGGTTTTCGTTAATATCCTTTTCACCTTTCGGTCCATAACAGGATCAGCACGTCCAATGTTTTTGTCACTTCTCGGCTTGCTCTCCACCGTCAAACGTTCGCAAAATGATTTGAGCACATCGTGAACAGTGGATTTAGGCAAATTCAATGTTTTTGCAAGGTCCCGTATTGACAAGTTGACGCCCGTACAAAATTCGCTCGCGCACTTGTTTTTCTTTCGTCGCCATCTTGAATACTAAACATGAAATGCAAACATCAGTCATAGTCTTTCTCAGCTATACCACACTGAAATTTTTCATTCCTACGTGCAATATCTCAAAAGTTACAATGATTTGAAGGTGTCCGGATTAATGTGGATACAGATTTTAAGTAGTAACATATCCATAAAAGGGTATGTGGACTTCACGCGATTATGGGTATTCTTCGACCATATTCAGGTAAACTGATCTTAGCGTGTAGTTTCCGAAATTTAACGTGGACAGGCTGTATCTAACACCAAACTGTCACCTTATTATCAAAAATTAAAAAATGATGAAGTTTCTGATTGCTAAACGTGCAAATTTACACCTACCTAAAAACAACGAAAGTTTATTGAAATCAATCGTTTGTTTAAGCCGAAGTTTCTGACAAAGTGTCTGTATTGGACACATCAAAAAAGCAAATTGAGCCCGTTTAAGCAATAACCGCACCCAAATGCATATGATAATTATAATCCATCGATAACAACTAAAACCATCAAATCTAAACTATATTCTGTGAAAACTATCTCTTCAGCTCTGACATTCCACTCAGCCATGCACTCACATTATCTTCGTCGTCATCATCAACGTCACTCCTAGCAATGTCTACAGGTGCCAATTTACCCATCTTCCAGCGAAATAAAGCCACCCTCTAGCACCACCCCCTTTGAAGAGTGACACACCATTCGTTAGTTTGGCATGAGCCTCATACTATTAACGTCAGCCGAAAATCGCTTCGTTCATTTCATGCTACCGTCGTTCATCGTCATCGCGTCATCGTCGTCGTCATCGTCGTCATGCATCCGCAGTGCGTGAATATAAATTGAACACTTGTACCGTGTCGTGTCCTATCCTGACGGATGAGGGAATAGACCTGGCCGGGTTTTCCTAACGAACCATATCAGCCTGGCAGGATGTGCGGTGATCCGGTGGGGGCATGCGGTAAATCATAAAACACACAATCCGCTACTAGTTGTGGCAGCCGGAACATACTCACGGCAAACACTAGACGTCGCCGTCGACGATGACAACTAGAGAACAGAACAGTCGTAAACAAACATTTCTCAATCCGGAGAATCCAGATATGCCGTCGACGTCGTTGCCATGCGTTCACCTAATAACTTGGATACTCGAGCATACATCTGTTTTCCGAGGATGAGGGATTTGATGTCTCTGATCGTTTGCCAGCCCTCCCCTGATGAAGGGTGATTTGATGGCGTGATTATGGTCAGTCATTCACAATCGGATCACATAGATCCCACTCAAGGACGAGAAAAAACCGGACACACACAGACACACATTTCGAACATAATAACGACGATAATGATAATGATAATAAAATATACATAATAAATGGAGGTCCGTTTGTGTGCAATTTCCATCCATTCGGAAACGGTTTGATTTGGCTGGGTACGTGCCGGGTTGCGGATATTTATTTAATAAATTTTCATTTTGAACTCCATCCGAGCACAGCAGCAGCATCGCAAAATAAACATCTCCATTCGTGTCGAGCCGGGTTGGGATCGAGGAGCGGTCAAGGAATAACAAAGCGGGTAGGGGGAGGGGGGTCTGATGAGAAAATATCGAGAATTAGTCGGGTGTGATTTGATAAGGCTTGTTCAAATAGTGGTCAGCGGTGGGGATTGGGGAGGGTTCAATGAAAGAGGTTATAATTTTGCTCCAACCCGGCGAATCGTTGGCTGAGAGAATCGTGTTGAATTTTTCGATGATGCAAGTTTAATAGATGATTGGTCAGGATGCGGGTGGTGATGAAATCGAATAGGATAAGGGTTAGATACAACGGGGGGGCTGAATAGTTTCAAAACAATAAACGAGACAAGACTGTTGACACAGCTGGATTTTATTTTGATTACAGATTTTCTTAAATTCTATAGCTTTATTCCATATAAACTTATTGTATTGATTTTCAAGAATCATGCAAAAGCACCGTTTACATTTGATAGGGTTAATCATGATAACTTATGAGCATGAATGCATCCTCACACTAATTTGAAAGGAATGATGGTATCTGTGCGTGTGTGTGTCACACACAAATGATACATATTTCTAACCACACATAAGTACTTCTCTTGTATGCATGTGTAGGTATGGTAGCCCCCATCCCTTCAAGCGCTTGACTTAAATGCAGCTCCAATTATGGCATCTTCAACGGTGGTTCAAATCGTGGTTTGTATTTCGAAAAATCATGAAATCTTCAATGTGAACAATCCGTTAATTGATAGATTTGTCATGATAAGCACTCACAACTGGCTCATACAGATAAATTTTAGATAAGCCGGTTATATTGAAACTTTCAGCAGGTTTAGTGGGGCTCCGAATTTTCAGGCTTATCTTCTGGGAGAGGGATACATTTTACAGTTTTGATAAGCTTTCTGGGAGAAACCAATGGTATTTTGAAGATAGATTCAATTCGTATTTTTCGTAAGTTCGAAAAATCTTTGATTTTTTAAGGAATCGTTTTTTAATATTAGGTGCGCAACTAAGTTCCCGCTGTATAGCAATAGATGGCGCCAGTAGTAAGTGCTGGTCGAATGTTGTACATCTCAAGCGTTATAAACCAAGCTCAGACATATGGTAAACAAACCGCTTTGCCAAATCAGTGATTTTGGTTTAGTGTTATATATTTTGGTTGTTTGAAGATATCTGATTTCGTGCCAAATAATCGACATTTGCGGGAAGTGTTGATTTTCTTCTTTCATTCGAAGAAAACGGCGGCTGAAGCACATCGAGAGCTCCAAAAAGTTTACGGTGATGCTGCTCTGTGTGAAACAACGTGTCGTGATTGGTTTAGTCGCTTCAAAAACGATGATTTCAGTGTTGATGATCGTCCGCGTGAAGGAAGGCTCTGAATTGGAGGCATTGCTCGATGAGGATCCGTGTCAAACGCAAGAAGAGCTTGGTTCAGTATTAGGAGTTTCCCGCCAAGCCATTTCTAAGCGATTGCATGCGTTGGGAATGATTCAAAAGCAAGGAACTTGGGTTCCTTACGATTTGAAGCCAAGAGATGTTGAGCATCGTTTTTTCGTCTGTGAACAACTGCTCCTGCGGCAAAAAAAGAAGAGTTTTCTACATCGCATTGTGACGGGTGACGAAAAATGGATTCATTACAGTAACCCAAAACGGAATTCATGGGGACTGCCCGGGCATACTTCAACATCGTCGCCTAGGCCGAAAATTCACGCTGAGAAGGTTATGCTGTGTATTTGGTGGGACCAAGTTGGTGTTATTTATTATGAGCTGTTGAAACCAAACGAAACCATTACCGGGGAACGGTATCGAACTCAATTGATGCGATTGAGCCGAGCACTGCACGAAAAACGGCCACAATACGAGCACAGACCAAAAAAGTTATTCTTCAGCATGACAACGCTCGATCTCACGTTGCGAAACCCGTGAAAACCTACTTGGAAACGCTCAAATGGGAAGTCCTACCCCACCCGCCATATTCTCTTGATATTGCACCGTCCGATTATTACTTGTTCCGTTCGATGGCACATGGTCTCACTGGTCAGCAATTCCACTCATATGATGACATCTCAAAAGGGCCTAATTCTTGGAAAGCATCAAAAGACGAACAGTTCTATCGAAATGGTATTCACGTTCTACCAGAAAGATGGGAAAAAGTCGTAGCTAGTGATGGGCAATACTTTGAATAATTCGTTTGTAACCTATGTTTTCAAAATAAAGTTCCTTTTTCACCAAAAAACAGCGATAACTTAGTTGCGCACCTAATATTATATTATTTTTTGGATGTTCTACAGCTTTAAGCCTACACTTTTCTCGGCAAATACATGAATTTGTCAGAACTTATATAAGGAAAGGTCCATTCATTATGTCACCCAGTAACGAGGCAGGAAGGTTTGGGAAAACGTTACGATCCATACAAAAAAATGTGAAGGTCCATACAAAAAACGTGACCAGGGGGGGTAGGGGGGGGGGGATTTATAAAAAGCCCATTTTTGTTTGACGTAATTAATGGACCTTCCCTAAGCTTCTTAAAACTGAACGAACTCTTGAACAAATATGTTCTGAATTACAGTGAACATCGGAATATGGGTCCTCCCATAGCTTAGTCTGTAAAGGTGCAGCTATAAAGCAACACCTTGCTGGAGGTGGCTGGGTTCGATTCCCGGTCTGGTCTAGGAATTTTTCGATAAGAAAAATTTCTCGACACCCTGGGCATAGGGTATGATTGTAGTTGCCACACAATCATACTAATGCAAAAATGGCCCCTGGCATAGCAAGCTTTGATTTAATAACTGTGGAATTGCATTTAGAACACTAATTTGAGAGCAAGCTCATTGCGAAAGCAATAAGCTTGAAATGCTAAAAAAGAAGAAGATCGGAATATCTATGAAGATTGGGTGGGCATTTGATGAGCTTGAAAGAAGTTGATTAAGCTCATCAGAAGTTGAATAAACTTATTGGAAGTTAGAAGATAATCATGCTGTTTGCTCTCTCTCTCTCCCTTTTTTTAAGGTGGTGGAACTACAGAGAAGTTTCGTTTGAATCGCCGAAAAATTCTCAATATTTCTGGAAACTTGGGTCCAAAAATTTTGCTGATAAACCACGGAGTAGAAACAACTTTCTGGAAATTACCGGAACTTAAAGAAACAGATTTAGCCAGAGTATCACGTATATTTTCATAATTTACGAGACGTTAAACCAATTTGGAAATTTGGTCGATTTGCAGAACTTTTAATAAATTGGTGGAATTTCTGTCAAATAGATAGCATTTCCACTTTAGAAGAACTTTTTAGAATTTCCAGGATTGTCCATTAAAGCTAAAAAGTTATTCTCAGAACTTAAGTACCCTGAACATCTGGGATGTTCTTTTAACTAGTTTAAGGAGCTTTTGGAAAGATCCCTGAACTTCTGCGAAGCTCCTTAAACTTATGAACAATTTCTTCAAATGTTTCTTAAGCTTCTGCGAATGCTTCTGAATCTGAAGTTATCTGAATTTCGGGGACGTTCTCTGAAATTCTGGGGAATTTCTCGATCTTTGGGGAAGTTCGTTGAAATTTTTGGAAGATTCCAGGACTTCTAAGAAACTTCCTGAACTTCTGGGAAGTGTCCTGATCATCTGGAAAGTTGCTTGAGCTTTTGAAAAGTTTGCTTAACTTCTAGGAAGTTCTCTGAATTTCTGGGATGTTCTCTGATCGTCTGAAATGTTCACTGAACTTCTGAAAAATTTCCTTGATCTTTGATCTTCGAGGAAGTTCCCTGATACTGTTGGACGTTTCCTGAAGTTCTGGAAAGTTTTTTGGATATCCGGGAAATACTCAGAACTACAAGAAACTTCCTTGAACTGAAAAAAAACATTCTTAAAAGTTTCCTATACTTCTTAAAAGTTTCTTATGCTTCAAGAAAGTTTCATGATCTTTGTAAAAGTTTTCTGGACCGAAAGATCCGCAAATTTTTGAAAAGTTTCATGAATTTCTGTAAAATGGGTTGTTCTCAAAGTTTCTGGAAAGTTCCCTGCACTATTGGGAATTTCCCTGAAATTCTTAAAAGTTCCCTGAACATCTTGGTTACTCCTATAAACTTCTGAGAAACACCCAAAAAGCTCTGAACCCCATCAAATTTCTGGTAAGTTTCCTGAATTTCTCAAAAGTTGCATAAACTCTCGGATATTTCCCAGAAATTCATCGACTTTTTCATAAATGCAGGAAGCTTCACATGAGTTCTGGGAGTTTCCCAAAAGTTTAGATTCGAGTAAGGGGTAATCGATGAATTTCTGGGAAATACCTGGAATTTCAGCGAAGGTGCTGAACTTCTGCAAAGAACCCTCAACTTCTGGGAAGTTCCTTGGTTTACTAAAAAAAATCCTGATTTTGTGGAATATTCCCTAAACATCAAGGAAAATTGCAAAACTTCTGCGAACTGCAGGTGGCAAGTCTTCAGGATGGCTTTGCAAAATTTTCGCAAGGTCAGTAGACTTGTTGACTTCCCATTCCTCACATTTTCGATCAGAGAACTAGTTTACGAAGTGGATGCCAACACCCGTTAGGCTTTAGTGCACTTATGTAACGTGTTCAGCCCGCATCTGCATCACAACTGTAAAAAAAACAGTAAAAGAAGTCTGCAAATGACTCTAAGTGTCGCAAAATATTGGTATGCGGAAACGACGCAGAAAGAGCATGTCGTCGTAGATTGGCGTGTCACTAATGTAGTCCTGAAACAACTTTTGATAACCGAAACAAAATCACAGTCATCGTTGGGGCGTCTTCCAGGTCGTGGCCCTCTCCGTATCGACTCTTTTTTTCCGCTACCAATTTACAAATCAGCATTATCTAATATCGTTTAAAAATAATGCATGCATTCACACACTCACACTCAGAACGAAACGAAAGAGCAGGTATTCTTCGTGGTCTGCTAACTAGAGGTGGGCAAAATGGCTTACTATAGCGAGCGGTGTCAAACAGTTCCGCTCATTGAAGTGAGCTAGTTCTTCAGAACCGTTCATTAGGTTTAGGAGAAAATTTAATCAGATGATGGGCATTTCCATCTCGTTCCCGCTCTCGCGGGATAGGCCCTCTCGCCAAGTCAATAGCTTCCTTATCACATGGTTCGTGAGCTAAATTGGAAAGGTGCTGCCGTTCGGGCTCTCGCTCGCTTGTTATATTGCTAACAGAAATAGTTCCCGTTCAAGCTCCCGCTCACATATTAGTTTTTTGTGAAGTGAGCGGGTGAGCCTTGGGGTGAGCTACCGCTCAATTGAAAAGAGCGTTGGGTTATTCGTTCATCTTGGTGAACTAGTTCTTTAGCTCAATTCATGGGCACATTGCCCACCCTTACTGCTAACCACTGGTAGGAAAAATATTTGGTCAAACCAATTCATGGTTAAAAGTTTGCGAAAAATCTGCGATCTCTGGAAAAAAAACCTCCGGTCTCTGATGTTGAACGATTGACAGGATGATAGGTGTTGACGGGTTTAACAACAAGAATTACAACACCGGTGCGGGGAATGCAAAGCTGGTCTATTTTAGTTGGTTTTGTTCAAGTTTTACTGATGCAAATAAGGCACAAAACTGTTCCGACAATAGACCACTGCTGAAGATGCCTTTAATAACAAGCTGTTTCAAATTATGATAATTATTTCATATTATTAAGCAGCCTAATTATTATAGTTTCATTAAATTTGAAGCAAGTTTCATGTATCAAATTATTCTTAGGAATTTGTTTATGACTGCCGATAATAGTCTAACAAAATAGTAGTAGGCGAAATAAGACGATGATAAATCTAAGAATGCCATTGGGTAGGGAACGGCTTAATTAGGGGTGACTGTTTTAATCAGTTGTTAGGAAATTGGTCTGAAACTCTTAAATTTTCAAAATTGTCGTCACAGTCACTTTGTCTAATATTTCCGTGACAGTAAATGAAATAAAGAATACACATTGCCGATCTAAACACCCATGACAGACTAAAAGTTTGGTCGTCTACGTCTGTCTCATAACCAGCTAATAGACGACTTAGTAATCATAGCAATCGACATGCTTTGGTTGATTGTTTTCGAGACCGGATGGGTAAAACGAAGTAAGGAAGTTGACGTTTGCAGAAAATCGTGAACTGGGCTATTTCATTTTGCCTTCGCACGTTTTCTCGATCGGAAAGCAATCTGAATGCTTTCAATAAGTCCCTGCAATTGGGAACTTTATTCCAAAGCTATCAAATTTTCTGAGCCTAAAGTTCATTGCTGAAGGTATGTGCCGATAGACCAGAAGTAAGCAGAGGGATTAATGTCTAAATATTGGCAGTTCTAATTATAGTTTACATACAGCTTCAACAAATGTCCTAAATGCTGAATGAACTGCTTAAATCATACATAGTTTGTGGATCGATGCAGTCTTGTAAAAGAATTTGTACAGTACAGAACTCAAATTACAATCGTCTTACAGTATTCAAGGGTCGATTTAAGCTCATGAACACCGAAGAAAGTAAAAAGTTCCTGATACCTATTTCCATTACCCAGCATGCTCGAAACGATCTCCGATAGAAGGCTGCTCAGGTCACAGCACCTGTATTTAGATAGTTGACTCGAATTGATCGTGTAATGCACTTTTCAACTTATAACTCATATAATAAACTAAAACGAATTGGTGGCTATTCGATCAAAATAATCTTTTTCGCGAATTTTTTCCTATTTGGTCAACTACCTGGCAAGATTTTGTTTTCATTGCCACGATTCGTGAATAATATTTCGATTTTTTTCGAAAATATTTCCAACACAGCAAGCCATTTATTTATATCATCTACAGGCAAACTGAGCATTCCATTCCATACTGATTTTAAAATAATCCACAATTTGTAACACATCTAACGAATGTTCTCTTCTTCTTTTTTTCAGATCCATCCGATTTCAAACAAACGGTAAGTTGAACCACTGCCCCATTCCAATCCGTCAAGCTCAAGTCGTCCAAATGGTTCTCTCCTGTCCCTCACTCGTATCATTATCCAACATGACAAATGAGCAAACTTGCCGGGAAATTATTTACTCAATCTCATCTGCCCTCATCCAAAGTGAGCTTTCCAGCCACATCACACCGTACTCCAGCAAACTTATTCAATTTCGTTCGCATTTGTTTGAAACAACACATTAAATCACACCAAACAAATCCCGTTGGCCCTGGATACGGCTAGCGGCAAATGGAACGCAAGCAAACAAACGAGAGACCGGTAAAAATTCATACCGATTTTGGCTGCGATTTAAATTCGGTTTGAACGACTCCGCGTCCCCCTCTTCCCCGTTCTACATCACGCAAAAGTTGGAGCCCCAGAAGCCGTTCGCACATATATCATCTCACAATAACACGTCTATAAATGCGCCATTTATTATCAGTCATAAAAAGAGCCCCGAAACCGAAGTTCCGAGCTTTTTCTCCGATGCAAAACGGTGGAAAAATAAATATCACACCACCGTGGGGCACCGTGGGGGCGGGAAACAGCTTGCAAGTGGGGGAGGGGTTGCGGAAAATATACCGCCAATTTCCGTACATCTCTATCGCTTTTCCGACGACAACGAGGACTTCGTTGTCGCTGTCGCACGAAATACGATAGACGCACCCCGAGTGCCTTGTACTTTATGCCATACGAACGAATCTCCGGGAGGAGCGTTTTAAAGTTGGCACAACCGAAGAAAGCACCAAATTCGGGTGGAAAAACATATAAATTCTTTTCATCTCGAGATTCCTTTTTGCGGTGGGGTGTTTCTTTCTTCTATTTCTTGGAGCGTTCGGGGAGGAATACTTGCGGGGTGGGATTGGTCGTGGTTTGGATTCTTGAGTGATGAGGCAGAAGATTTGCCATACAAGCCTTTCTGACTGAAATCGGGAATTATACTGCAGATGGATACTAGGTTATGAGAAAAAGCCGGTCCCATATAACAGCGCATCGAATTTATTCATTATGACGGTTTGCGCCCAAATCGTATTCGGAGTTGGCAGCACCTCTCAGATTACAGATTTCTGGTTGTGTAGACCATGACTAGATAAGCCACTTTGCATACTTAGTTTCTTCAAACATTTTTAAGACTGTCTTTTGAAATGGGATAAACTTTTTTTTATTGATTTTTTCTCAAATGTTTTAATAAAACAATGACTACTCCTACAAAAATGAGCCCTGAAAAAAATCATTTTTAAAAATTCAAAGTCGATTTAAAAAAAACATTTTTGATTTCGATGAAATTTGGTCTCAAGATAGGTCATTATTTTTCCTACCAACCGTTCATACATCACAAAATGGGCACTTTTAAGGAAACAAAGTTTTTCTAACAAAAATTTGTTCATGCCCCATTGATTTTTTTTTCAGTGTACTTTGTTATCAAAAACATAACCAGTGAAGGTCATAACCATCCCAGAATCCAATGAAACTCAATTTGTTAGGAGATTTTGTCCTATTTATTCAATGATTTGGAAGGGTTTCAATGTTTGATCGCAATATGTATTGAATTTCACTTTTATATATTCGTTTATTTATAATGTCTCATATATACCTATTATAATATTTGTCTTAGAGCTATTTTTAAACATGATCTTTTCTATTTTTTTACAAATCATGGTAAATATGTTTGGTTCATCTCCAAAATACCATGCTCCCTACCATACATTGGTGCGTTAAACTCTCTTACGATTCTTTTTAACCGACCAAGACTTAGGCAGTACAGATAGTATTTTAGTCTTTTCGCTTCTGTCAGTTGTATGGTGATTGAACTACTCCTTTAACTGCATTATTATCTCACCATAAGCCTCCAATTTGCCAACATCCGTTGAATCTATTCCGAAGATATTTTTTCGCACTGCTTTCGTAATCTGCAATGATTTGTTTATGCGATATTCCATACTTCTCATGTTTCTAGATGAGAATGGCGATAAACTCAATGTTACAGCAATGGTATTAAACTTTTCAACATTATATGGACCCTCTAGTTAATCTGATGATATGGGATGATGGGATTGATGGTACCATATCTGTAAGATGAAAAAGGTTAAAATTATATCAATCCACGCCATGACTCACAAATACTCATCGATTCATCGATTTTATGGATATATCCCATGGAATGAATGTTGTCTATTATCCTTGATGGCATGGTACGTAGGTTATGACGGTTGCACTTTGGATTATTTATTTTTGTATAGTACTTGAATCTGTTGAATTTTGATTTACACGATTGGTCCATAATGACACTTTTCAGAACTGCTTTTTATAACCTTTCGCAAAGAGAACCCATCATTTCCCTTATTGTTGACGACCCTTTTCGTTATTGTTACGACAATCCCGAATAATCAAGTATTTTACAGGTATTATACCATTTATCGTTTCATAATTATTCAAGTTATCTTCCAACAATTGAAGAACAATTGAACGTGAAGATAAAGTGTATCATATCGATGATATATGTTATGGTAAATCAAGATCTTAACATGACACTATTAGGTTGTTAAGTATCGTTACCATTCAAAAAATGACTTTTTCACAGTAAATAATTTGTGAATATTTAATATATATTTCTGCTATTTTACATTAGGTGGTACCGCCCGAATAGAAAATTACCATTAGCTATATGATCATTATTATACATTTTCCATTTATGTTGTTATCACCATTATATGTATCATCCATGTATAATGCTGGTGTAATGTAAGAAACCATTCGAACTTTAAACAACGATAAATAGCGTATTCTATAAATGATAATGATTTCATAAACAAGAAATTAACAGTGCCCTTGCTCATTAATTGTATGATATAACGAAGGAAAGATATGAATTATGGTCACGATAAACAAAAAACAGGAAGCTGTTGTAACAATACGTAATATTTAGTTTATTATCACAAAATATATGTTATGATACTGATCATTATAACATGTTTTTGTAAGGAGCGGTTTTATCAGTCTACTTGAAGGGTATGTTGTAATTTAGATAAGTAGATTTTACTTTCTATCTGAATTTTAATCTACTTGTGAACAGTATTGTTGACTTTAATAATAAACCTTTGATTATCGATTGATGAAACCTCAAATCAAAAAAAAAAATCAAAAAATATTTTATGATATAACTATAATTGAACGATACCACCTAAAGTAAAACTACAGAAAAAAATATTATTCACAAATCATTTACTGTATAATACACCGGGAATTTTGTTCGAGAAAAGTCATTTCTTGTATGGTAACGAGACTCAAAATAAGTGTTATGGTAAGATCTTGATTTACCATAACATATATCATCGATATGATACACTTAATCTTCAGTTTATAATTGTTGGAAGATAACTTGAATAATTATGAAAAGATAAATGGTACTATATCTTTAAAATACTTGTTTATTCGAGCGTTCAATTCTGGTTATTTCATAATATATTTTTTTCAACCATTACGATACGCGTTCACATAGTTTAATAATAAATCTATCTATATATATAAAAATGGATTTGTCTGTCTGTCTGTCTATCTGAACCTAGTAGACTCGAAAACTACTGAACCGATCGGCGTGAAATTTTGTATGCCGACGTTTTTGATGCCGAGTAAGGTTCTTATGATAGTTAAAGACCTCTCCCTTCTCTGGAAAGGGGCGGTCCCATACAAATGAAATACTCATTTCTACAAAACTCGAGAATTAATCAAGCAAAAGAAACCAAATTTAGCATGTGTGAGTTTTTGAAGGCAAGAAATGTTTCTATGATGAATTCAGATCCCTCCCGTTATGAAAGGGGGGGCTCCCATACAAATGAAATACAATATTCTGTATAACTCGGGAAGTAATCAAGCAAATGGAACCAAATTTGGCATGTGTAGGTGTTGAAGATAAATACTGTATCAATGCTGATTTGAGACCCCTCCGTTTTCTGAAGGGAGAGGGAGGCTTCCATACAAATGAAACACAACTTTTTGCATAACTCGAGAACTAATGAAGGAAATGGAATCAAATTTGGCATATGGAGGTTTTCGAAGGAGAGAAATGTTTCAATGATTATTTGAGACTCCTTCGCCTTCTGAAAGTGGAAGGGGGGGGGGGGTGATCTCCCATACAAATGGAACACAAATGTTTGTATAACTCGAGAACTAATCAAGAAAATGGAACCAAATTTGTCATATGGAGGTTTTTGAAGGAGAGAAATGTTTCTATTGTGATTTGAGACTCTTAGGCCTTCTGGAGGGGAGGAGGGGGGGGCTCTCAAACCAATGAAACACAATTTTTTGCATAACTCGAGAACCAATAAAGTAAATCTAATCAAATTAGGTATGTGGATTTGTTTGAAGGAGAGACATATTCCTGTGGTGGTTTAAGACCTCTCTGCCCTTTGAAAAGGAGGGAGGGCTCCCATAGAAACGAAACGCAAATTTCTGCATAACTCGAGAACTAATTAAGTAAATGGAACCAAATTTGACAGATGAAGGTTTTTAAAGAAGAGAAATGTTTCTATGATGGATTGAGACCCCTCCGCTTTCTGAAAGGGCGGTTCCAATTTAAATGAAACACAATTTATTGCATAACTCAAGAACTAATCAAGCAAATGGAAACAAATTCGGTATATGGTGGTTTTTGAAGGAGAGAAATGTTTCTATGGTGATTTGAGACTCTTACGCCATCTTGAGGAGAGGGAAAAAGGGGGAGGGGGGAAGCTTTCAAACAAACGGAACACAAATTTCTGCATAACTTGAGAACTAATCAAGCAAATGGAACCAACATTGGTATGCAGGGTTTTTTGAGTGCGAGAAATGTTTCTATGGGGATTTCAAACACAAATTTCAACCAAACCTCATAATTACCCATGCAACTAAGCCACAAACTGTGTATTGTCTGGGTAAGAAAAATGTTCTGATAGAAAATTAAACCCCTTCTTAGTAAAAAAAACGCATTAAAAAAAGCGTCAGTTGTTTGTAATGTTCATTCATTAAGTTGCAGGCGTAGCAACGCTCGCACCGGGATCAGCTAGTACAATATAAAAAGATAATAGATATCGTTACAGTATAGTAAAATTATATGAGAATTTCAATCATGATGATAACTGCTACAATCATGATACAATAATGAACAATACTTTTCCCGTTTTTTTTTCTCCCAATCCAAGTAAATAAAAATAAACCTTTGATGTTGACATTTGTTTTATTAAAACTTTTCATTGTGAAAACGGTATAGAAATTGAGCGGATATAATTGAAAAACACCAGCAAAATAAATCCAAACCAAAGCAAAGGTAATCCAATAAAAAAAAACACCTTGATTTATGGAACTTTAAGTAATCTAGGATATACTAGAAATACTATAATAAGAGATCAGCGTACTCAAAAACCGGAAAAATCGACAATCAAAGATATATTATTAAAGTCAGCAATAGTGTTCTCAAGTGGATTAAAATTCAGTTAGAAAGTACAATATATAGAATACGTTATATATGGTTGTTAAAAGTTTGAATTGTTTCTTACATTACACCAGCATTATACACGGATGATACGTATAATGGTGATTGAAACATGAATGGAAAATGTATAATAGTTATCATACAGCTAATGGTAGTTTTCTATACGGGTTTACCCTTATAGTAGACAACTATAAACTAACAATCTTCTATATAGTTTTAACAATATGTCAAACGGTAAAAGGCTAAACAACTATATGTTGAATAGGTGGTTAGGTTAGGTTACCATGAAAAAAAAGGCAATTTTCACGAACAAATTTTTTACTGTACTCTATGCCAAAAAGTTGGTATATAATTCAGACCGAGTGCAGACAATAAAAAACCTATCAATGACAATATGGCATATATTAACAATATGTGTTATTGTAGAGGTTATATGGTAAAAACGAGATTAAACTATTTGATAACAATAACATAAAATGTGATAATATGTTTGACATTCGAAATACACTTTTGACTATATAGCAAAATGTTTTTCGTTATGCGGGAAGTAACACGTTGAATGACACTGATTCACTTTCTTGTTTAGTTTCTATTTGGTTTAGGTACAATTCTTGATTCGTTTCTTTCGATTAGGTGGTTCGATTCTACTAAATAGCCTTACCTAGTATTAGGTAAGAGAAAAGGGGTAGAAACGTTTTGGTAAAAATTGCTGTAGCACGTATGAAATGCGTGTTCTAATATTGTATATTGAGTCGTACTTCTTGAGTGCTGCCGCGTGAATATGCGTGCTTCACAAATTAAGTTTCATTGCATTTTGAGATGACTACATAGCCGTATAACCTTCACTGGTTTAGTTTTTGATAACAAAACACACTGAAAAAATATCAATGGGACATGAAAAAGTTTTGTTAAAAACACTTTGTTTCCTTAAAAATGCTCATCTTGTATGAATGGTTGTTAGGAAACACAATTACCTATGTTGAGACCGAATTTCATCGAAATCAAAAGAAGTGTTTTTTTTTTAAATCGACTTTGAATTTTTTTAAATGATTTTTTATCAGTGTAGGGCTTAGTTTGGCTTTTTCTCAAAAATGTTTTTCTTAAAACTATACTTATTTTGTGATAATCATTCGTACAACACGTATTAAACACATTGTTAAAAAATTGATAAAACAAACTTTAGCCCTTTTCAAAAGACAGTCTAGAAAAAAATGAAGAAACTAAGTATTCAAAGTGGCTTATCTAGTCATGGTCACACACACACCCATAAAGTTTCGTTGTAATCTGAGAAGGTGCTGCCAACATTTGTTCGAGGTGGCGCGAAAACCATCTGATTATCATTTTTTCTGCTCTTTATAGATTGATGAACTGAATGATCTGACTCCCATCCACAAAGAACACTCAGGTTGATTATTTTAGTAATTGAAAAATGAGCTCATTTATTTAACTCAAATGTTCTTCTTCCTTCTCAAGGTGCTTTAAATGCTGTATTCAACACAGGGCTGTTCTAGATTATGCAACGATAATAAATCCTGTCCAACGATTGCATACATTGAGCAGTTTAGGTCCGTGTACTCGGAATGAATCGAAGCATGAGTGCAGGAGAACGAAATTGGTTAAACATAAACCTAATTTATTCATTTATCCAGGCACATGCACACATCCATATGCAAGTAGTCCACTTAGAGGTTTTGGATATTCTGCTGCAATCGTCTATCGTCCGAGTTGAAGTTGGACATCTTATATAAATGCATCGTATCGTCTTCTGCTGCTGCAGTGCAGCACGAAAAACTTGATCCCTGTGCATTCGCACGTTCCTCCGTACTTTTCCACCAATTTGAGGATAACCGACCGGAAGAAAGAAAAAGGAGGGAATATTCTTATCCTTTGGAAAAGATACTCATTTCTTTGAAAGAAAAAAACATCGTTCACCAAGTTCTGGCAGAAAAACATCACTAAGCGATGCTTAACAGACAGTTTCAATTTACGGGCTGTCATCGTTTTGAGCAGGGAACTAAGGGGTCAATTTTCGATGAATTTCTAAAACTCGTCTATGACGAAGGATGGCAGGATAAATTTGGAGCTGAGAAATTAAATCAGAATTTAAAGCTTTGTTTAACCCGGCAAGGAAAAATCTGCGATCCAGATAGCCGTCGTGAAAGGAGAAAAATGGCTCTAGAAAGAAATCATGACGATATCTCCATGTTAACTTTTTTTTCTTTTTTCCTTTGGTCGTGTATTTTCCATTTTCATGCTCTCTGTACTCTTTTCCGGAAGACATGCAGGTTTGCTCGTGCGGAAAATTCTACATGAAACCATACCGAACCATCTTTCCTAGACGTTTTCTTTTTTTTAGTTTGAAGATGTAGATCATCGACATAGGACCGTTGTGGAGCTCTGAACAGACAGAAAGACGGGTGAGGAGAAATACACTATGATAAACGTCTATATTCATAGTCACACACCGGGTAGTGGAATATAGTCCGTTACTAGGACAACTAGCAGAACTTGGAAAAGGGAACAAACTTCTCCGGAAGAAGAAAACTGTACCAACGTCTATTTGGGTGATTTCGTTTCAATTTGCATTACCGCGCGTTATCTTTTCTTTGATGATTCTCCCTACCTGTTCGTGTAAGAGCAGTACTGCTAAAAATATCTACCGAAATCTTGAATCAGAAAAATATACTGCAAAGCGAATCATACGACACGTTCTGGTAGGGTGGCACAGGATTTATGATAAATGGTTGAATGACAGATGACTTCTGTTTGAGCAATAGAGAAAAGCTTCAAAGGACAAAAGTCAAATTAATCTAAAACCACAACGTGCAGTGCAGCGTCCCATGGTAAAAAGAAATACCAACTATCTTGCCCCACCAAATCAAATAAGCAGTGTTTCTCATTAGTTATAGACACTCCGTAAGCATATTTAAACGACCGAAAAGTTCGTTTGCCTAAACAGTTTCATCGCAATTCGTGAAGATCGTAGCAATCTGTGCTTTTGAAATGGCGTGTTTTCTTTGCTCCGTTGATTTTGCGAAATCAAACATTTGTTTGAGTATTCAATGCAAGATATTTCAGTCAAAAATCACCAGATAAAGCCATCTCCTAAGTTCTTGTGTGAAATGCAGTGCTTTGAAGAGAATTCTGCCCTAAACCTGTAATTTGTGTTTTATTTTCTGCATTGTTACCCTACCAATCAGACCAAAGCCGGTGTGGTCTCTGCTGTACACAGAAGTTGTCACATTGTAATCGGTCCATGGCTGTACCTTGCCAGCCTCACTGGCTGCGGAGAGTCCGCAGGTCACCTTCCACTAGATCGATCCACCTTGCTCGTTGCGCGTCTCTTCTTCTTATACCCGTCAGTTCGTTTTCGAGAATAATTTTAACAGGGCTGTCGTCCGACATTCTTACGACATGTCCAGCCCATCGTAGTCGGCCAATTTTAGCGATGTGTACGATGGGACATTCTCCTAGCAACTGATGCAATTTGTGATTCGTTCGATGCACTTTACCGTTCCGTCTCCCATCTGCAGTCCACTAAAATACAATAGAACGAGTTGTGCTGAATCGGTCCGAACCTCCCTATCTGTCCCAACAAAATTTTAAGATTTCTATCGGTTTAGATTTTTTTCGGAAATGCCCCACTCCAATAAGCTTAGCGCCATCGCATCAGAGAAAATGTCTTCAAGTGGGTGTCTGCTATTAGGCGACACTAACCTCAATCCAGACTGGGGACCCGACTGGGCAGCAGTGTAACGATCGACGGCGATGAGTTCGAGGTAGTCGATGGATTTGTCTATCTCGGCTCACTGGTTACTGCGGACAACGATAACAGCCGTGAGATCCGGAGGCGGATTATTAGTGGAAGTCGTGCCTAAGTACTATGGGCTCCACAAGCAACTACGATCAAACAGACTTAGCTCCCGTACGAACCCATGGAACATTGCTGGTTTTATCATGGTTTAATAGCATGCTTGAAGTCTAATACATGGTCTTAAGAACCTTATAAAACCAAAATTGTTACTTGGGAAGTGCATCCTGTACAAAACGCTAATAAGATCGGTTGTCCTCTACGGCATGAGACGTGGACAATGATTGAAGAGGGACCTGCGAGCACTCGGAGTTTTTAGCAACGGATGCTAGAACCATCTTTAGTGGAGTACAGGAGGACGAATTATGGAGGCGAAGGATTAACCATGAGCTCACGCAACTCGCCGGCGAACCCAGTGTTCATAAGGTGGCAAAAGCTGGAAGTATATGCTGCGCAGGACATGTTGCTAGAATGCCGGGCAACTATCCTGCAAAATGGTGTTCGACGGGAATCCGGTTGGTACAAGACGACGTGGGGCGCAACGAGCAAGATAATCAGGCCAGGTGGAGCAAGACCTAGGGGGTACAACGTGCTCAAGGGATTGGAGAGGAGCAACCATGAATCGGGCATTATTGTTTATCAGACTCTGTTATAGTATTATGCCATGTAAACAAATAAAATTATTTGGTATGCACTATTCAGTTATTTGGTAGTGATAACCTGAAAACCTTAAGTGACTGCAACGCTGTTTCAAGGGAAATGCTTTGGAAGCAGTTTGAAATTATCTGATGCATCGGTCAGTCCAATTAATTATCGATACATCGAGAATGCTGAATGGACAACCAAAGCTAATCATAAACTCTTTGTTGTCCAAAGTACGTTCAACACCGTCTACCAAGCCAGATTATCTAGAGACGCTAATCACTTTCGGGTTGGCATGCAAAAATCGCTGTAGCCACCTCCATCGAACCTTTTACTGCTTCAGGAGTTGGTTAATAAACTACCAGCTACACTCTACAGTTAAATTGGTCTCTTTTCAAGCGTCAACATGCAATCGTCGATCTCACAAAATTTAGGTCTTATATGGAACAACTGGAGACAGCCGCTAGTGACGTGACATTCAGTCACGAAGCAGATGGTCATCGAACCAATAAACATGATACTGAGAAGAGAAAGTTAGAGAGCTTCAACAGTATCGAACGTCAAAAAAACAACCCAAAGCCTTGCCTCGTCTGTCAGAAGAATGGCCATGAGGTAAAGGACTGTCATGCCTTTTGCAAGATGAGTCTCAGCGACCGTTGGAAATCTGCACAGGAGCGTTTTCTGTGCCGTCGTTGCTTAGGTTCCCGAGGAAAGTTTCCATGTAAAGCGAGTACTTGCGGAGGTATGGATGTTAACCACTACGCCGGGGTCGCCTCCAAGTCTCAATCTGCCAATGCAATCCATGGAGTTTAGTAAACTTGCCGAGAAATGTTCGCATCTTCTAGGTTTGCCAGTCGATAGCTACGCACCTGCTGTTCCCACTCATCTTCATTGGCTTAGACAATTCGTTCCTGATGACATCGATAAAATGCAGGGAAGAAACAAAGGGCCAGCCACGTTACCGCTGCCAAAACCAGATTAGGTTGGACTGTTTTTGGAAGTATGTATATCCGCTGATATTGAGCTGCCAGCTCATCGTCTGTTGCACATATTTTCAAGATCTGCTGGATCCCGAAATGTTCAGGGTGGTGATGCAAAAGTGTTTGGACGAGGGCGTCTTCCCGGACGCCTGGAAAATTCAGAACCTTGTGTTGCTACCAAAGACATGGAAGCCACCAGGAGATCCATCGGCATATAGACCTACATGTCTGTTGGATACAGCAGGTATGGTGCTCGAGAAGGTAATCCTCAACAGACTGACAACGTTCACGGAGGGTATAGGCAGTCTGTCTAATAACCAGCTTGGCTTCCGCAAAGGGAAGTCGACGGTGGATGCCATCATGTCCGTCACCAAGACGGCTGAGGTGGCAATCCAGCGCAAGAGGCGAGGAGTACGATACTGTGCAGTGGTCACCCTTGACGTGAGAAACGCATTCAATAGCGCCAGTTGGGTGGCTATCGCCAACTCCTTCCAACGCCTACAGGTTCCTGGGTACCTGTACAAGATTCTCGGAAGCTACTTCCAGAATCGCGTACTGGTATAAAATACAGAGGCAGGCCAGAAACGTGTCCAGATCACCACAGGCGTCCCACAAGGTTCGATCCTGGGTCCAGTGCTATGGAACACGATGTACGACGAGGTACTGCGGCTTGAGCTCCCGAGCGGGGTGAAGATAGTCTGGTTCGCAGACGACATCACCCTAGAGATATGTGGTGAATCCATCAAAGAGGTCGAGTTAACGGCCTCACACTCCATTGGCATTGTGGAGAAATGGATAACCTACAGGCAATTGGAGCTAGCCCACCATAAGACTGAGGTCACGGTGGTGAATAATAGGAAATCGGAGCAACATGCGCGATCAGTGCAGGTCACTGCACAGTAGAATCGAAGAGGTTCATGAGGTATCTTGGGGTTATGATCGACGATAAGCTGTCCTTTGTCAGCCACGTCGATTACGCTTACAAGAAAGCCTCTATGGCTATATTAGCACTATCCCGCATGATGTCGAATAGCTCGGCGGTGCAAGGGAGCAAGCGTAAACTCCTGACCAGTGTCGCCCTGTCCATACTTAGGTACGGCGGGCCGGCATGGATCACCGCCTTGAGTACCAAGAGCTACGTAAGTAAGCTAGAGAGTACGCACAGGCTTATGTGCCTAAGAGTGGTTAGTGCATACTGAACGGTATCACGCAACGCGGTCTGCGTCCTTGTGGGGATGATGCCAATAGGCATGGTCATAAAAGTGGACGTAGAGTGCTGCGAACAACGTGGAACAAGAGGTATTCGGAAGACCACTATAGCCGCATCCAAGGTTAAGTGGCAAAGGGAATGGAACAACTCCGCCAAAGGTCGGTGGACCCACCGACTAATTCCGGAAATAACCGGGTCGGTGAGCGATACGGTGAAGTGAAAATTCCACTTAACGCAGATATTGTCTGGCCACGGCTGTTTTAGACAATAACTGCATAAATATGGGCATGCACAGTCCTCCGCATGCAGCGAGTACGCGGAGTCGAGGAAACTGCAGAACATGTGTTCTTCGCATGTCCTCGCTTCGACGGCGCCAGATCCAGCATGATTGCCGTAAGCGGTCACGACACGACTCCGGTCAATTTGGTCCTGAGGATGTGCCAGGACCGGGACATCCGGGACGCGGTATGCGTAGCAGCCTCCCAGATCGTCCTCGATCTCCAACAAAATGGTGAAACGACCAAAGGCAGGTCGCGGGGACCACCTAACTACTAAAGCCCAAAGTAGTTAGACATAGTGGGTGTTTAAAAGCACAATAGCCCCGAAGTAATACCGCAAGGTGGTTCCGAGGAGGGTCCAGGGCTCAAGGCACGGGTGGATTTCTTTAGTGGGTCAAGGAGTTGGCATGGGACCTGTATCCTAGATCG